>CM043865.1:35338411-35935600 GCA_023846275.1 Vanilla planifolia | reverse complement strand
TTTAAAATTTTAAACTTGTAATGACATAAGTTCAACACTTTTGAAAGAAGAATACTTATTTGTTAAGGACAAGTGGATACAGATTATGAATTGTATCCCTAATGTCATAAAAAAAATCACATTAGCTATAGATGGTCTATTAGTGGTTGAAATAATAATAAAAAAACCTATTGAGTATGTTACATGATGTAGAGCTTAAGAAATCTTGTATGCATGAATACAAATGAATCATAAGTATAGCGATCCATCCAATTCGTAGCCATTCAATAGCTAAATAAGTTTGTTATCTAGATTAGTTATGTTTACTATTTTCTTTATATATTGTGTTTAATATATGTTAGATATTTACCTATACTATGTACTCGATATTTATCGTGTGAACTTTTGTAATATCATCAAAATTTTAAATTTATTTGATTTTATTGAAAGATCATTTGTAAATATGTAGGTTTATCTTGTGTAATATGTTAAAAATCAATTAGGAAATAAAATATCTCACGAATTAGAATAAATCTATTACTAGATAGAGTTGGTTGAGATGAGTCAAATGATGTATGTTTCTTCTCAATTAGATTTTGTTTTGAATTATTATTTCCTTTGCATACATGAGCTTAATGTGTAATATATTAGCATTAGTATATAGTATATTAAATATTAACAAATTATAGATTTCTCTTAGTAATCTATGTTAACTTCAATCACTCTCAATTCTCAACCTAAAGTTATTATATAAAAAACCCAATGTATAATATGCTAGCTTAGCATACAATACTTTATAATACTAATGTATTGTTCATGTCATTAGACATATGATATGTTATGGTTCAACGTACGAGTCTTTATGTACAATAATAAGCAAAAATTGAATAAAAAGCTATAAGTTCTCCAAAAGTCCTCCAATTCCACCCCAAATCACAATTAAAACCCTAATAAACTAAAGCACAACTTCTAGTCATGATATAAAAGGAAAAAAGTCTAATTAAATCATATTTTTCTCAACACTTTCTATATAAAACAAGATTTGAGCTTTTCCTCTTTCGCATCTTGAAATCTACTTGCCATGGCTACAAATAGAGTTAAGGATGCTTCATGAACTTATCTCCCTTTCCCAAATTATTTCCTTTTTATCTTGAAATCTCCCAAGCTCTTCATCTTCTTTTTTTTTCCACAAAAGTTAGGTATGGAGAGATGATAAGCATTTATATGAAATCTTTCTTATTAAACAATAGATAAAATAATTACAAGTAATTTTAATATTAAAAAATTTTAAAAATTTTAAATATGTTTAAATAATTATAAATTATATATTAATATATTTATTATGTAAAACTCTTTATATTGATATGCTCAAATCTCAAATTCAACAATTAATAATATAAAATGTAATTTGAGATGCAATGAAACTCATTAATTTCTTTGAATTAATATTTTATATAACAAATGCACAAATTGAACAAACGATTGCATAAGTATTTCATTTTTAATATTCGTGCTATCATAAGTTTGGAATGAGAAAGTATTACAATATATTTTGTGGTTAATTTGTATGCAAGATATATCTAAATTTTGATAATAATTGATAACATATTTTTTTGGTTATAAGAATTACCTAATCTATATAAAAGTTGGTCACAATATATTTGAATTAAATTGTATGCCTTTATGCCTTACTAAAAGTAATTATATTAGATAGAGATATAGAGTTAATCTCTTATTTTTTTTAAAAAGGTGTATCTAGCTTTTAATATAAAGCTTAATTTTTGTATTATTTTTCATTTTCAAATGGATGACAAAAAAAAACTAATGATTGAGGAGGATATATTATGATTATGGTTTGAAGTTTTGGGGTGATTGAGAAAATCATTTATCTTTAATTGAATTTTTTCATAGTAATAGTTTTCAATTAAATATTAGTATAACTTCTTATGAAGTTTTATATTTAAAAGGTATTTCATGGTGGTTCAAAAATAAGAAAAATCAATTAATTTGACTTGATTTATTGATGAATCTCTAGGAAAAATAAAATTAATGAGGGGAAAAATTCAAACTGTTTAAGATATGTGGAAAAGATACTTTAATGCACATAAAAATGTACAATATGAGAAAAATGTTCATATATTCATAAGGTTGAGCACACTAAAGGAATTTATATATTTGAAAAAACATGAAATTTGGGACCAAAATATGTTCATCCATTTCAAATAAACGTAAGTCAAGTGGCTTATAAATTGATATTATCCATCACCTAGTTAGAATTCATAATATATTTCTTATATTCTCATTATAAAAATACATTGTTGATCATTTTCATATTGTCAAATGTTAGTACAAAGACATTATAATTCAACTATATATGACATGCTAATAAACTAATACGAATTCTATTTGACAACAAAATCTTAAGACATTAAGTAATCCTAGTAATTTGTCAAATCAAATTGAATGAGAAGCTACTTAAGAGGTTAAGCTTTATATGAAAAATCAGTATCTTTAACTCTTTTAAAGCGTACAAACCAATTTTTTTTAAAAGGGAAAGGATGTAATGCCAATTTTTTTTTTATTTTGTTTAGTTATTTGATAATTTAATAATTAAGTAATTGGGTATATAATTAAATATTGATGATTTAGTAAAGTTTGTAGTTTGAGGCTATTATAAAATAGTATTACTTTGGTCCTATTTTGAAAAAATGCATAATTTTGCATAATTTTATGAAAATACTAAATAAGCAAACTAATGAGCAAAGCTAATTAAAAAAAAATGATTCATATGTAATATGCTTCATACTTATTATTATTTTTTTTTGAAGTTACAAAATGTAACATAAATGCACCAAAAGGGGCAGAACAAAGTGGTTATGAGGAATAGTTACTTATCGAGTTACTTTAGGTGTTTTCTCTTTGTATAATTTTATAGATGTAATATGTTTTAGTAAACCTCGTTATATAAATATAATTATATAGTTTGTAACATCATTAGTTTTGAGAATTGTTAAAGCAATAAGCATGTCTTGTTTGACTTAAAAAGAAAATAGGAATTATATTTGAGTTTGCTATTCCTCACCTAAGAGAGTTGTCATTAATTCTAATATTATTACTATGATATAACCTATTATACTTAATTAAGCAGGCTACTTTGATAAGAACTGTAGGTAGAATGTAGTGCATCATATCATAGTATGTATTTTTATTTTATCCTAAAGTCATATTTGATAATAATGAAAAATATAAAAATATTCTATTATATGCAAATGAGTTTTTTATGTCATCTATTATGGTGACACCTATATCTATGATTTTCATAACGATACACATGTGCAAGCATGTTCACTACAATAAATGCATTTAACATTTTCAAGTACTACAAAAATAAAGTTCAACTATGAACATTTCAATAAAAAATCATAACTTATAGACAAAAAAATAATAAAACAAAAAAAATTTCTATATCATAATTACTTGTTTTATGAAGTTTGTGATCTTTTGATAACCCATATTATGATTTATTTCACACAAAAAACAAAAATGGTGGTCTAAACAAATAGTTACAATTAAAAAATATTTTTATAAAAATAAATTTAAAATGACATATAAAGTAAGAATATTAATGAGTTTTAATAATATATTTATATAAAACAAAAACGACAATTATTATCTCATTGAAGATACTAAAGTACGATGATATGACAAAAAAAAGATCAAATTTTATTGGACACTGAGTTAAGCTTACATGAAAGTTGACTATTAAGCATGTTTTATGATTTAAATTTTATATTTTTGACAAGAATTTTTTTATTAAATAAAACTTATTTTACATTATGTTATTAGGTCATTGGCATGTGATATATTAAACAAATTTATTTATAAATTCAAATTTCTTGGTATAATAAAATTATAAAAAAAGAACAAATAACAAATAATAAATAATGGAATTACAAATTACCAAATAAATTATATGAGTTTTTAAAACATTTTCCCATATTCAATATATATGAAGAATTGGGCCACCAGTTTGCTCTTTATATTAAAATTTAGACAAATGTTGAAATAAATAAATGGCAACTATCGATGGTAAAAATAAAAATTGAGATTTGTCAAAATTTATTAGTGAAAATATTAACTTTTTAAAAAAACTTTGATGAAATTAATTACAAAAAAAAGAGTTTTTAACAACAAATATATTTTAAAGTTTTTGTTAAATGACAATAAAAAGATTTGTTTTATTTTATATAAATTAATTTTTTAAAAAATATTCTAAAAGAATTCTTATAAATACTTTTTTATGTCTATTATAATATTTTGATTAACTATTTAACATATTATGTGTTATTATTTATAGTTTTTTATTTTTTTTAATTTTATAAAATTTAGTTTAATTGGACAAGCGCTACCTGCTACCGCCCATTTATACTAAACAACGCTCGATAAATAACCCTAGTTTCCTGGGCGCGTTTTGGCGGGAGGGTCGAAAACCGCCGACGGAGAGAGGGAAGATGGCGGAGGAAGAAGTGGCTGAGGCGGCGGAGGAATACAGGGTGTGGAAGAAGAATAGTCCCTTCCTGTACGACCTCGTCATCTCCCACGCCCTCGAATGGCCTTCTCTCACTGTCCAGTGGCTTCCTTCCTCATCCTCCTCCGCGTCTCCAATTCACTGCCTCATTTTGGGCACCCACACATCGGATGACACGCCCAACTTCCTGATGATATCTTCTGTTGAATTCCCCCGGCATCCCCATCACCCGCTGCCTGATCAGCCGATCGCGCCTATCCCCAAGGTGCAAATTACACAGAGGATTAGGCACCAGGGGGAGGTGAACCGAGCCCGCTGCATGCCGCAGAAACCTTCTCTGATTGCTACGAAAACATGTGGGTCTGAGGTGCATATCTTTGATTCGGCAAAACGGCCGCAGATTACTTCGCAGGACGGAGATACCGGAAGTCCTGATATCGTGCTTAAGGGGCATTCCACGGAGGGGTATGGCCTGGCTTGGAGCTCGGTTAGGGAAGCATACTTGTTGAGTGGATCCTATGATAATAGGATTTGCCTATGGGATGTTGCTATTGCTACAAATGAGGAAGTTATTGGGGCCAAGGAGGTCTTTGAGGTAAATGGCCTGGGCATGCTTTTTAACCCTCTTCCTGTAAAGTTTATATGAATTCGTTGTAATCTACTTTATGCAGGCACATGAAGCTGCAGTTGAAGATGTTGCCTGGCACTTGAAGAACGAGAACATTTTTGGTTCTGTTAGCGATGATCATCATTTAATAGTTTGGGACTTGCGTTCGTCGTCAAGAAAACCAGAGCATTCTGTTGTAGCACATGACGATGAGGTTAAGCAGGATGCCATTTTGGCAAATGGACAATGCTGTCTGAACTATAGCTTGCTAGTTTTTTGTTTTCTATAATTTTATTTTGTTTTGGGATTAAGTGAGTATTGCATTATATTTGCATGCTTCAGTAGCTTTTTTGCTCACGGCAATTGCATTCTTCAAATCCTGGTATTGTGAAATATAAGCGTTCCAAAACTCTCATATGATGATTTGTGGATTGTGAACTTTATTTTTCCTTGAGTTTTACTTTTTTCATTATAATTGTAGTATTTATCATAAAATTCTTCCTGTTAATATTGTTCTATGCTTGATATTACTTGATCTTTTAGCACTTAGCCTCTACCTTGGGTATTATCCATGTTGTGCTTGGCTTATTGTGCTTACATTCATTGTTCCTGTCAATTTTCCTCCATTTTCTAGCATATGCTGATGTTATGCATTGTTAAGCTTTCTTACATAGTATTTGTGGAAGCAAGTCACTGCTCACACTTTATAAATCAAAATAGTCCTAACTGTTATGTTTCAAACCAAAACGCTGTGTTCAATCTTAATTGTTATGTTTCAAACCAAAAATATCTACCGACTACACGCAGCTTCCCACTAATTTGTTGCCTAAAAGGGTTCATATGGAACAATATCTAGTTGCTAGAAGCTTTTAATGCTAAGTCTTAGATCAACATGGGATCTTCACTCTTGATAAATTTGAAACTCTGCATACATTGTTACTTGGCTTTTGTTTTATTTGTGATTTTAATTATTGTTCTTAGTAACAGGTTAAGTTCTTTTAAGGAACTAGCATGTACTATCAAATGCCATCTACATGCCTTTATAGAATTTTTTTTTTCATAGTTTTGTGTTATTATAACAGATATTTTTCCTCCAATATCCATCATAGATTGAGGTTATTATCATGTTTGTGAGTAATTTTTGGTTAACGAAAATTGGAGCATTGACATTTGGTGAAGTGTATTAAGGATAAGGTTAGGTATTTATTTTCATGCTTTCATTGTCTGTTTTTCTTAAAATTTTTTGCACACATTTTTCCAGATATTTTGAAACAATTTTTTTTTATATTTAGTTGGAGAGAAAGAGCTTAACGCTTGTTTCGTTTCCCTTAGGTTAACAGTCTATCATTCAATCCTTTCAACGAATGGATTCTTGCTACAGCATCGGCAGATACAAGTGTTAAATTGTTTGATTTACGGAAGCTGACGTCCAGTTTACATACCTTTTACAGTCATTCGTATGTGTTGTCTTCTTTCTTCACACTCTAACATTTGTAATTGTGTTTTGTGAAATTTAGAATCCTATTTATCTTGAATACTGCTCTAATATGTTGAGATATGACAAATTAAACTTGCATCATCTTAGTTTATCATGTTTTTATGTATATCATTACCATATAAGTGTAGGATTACAATAGCATGTGCTGATTTTGTTGTTGATATTTTTTTTCTTCTGTTTATTGGTTGTATTCAATTTCGCAAGATTAAAACAATCTTTAAGCCTTGTGGAGTCAATATATTCTCTTACTTATTATTGGCTTCTAAGAATTACTTTTATAACAAGAATGTACTCTGCTCATTGGTGCTTTTGCATAGTTCCTTAAAGGCAATTGTTCAGATGACCTTGTGCACTTATACACGAAGGAACATCACAGCTGAGCACATATACGATCATTTTCTTCCTGTAGCTTCATTTTTTTTTGGGCATAACTTGTAACTGCAGCCGATATGTACTTTGGAAATTGCTATCTTTCATTGTCATCTTTATGTGTTTGTAAATGCATGCCTTTCTTAACTTCTGTGGTCAATTTTTAGCAATCTATGAAAAGTAAGCTTATGTTTTCAAGTGATGTTTAGCTACTGAACAATCTCTTGGCATGGTATCAAAACTGGATTGCTAGGATGTCCAATATTTTAACTGAGTATATATTGGCCAATCCTGTAATACTATTGATTCAGGAGTGACATGTGGAGCTTTTTCTTTAGATTGAAAATGCATTATGAACAAGCACTGTGACATTGAACAATTGTTAAGGTTTTCCTCTTCAATCCTTGAGCTAACAATGTGCCAAAAAGAGCATTCTTAAAAGAATTTTCAGGTTGAATTTTCGCATGTTCTTTAAGTTGGTAATTTATTGTAGACTAATGCATCCACATAAACGACTTTCCTAAAAAATGGTTGCAAGTTTACTCAACGATTAATGATTATGCTTTCTGTGATCAACAAAAATTGAAGCTACCAAAATTATGGCACAGTTCTTATCTCTTGTTAGGCTTTTGAAAACCAAACTTTGTTTGAAAATCCATGTTGTACTAGATTTTGGTCAATCTTAGTACGCATTTCTGGGAAAGCAAAATAAATATGGAAGTGATTGAAATAGATGAATGTTTAAGGCAGGTAGAAAACAAATAGATTTAGTGGCAAAAGATAGAGTGGAAGGCCTCAGTAGCACCATACACTTCAATTTCCAAATGTGATTTTGGCTGGTCAAGATCGTTGATCTGCACTAGAACCTTCTTCAGATTTGGAATCAAAGCCCTTGGAGTCGTCATCAAGGAGGAACATCTATTTGGCAAACTAAAATTTACTATTTCGTCATGATTCAAGGGGGTTCAAAATAATGCTCTACTTATACCCTAATAAGGAAAACGCATTATTAAGCCAAGTAGATAAATCATACCCACCATTCATAGAAACAATTGAATCATATCCAGAATCTCACTAAATGATCACTCAATAATCAAATATGACTAGACTTTTTTGAAGCAATGGTGGTGAAATCATGCATTAGACAAATTCAGTTTTTGAACAAATGATGCCGTTAAAAACTAGCTTCTACATCAAATATTGATTTGCTTGATAGCAGTTTAGCTTAGCTTAGCTTAGGACTATATGAAATGTCTTGGTAAAACCATAGGGATAGATAACTCATTTCTAAGTTTTGTTACCTTCCTACCACTTGAATTCAAGCTTTTATTATATACCATGACTAGATTTATGTAATAACTTTTTTTTAATTTTCTGCTATCTTTTTGTACATAAGGACCAGGGATACGTATGAATAACAACTATTTGCTAATGTTTTATATGGTCTTTGTTTTTTTGGGATAATTATTTATTTTTTCTTTTTTTTTTCTGTGGGATAATTATTTTGGTACTATGGGTTGGCTCATGTTCGCGTTGTTAATCGTTTGGCTACAAGAAGATTGAACTGCATGAAAAGAGCTGCTTTCTTTAGATTAATATAAGCAAGACTAGTTGGTTATCTTAAATCGTAGCAGCAACCTCAAACTTAGTCATGGTCTCAATATCACTCCTCAAATGTTGATGAATTTGTGCATTGAGGGGTGTCAATAATTAGTGTAACGAAAACGGAAGCATTTTAGAGAAGGCATGCTCACTGAATAATTTGATTCCCTGTCACCCGGAGACCTTAGCAATTTTATGTTGCCAGGCGTGATTGCTAATTATTTGACTCAGTAAATTTGTTTTTGTTTTATGGTATATTTTAACTTGCGTCTTTTTCTTGCATTATACTATTCCATATTGAATCCATTAAATATAATCTCTCTTTCTGATCTCTTACTATATTTTAGTTCTCAATGATACTATATTGCTGTGTTTGATTTAATATTCAATAATTATTTTCTTTAATTTTGTTGTTGTCAGCAAATCTGTTCTTCAGGTCGAGTGGAGCCCTCATCAAGAAACTTTGTTGGCCTCATCTTCTGAGGATAAAAGACTGATGGTTTGGGACCTTTGCAGGTAGGGTTCTGAATACTGGCCCCTGATATTTTTCAACTCTTCATCACACCTTTCTGGCTAATGAAAACAATAGCGTTAATATTTTACTGCCAAGAAAAAAATTTATTATCTGATATAATTTAAAAAGAAAAAATTAACATATTTTTTTGTCTGGTATCTCAAATTTGACATGGCGTTGAACCCACATCTTTTTCAAATTTTATATGATAAGTTACATATGCATTATACGTGTTTGATTGTTTTATAAAATAATTTTTGGTATTCTTTACACGAAAATGAGTACAAATAGAATGCTTGCAGCTGCTGTTTTAAAACTTCCAAGTGATAATTTAGTCGAGCTAAGATTGGCTAAAGGTAAGTGACACTTAATAACTTGGGATTAACACTATCATGCATAAGATCTCTAAAGATGATTTTGGCATATGATGTTCTGTTTGCATATTACTCGAGAAAGAAGATAGCTCATGCATCCCTACATTGTTTGGTTACAACTTTACAGAATTGGTGATGAGCAGAATGAAGGTGATGCAGAGGATGGGCCACCAGAGCTGCTCTTTGTTCATGGAGGCCACACGGCAAAGATTTCCGAGTTCTCATGGAACCCACAAGAGCCCTGGGTCATTGCTAGTGTCGCCGAGGATAACATTGTGCAAGTCTGGAAGATAGCAGATAGTATATACCATGATGGATGGGAAAACGAAAGCGACTTGGATGCTTGTGATGCAGACTAGGTTGTGCTTCTTCCAACTCTACAGAATTCTTTCCAGGCTCCAAGTAGTAAGTGTGACATTAAAGTTAAGCTGTTTTATACTCATATGTGCACCTTTATTGAAAGCAAGTTAATAACTTCTATAAGAGCAGGAAGGAGTTGTTCCCTCCACTATTGAACTGATAAAGGGAAGATCTAGGGTTATGATAGAAAGCCCAATTGGATTTGACATTGAACCTGTTCAACAAGCTTTTGTATCAGCAGACCATTCTTATATGTCATAACTTGGGAGTTATGATGTTGAAAAAGGTATTTTAGATGATATTTTTGATGTTGTTACTGACATCTTAGTGGATCTAAGATTATATTTTTGAATGATTTATCTAGAGTCATTTGAGAAGAGTGATAGATTTCTTAAATCCACCATTTTGTATTTACTTAATTGATGATGAATGTTGCATTACTATCGAACTATGATGTTGTTGTTCATCCATAATATAGTTGTTATTTTAAGATAATTATGTTGAGATATTTAGGATTATTTAGAACATTTTTTTGACATTTACACCTAGTGTGAGGTATTTGATGCGATGAGAAACGACATAGAAAAAACTCTCTTTAAAGCTTGAATGTATAAAGTTCATACAAATGATATATTAAATAGTATATATTAAGCCATGTCATAATTGAGATCGAATGTCTTACATATAGGATTGCAAGGATTAAAAAAAAAAAGTATAAACTTAAGAATGAGACTAAAGTTTTCATATAAATTACAAAATATAGCATGTTGGATTTTTGTTGATTGTAGTTTTTTTGTTAGTCCAAATTTGGTATGTATATGAATTAAATATTTTTAACTCTTTCTTTTAGTTGTTTAGATAATAAAAAATCATTCAAATTGAAATGCAAAAATAAATAAATAATAAAAAATATATGACCAAAATATTGTAATTATAAAATATTGAAGTAATATGATGTTGAGACGTTCAATATGTGATAAGAGTCATAATGATAATGTTAAAACTAATATCATATTTAAAGAAGAAATTGAGTTATTAAATTGTGGAATCACTCATTCCAAATGATTGTATAATTATATGTGATGAGTTATTAAATAAGCATTTGGATTATATGTAATGTTTTTTTAATAATTTATGATAAGTTATTTATTGTTATATTTGGAGTATATGAGCATTGTCAATTGATGTATATTACATATTGTATATGTAGATATTATGAAATAATGCATGTTATATATTAAGTATGTGAACGTTATGAAATGAAATGAATTACATGATCTGAGTATGTAAATATTGAATGAAGAATAACATTATATATTGAATATGTAAATATGATGAAAAAGGTATCATATTTTGATCATATAAACATATTATTATGACATTATATGTGGGCTATGCAAACTTTGTAATATGATGAGAACATTATATATTCACTTTGCAAGTTTTGAGAAATGTATAGTTTTGCATAAATATTCAAAATAAAAGTAGTATATGTTAATTACAAAGTAAAATGTCATAAAAATGAAATGGTAATGGCTTGTGACTCCTGTAGAATAAAATTGTGTGAAAAATGTTATTGAAAAAAAAAGGAATAATTGGTAGATATGTGAAAAATAAAATAACTAAAGAATTTAAGTAAATTAAAAGTTGTGATTGTGTATTGTATATTTTGAAATGTAACATATAAGTAGATGAAATAATATGAAATGAATAGGTTTGAAATTTTGTTGTTGATGAGAGTAGCAAGTAAATATTGGGTGATATCCTTAGAAATAAATTATTAGATAAAGAGTGATTCATTTGCAGGGTTTTTAGGTTATAAGATAACAAAAAGAATAAGAATAAGAAATAAAAAAAATTGACCCATGACTCCTAAAGGTGACAAGAGTTGAGAGTAAAAATTAGATGATATCTTTGGAGATAAATCATTAAATAATGCATGACTTTTATGTAATGTTTTTTGGTGAAGGGGGAAACAAAAATAAGAATTATGAAAATAAAGATATAATAATATGTGAGTTTAAAAAGAATATATTATCAAAGAATTTATTCATTATTTAACAAGAAATTGAAATATTGTATATTTATGGGACATTTGAGAAGAAATTGATATCGTAATATAAAAAGAAATGGTATAGAGAATTAATACACAAGTTGAGAAAATTCAAAAGGGGTACATGAAAGATCTAGTACATGTGTAACAAATCATTCACATGTGTTATTCTTGACACTCGTGAAGGGTTGATGCACGGTGGATAGGTGTGCGTGGAAAACCAAGGTGCGAGAAACTAGTATGTGCGATAAATAGACTTGTAGTAGAACAATATGCATATTTGATGGTAGCCCACAGTAGACCAATGCACACTTCAAACCATGGCTTATGGCAAAGTGATATGTGAGTAGAGTGGCATGATAGAATGATGCATAATAGACTAGAGCTTTGCAGATCGGCACACTATAGTTGATGTGCAGCACAGTGATGCATTGTAGACTAACATTCAATAGATAGACGTGATCCACACATGCGATAGATGTGATAGTAGCGACCCATTTGTGAAATTTTTGTATTTAAAGAAAGTAGGTATATAATTTAATGTTTTTTATATTATTTAAATAAAATATGAACAAAATTAAATAAATATATATTATTAACTAAATAATTATATTATATTATTATAAATATATAATTGAACATTTTAGGCATCTTTCATAATTTTAAATTCTTAGTCTTTAATAATGATACATTTCTCTTTCTCTCTTAATTATATATCATTTGTTTATTTTCATTCTACTATTGTAGCGGTAATATTAAGCCTGTTGAGAGCTTAGAACAAGGCACATTGCACACGGATCAATATCATGACATTAGATGCCACCTTTACATTGTTTTATACAAAGGTTTGGCATTAAAAGAAGAAATTCATAACTTAATCGTTGTATTGTTTATAGATTATATATATATATATATTTGATTTTTAGAATCAATATGAAAGAGTTCTAAAAGGGTATTATTATATTTCATGTTTATGTGGCATGAAAAATAATAAGCATCATATCATCTCTTTTTATATTTATAATATAGATAAAAATTTAATTTGACTTTTATATTTATTGAAATATAGAGTATAATATAGTTATGAATTGTGATGTATAATATGATTTGATTATGTTTTGATTTCATGATTATATTGATAGATAAATATGTTGTTTTTTTTTCTTTCAAATGTAATGATTTTTGTTTCAATATTTATTGGTTGACTTATCTAACGAGCATAACTGGTTTAGCCTATATTTGACAAACACATTTTAGATATGTTGAGATTATAACATGGGAAATAGTGAAAGTAAAGAATAAAATATAGCAAATAGCTTTTTGAATGAACTTTTCAAATATAGAGATTCTTGGGAAATATATTGTGAATTTTAACATGTTATAATCATATGGTTGACATTTTGATAAATATAGTTGGATATGATGTAGATAATTATATGATATTATTATTGATGACTATATTGGTTGAATATAAGTTATGAAATATTTGAATTGAATCAAATTTGATTTATATGTATATAAAAATGAATAAGATAAAAGCGATATTTTATCTATTTGAAATATGAAATTTAGAGAAAATAAATTTAAATAGTTTATGAATTGAGATTTTAGATTGGTTTACAAAAATCATAACATTGTTTTTATTTGATGTATTTTTTGACCAAGTTAATTAACTTAACTTGCTCATCTATATAATTTAAATAGTTGTTATATTAAAATATAGGAGTTATTAAATTAAACGAGATTACATTATACCAAATAATCTTATGAGAATTTATTAATTTAAGTTCTTGATCATCTCATAGTGAGTAAAATGAAAGTCAATTGGGAGGCTTACGAAATTAAATTAAAACAACTAATGTTGCATCGTATTTACAATTTGTTATTTGCATTAGAGTTTTTTCTTATTTATCAACCAATCTTGTTAAATGAGATTTTTATCCCTCATGTAAATGAGATTTTCATACATTTGAGAAAGAAAATTATTAATCTTATTATTTGTGTTTAACTAATAATTATAGAATAGAAAGATGTTAAATATAGCAAAAGAATTGTACTTCTCAAATGTTATAATGGTGTTTATTATAATAATTAAATCATGTCACAATTTAGTTGTACTTAGGTGTAGTTTATTGATAGTTAAATTAACAATTGTTTTGAACTTCAACATTTTCTATTTATCATAGATTTCTAACTTTATTGAACAAACACTTTAATAAACGTTCGTTTATTAAGAAAAGATATTTAACATGTATTATAATTTATTTATATTTTAAGAAAAATATATAAAAAAACAATGTAAAAATATTTTTATTTTTGTGGGCTGACAATAATAACACAATGGAGATCTCGTGAAAGCTTTGTTTCACGAATATTTTTTTATCTCATTAATTAATTAAATTAGATTTAATATATAAAAAAACATATTACTTGAGCAAATATTTTTTATCTCATTAATTAATTAACAAATATTTTGAACTTCAATATTTTCTATTTATCATAGATTTCTAGCTATATTGAACGAACACTTTAATAAACATTCATTTATTACGAAAAGATATTTAACATGTTTTATAATTTATTTATATTTTTAGAAAAAAATATAAAAAAACAATGTAAATTTTTTTTTTATTTTTGTGCGCTGATAATAGTATGCAATTGGGATCTCGTGAAAGCTTTGTTTCACGAATATTTTTATCTAATTAATTAATTAAATTAGATTTAATATATAAAAAACATTTTACTTGAAAGAAATATCAATTTGATGAAAACATTAATCAAATTAAATATAAAATTTATTTAAATTTATTAAATATCTTTTGATCTTTTTTCATTTTTTAATGCAATGAAAATATAATATGTCAAATCAATTTATTTTATTTTAACTTGATTTGGCATGTTTAATTTTATTAAAATACTAAAATAAGATGCTGTATAAATTTCATTAAAACTTAAGATTTTTAATTATATATATAATTAAATCTTAAATAAAATGTATTTTAAGATATTTATGATTTATTATTTATATAAGAAATCGATTTTATTTTAACATTATCAAACATCTTTTGAGATTTTTATTTTTGAAAACGATGAGATTATTATATTTCAAATCACTTTATTTTATTTTAACTTGATTTGACATGTTAAATTTTAAAACAAATACTAAAATAATTGCAATAGAAATATCATTAAAAATTAAGATTTTTAATATATATATTTATATATGAACGAACAAATATGCATAATTTTTTTGTTAAGGAATATTTTAAATCTTAAATAAAATACATTTTAAGATATTTTATGATTCGTTATTTATATAAGAAATCGACTTTCTTATGGCATAAACGTTCCACCCGAGCAACGTGATCAACCAATCAAAGCGCATGTTGAGGTGGGAATTCGTCCTCCAACTTGAACAAACCCTAAAAATCTCCTCCTCCACTTCTGTAGGAAGAGGAGAAAGCGATCGAGATGCCGCAAGGTAACGAATTTAGTAATCAGCACTACCAGCACGCTCACCAGTTTCTCAACTCCAATCCAATACCTAACCCATCTCCTACTCCCACCGAATTCGCTCCGCCCAATCCGATGAACCCTTCAAAAGCCTCTGCCCCGCCGTTTTCCCTGTATTCTTCCTCTGAATTCACAGTCTTCTCCTTGCCTTCAGTCACAGCCGGTTCCGTTGCTCCTTATCCTCCTTATTATTGGAATCCGGATCCGATCCCTTCCATGTCACCCGCGGCGCCGTCGCATTCCCAGCCTCAATTGCAATCGCAAACCACGTCCTCACAATTCCCTTCTCACACTTCCTACGGTTCGTCGCCATTGCCGCCGGAGCAGTTTTCTGTTCCGTCCTCTGCTTCGTATATTCATCTTCAACAGCCCAGCAACGCCCCGTACTGTGCCCATGACTCTCATCAGAATTATGCTGCCCCGCCAAATTCTAATCCTGATCCCGGTCATTCCCACAACCTGAACCCCACCCTTTCTTCCATTTACGCTTACACCGAAACCATTCATGATGGTAGCGCTCAGAGATTTGATCATGCCGGTGGGTATTATAGCCAGAATTCTGGAAACTATGGCATGAGTGGTGCCGGCCCATATGCACAGAGTCGAACTAGTTATGATCTTGATTATTTCGAGAAGAGACCAGAGAGAAGCTTACCGGATGATGGGTTTGGAGATGGTGTTTATGCTTATGATGGTGGAAGAATGGAGCCCTATGGTGCCCGTGGAGTGATACCCAGATCTTCCTCATCATCTCCTTGGGGAAGTTTTGATGACTATGGGAGGTCAGGGAACTTGCCTTTGAGCAGGAATGACCAATCTGGGAGTCCGGCAAAGATTGTAAGGGCAGTGCCCAAGGCAGAAACTCAGCAGGATGTGAAGAATGGAGTGCAGAAGTTTAGGGTAAAGCTTTTGCCAGATGGAGCTACCCTGAATACATTGGACGTTCTATGCCAGGTTGATATGAAAGGGTCAAAAGCATATGTTGTCCTTTTCTATTATATTTATATTCTTAGCTAGTTGATTTTTACTTACAAGCAGAATTATTACTTGTGAATGGTATCTACTGTATTTGTTTCCATGTTTATTACAACTGTGTTCTTACGTTTGTCTTTCAATTGATTGCTTTCTTGTTCTTAGCTCCACTTTTTATAAGCATCGTGGTTTAGAATGATGAGTTGTGTGCAGTATATGATGTTTTTGTATTTAATTGGAATTTTATTGTGATTCTTCTTCCACAGATTGGATTAGATGGAATTCGCATGGTGGATCCTAGTAGTAATATTACATTGAGGGTTTACCCATTGGAAACCTTAACTAAATGGGAGGTAAGGTTTATTCTGTAGGTTATAATTTAATTGAGAAACCATTGCTGGGCTTCACATGTGGATTGTATCTTTTACATTTTTAATATGTTATTTCCTGTTTACTTTTAGGTGATTGATTCATCTATATTCTGCATTTGGTCAAAAAGCTCTGTTGATGTTGAACCAAAGCGCATTAGACTGAAATCTAACAGTTACACAACCAGTACCATACTTGATACGGTTACTGCTGCATCTGTGCAGGTGAGGTGTTAAAGAACTTATTTGTTTTAGTTCATATGAACTTCCTTAAGTTTCATTTTTTTCACTAAAAATGGGTGACTACCTTTTTTCTTAATCTAAAATTTTAGTAATCAAATGTGAGCTTGAAGTTGGGAGTAATAATATATGCAATAACTACTTTTGATGTTTACCTTATTGGGAGTCAATGGTGATGTATTTTGGGAATGTGGTTCTTCTAAATGGTAGATGAAAGTAAACTAGTACTGAAGCTTAGTTTTGGGTTTCTTCAATCACCAAAACTGAATTTCTTTATCAACTTCAAAGAGGAAACTGGAACTTAACATCACATATTGAATAGGATGAATTTTTGTGAAATTGTAGATGGAGATTTTAGATGTTGGTTTATGAAATATGTGGTGAATTGTATGCTATTGTTGCATTGTAGCCTTAATTCTCGAAGGGTTGCAGTTGAATGCTGGGGAAACCTAAATTTTTTAAATAACTACCATAAAACATATAATGAGATATTGATTTGTAGTGATGCAATATTGAACTATTTTTCTAATATTCAGGATTTGGTGTGAGTTTCTAGTGTTGTGCATCATTAGGATTTATGATGTCTATGTTTATTGCTATGGTCCTGAGGGGGGTGACTTATCTTCTTGTAAGTTCTTTCCTTTTTGGCTTGCATCATTAGTTCTAGGTTTTGATGATGTCTAGTTATCAAATATAGTGAGCAAAATCATATCCTAAACACTGAATTATTATTATTTTTTTATTTTAGAATTTCGGTGAATTTGATTCCCTTTATAGCATCAGTCTCATCCACCTTATTATTCTAAATGCCTTGTATTTTGCAATGCATTTTTTCCGTTCTTATCTTCATTTGTATCAGTAGTATTTACATCAGTTCTTGATTAACAAAAGGACTCCTATTTGCTGTAATGCTATGCTTATAACATGTTTCCAAATGCCAGCTCAAGGAAATGGGTGATAGTATTTTTAGCCGAAGCAATGGCAGTGTTGAAGACAGCAAGATGTCTGAACAGCCAAATGAAAAGAAAAAGGGTCTTGCAGACTGGATGAACTTGATGAAACTGGGCAATGAGGAGAAAGAACATTGGGTAATGCAATTATTTGGCTTTCTAATATTAAATTTTCTTGTGTGCTTGCTTGTTTGTTGTGAGCTTTATCTTTTCTTCCAAAGGAGAAATGAACATATTCGAGTTTCTTTAAAAAATTGCCACTGTTTTGGTATCTGATTGCAGGCAAATAGGGCTGACTCTGTTGCTATGGCATGGGCTGCAATAACCTACTTTCATGTCTTCTTTCGTAACGCATTTGATTGGCATGTTCTTCAACTAGTTGTGTTAGGAAATAAAACTGCATGCATACGTACATATAGAGAGAACTTTCAATCATGATGTGATTATTTTGCCTGCATCAAGTCTTGAAGGAAGGTTTTGGGTGTTCTCATTTAGAGAGAAATTATTATTAATTTTTTTGGGTGTTCTTGACTGTTTTGGTACACAAATCAAACAGTATCTGACAATATACCTTTTTGATCCATCCCCTAATTTTCTTTCTATTATTCATCTTCTACTGGCATGATTTTGCTTGGTTAACTGGTTTTAGAGTAACTTCATATACATTTGCATATAATGTTAAGAGGGAGTTGGATATTGGATATTTTATTCGTTTTGTTGGGAAGCAATTATAGTATTTAACTTTATTTAGATGTATCGATGCTGACGGGCAGCTTGGCGAATTATGTATGATTGGATAATAAAAGATAGACAATTAATAGTGAAAAATCTATTAAATTGAGAAAAATCACATTGGTGATATGCCTACAAAACTTCACTGTCTCTTTGAATTGTTACAAATACAATATTTGGGAAGAAACAAGTTCATAACAAATGAAGTAGGTTATTGATAGAGAGAGAAGAAGAGAGTAGGAGCAAACAAGATGTTGAGAACTTTGGAGCCTAATCTTCCCTCATTTACAAGAGTTTAGCTTCCCCTCTTATAGTCAGGAAGGTCCAAGTTAAATAAGAATATGTCTATCTTTATCCCATGCACAACATTTGAAAACCCTATAACAATTGGCATTATGTAGTCTTTGTCCAATGAGGGCCATTATGATAAGATCTGTTTTACTTGAATGCTTCCTTGAAATGAGAATTTTGTGTTTTTCCTATACATCAGATGATGTGAATGACACTATGTCATGAGTTTTAGATTAATAAGACAGTTTAATATGATGATTATAAAAGATGATCTATTGTTGAATTATTTATACTCCTTATTTTGAATATGAATACTTGTTAAATATAGGACTAATGGTTGTTTAAAACAAACTTGATGGCCAAATCTTTAACAAAGTAAATAACTATAATAAATGTATTTAATTGCACTTGAACATTTTATTTTTTTTATTAACTATGCATTTGTTATCTTAAGTATGTTAGCAAATACATTGTTGTTAATTTTTTTAGAAATCTTGATTAGTATTATTGCAATATAATGCATTTTAATACAATATTGTTATGTGTGTATGTTTGTATGTGTATATATAAGTATAAACGGATAATGTTTGTATATATACTCATATGATCTTGAAATTCAAAATTCTAATGAAGAACTGATTCAGGTACCAGATGAGGCAGTTTCCCAATGTACTTCATGTGGAGTAGCTTTTGGAGCTTTTTATCGTAGGGTATGATTTTGATTTTGTTAATCTTTATTGAGCAATTATATATTGTAATCCCCTGACTTCAATTCTTTTTTTCATCCTGCTTTATTTCAGCATCATTGTAGGAATTGTGGCGACATCTTTTGTGACAAGTGTAGTCTAGGAAGAATTGCTCTCACCGCAGATGAGAATGCTTTGCCAGTCCGTGTTTGTGACAAATGTTTGGTAACTTTCTATTCTTCAATTTGTTTGTGGTGTTTTATTTTACTTATGAAAGTTTTTCATTGACATGCATTTACTAACATAGACTAAAATTGATTAATATTATATTTGAGTTCGATTTAATGTTTCAATGAAGGGTAAGTTTTGTAGGGACTATTTGATGATCTGCCCAATTCTTTTGATGTCAACCAATAATGTCAAAGTTTTAAACTCGAATGTACACAAAATTGATAGACTTCCATTGGCCATTCTTAGCCCTATATACCCTCTTGTGGTTGTTGCGATTTGGCATACAAGTAATTTATAAAATCAATGAAATAGTGAGTATTAGGTCTGCTTAAATCGGAATTGCCCTAGTTCTTATTCTACTTAAATCAGAATTGCCCTAGTTCTTATTCTGCTATGCCCTCTTGTAGTTGTTGCGATTTGGTATAGAAGTAATTTATAAAATCAATGAAATAGTAAGTATTAGGTCTGCTTAAATCGGAATTGTCCTAGTTCTTATTCTGCTATGCCAATTCACAATTAGTACCCTTCATTGGCTTTCTTGGGATGGATTGAATCAAGTAATTTTATTGTGTTGGAGATGTGGTGGTTGTTATCATTAGCATGCATGAAGCTTAAGGACTTTATTATATACTTGGGGAAGATTTAATCCAATTGTTTTTGCACTTCTAAATGTCAAAATGCATGTATTTATATCATGGTTTGGTCTCAGACGGTTTTGATGGTTTGGTCGAAAGTTTATAGTTTTGGCAAAACATGGTTTTTCAATTTGTAGTTTTTTCAATAGAGCATGTGCTTCTATGTTGTCATTAAATAACTGACTTAATTATAGTTCAAGCTTATAGTATAGTTTTAATTTTGTTATTCAAACATATAATTAATAAAGTTCTTATTTCTATTTAGTGAAAAAAAATATTTTATGTTATTTATATTATTTTTTCAAGTTCTTATTTCTATTTAGGCAACTCTCCTACATTTCTGTAAAATTTACAATCTCAATCCTTGCTAGCCATCACAATAGATTCCTACTTTTCTTCATCTGCAGGCAGAAGTCACACGAAGGTTGAACAATGCCAAGGAGACTGGCCGATGTGCAGTCATGAAAAGCCATGAAGATCTTGCTAGAAAACTGCAGGTTAATTTTGCAGTTTACACTATTCCTTAATCTGATGCATCACTAATTGTTTAGGCTTCTTTTGATGGTCATTTTTGTATGCAATTTTCAAGCTCTATGTGCTTTGCTTTGCCACTTAGTTGTATATTCCTAATAATCTTTCTCTGATTGCTTGTTTCCGATTCGAAGTTTCCCTTTCTGATGTCCTCTTAATCTTCTAACAGGAAGAAATGGATAGAAATCGCAAGTCATTATCAGGTAAACTTTAGATGAATCTTTGTGTTTTGATCTCTTACACTCGATCTCCTTAATGATATGCTACTTGTGTCATTCATTTCTTAGGTTCTAAATCCTCTGATTCATCTGGGAGGAAGATGAGGGAAGTTGCTTGTCCCACATGCACCGTCCATTTGCAGGTAGGCCATCCATTCTTCTTCCTGTTTGGCATCCAATCGTTTGGTTCTCACATGGTTGATGCAATTTGTCACAGGTGCAGGTTCCTAGTTCTGGATCAGAAACAGTAGAATGCGGGGTTTGCCGGCATCCATTCCTCGTCAATGCTCATTAAGATCTCATCTCCTAACATTTCATTTCAGTTCCTTCCCATAATACACATAGAAATCCTCTTCTCTTGCAATGTCTATGATTTGATAGGATGTAGAAACTGGATTTGATTCTGTTTTCATTTGTTCAGTGAAAATCTTCTTGTACATTCTTCTTTATCTAATGGTGAACAACTTGTAGTTCTCAGGATGCAAAGTTATTTAAAAGTTATATCTGATGATGTTTAATAATGGCAAGTTCTTTATCTGTTCTAAAATCATACAATGTTATATCTAGACAAGTATCAGTATGTATTAGTATGACTTCGTTGCTGCCAAACTAAGGTTTCATTGCAATCGAAGCAGCAGTAATGCAGAGAAAAAAAACAACACCAAGTAGTACTGGAGCTCACACAGAACTTTAAGCTTCATTTGGAAAAGCTTTATCAATAACTAGTCCAAAAGGTAGTAAATATTTATTACAAATTGATCCAAGAAAGCACACTTGGATTCGGATTCGTCTAGGAGTGTTTGTAAAAGCAACCTTTAGGCAAGGCTGAATCCATCCATCTACCAAGATTTAATAAACTTTTCGATGGCAATGGAAAAGGATGATTGAAGTGAGAAGTGAAGGGAATCGAGGAATTTGTGAATGGGTGGTGGTCAACCGATGAGGGATGGTTCAGGAGATAATGTCGTAGTGTTGTGCTTGCCCAAGGTTGGAGATATTCAATGCCAGATCCAAGGAAAGTATCAATGGCGATGATGATGTTGATGGTGAAGTTAGGGAGGAGGCAGAGGTTAAGGGAGAGAGTTAACATAGGGGATCTAATTAACTTAGAAGGGAGTTCGTATAACATGAGACACAAGAACCATAAGAAGGATCAAACGTTAGACTTCAATAAAATTCACTAATTTATTCTACAGTGGGAATGTTCTAATTCATATTTGATATGGAAACACATAAAGGACTCCAAATAATAGTGAGATCACAATCCCATATGAAAAAAATTTGGGATTTGTTTAATGTGGAGAATTTGCATAAGTTTTGTTGAAAAATTGATTTATATGAATAAAGAAAAAGCTTTTCTTATAATAGTTTATAGAATTTTTTTAAAAAAGACTCTTTGAAAAGGCTTGTCAAACAAACCCTAGGACTGCTTTGAACATGCATTTTCAATCCAAACAAACTGAAGCAACAAGCTTTCAAGAATAGCTACATGATTTATCACATTACATATCTTTCCTGGAGAAAACTTCCAAAGAATTGCAACAAAAAAACCATCAAAAACTTCAACTAAAACTCTTTTCCCTTTCTAATTTGATTAAATTCAATACACAAGCTTTGAAGAAACAAATAAGACAACGATCATGAAACTAAACTGTAATTTTTTCTGAAGCATTTTAAGATTTTGCAAGCTGCAAAGCATTATTATATACTTAGAAAAAAAATATCTAGAAAAATTATGGGTATGAGGAAGTACTTGGAATTTTCAATTACTCAAGAGAAATCTAACATGCTAAATTTACAATGATCCGAATACTATTGACAAAATCAGAAACACAGCCCATATCCAACTTCCTAATACACAAACAATGAACAACTTTAAACAATTCGATATCACAACAACAAATTCCAAACGAAGATAGTTATGGAAACCCATGATTCATAAGAAACAAAAAGATCAATAACTAGTCAAAAAGGTAAACTTTTACCTTATAAATTACCTGTCTTGCTTGAGCAGCCAGCATTAATTACATTTCCTCTTCCACATGCCAAAACCTCCTTGGAACCAGTGCTTGAGCTCCCCATACAATGAACGTTCCCAATCTCACAACCTCCACGAGACTGGTTAGCCAAACCATCTTCAGGTCCACTTTTTCCATGTGTTCCAGGAAGCAGGCAGTAAACCTGATCATTACAGCTGAAGTCACAACGATTCTGCACAAGCGCACCATTCATGAGGTTTGGCTGAACCATGTGTGATATCGAGTTTCCTCCAACTTTCGAAGGCTTCATATATGGGAAAGCTCCAATCTCTCCCTCAATTCGGCCCCTAATATCAACAAGCAAGCAGCGAAGCCTTGCAACCTCGGCCTCCAAAGCAGCCTGGCTGTGCAACCTCTTCATCAACTGTTGGTTGATTTGCCTCAATTGGACAACTTCATCTTCCAGCGACGCTGCTCGGGCCTTCTTTTTCTCTCGATACTTTCTGACTGCCTCCCGGTTGCCACATGATCGCTTTTTGGTCGAGGCCTTATCGGCAGACTCGGCGGACTCATCCGCCGGAGCCGAAAGGATCTTGGTGTGGACATGGAAGCATGTGTGCGTATGAGACAGATCGGGGCCTGGCGGATTGCAGGTGTGTGTGTGCGTACACGAGTGGTGGGGTGTGTCTTTGAGGATCTCGTCAAAGAAACTATCCATCGAACAGCTGCTGGGCGGCTCCTCCGCTGCATTAGGCCCTGAGAAGACCTCTGGATTCGAGAAATCTATCTCGGCATCATCCATTGAGCGTTCAAAGAAACCTAAATCTCAGAAATTCCCGGAGCAAAATCAAAAGCTTCGTAGCATTGAAGTCGATTCGAAAGAGAACAGCGACGTATAACAGAGACGGGGGAAATCACGCTCAACACAAACCCTAGACGACGATAATCTGGAGTGAACGAACAAGCCCGAACTCAGAAGATACATGCGATGCGAACATACTCCATTTTAGCTTAACATGGCGTGGATTATTTTATATGTACTTATTATAATGATATAACTACATTTAGTAGGATAAAACATTTAAAATTTAAAATATTTAACAAAAAACTTTCATTAAAACATATAATTAGTAATAATTGGAATGCTACACTTAAAACTGTAAGTGTTTGATATAATAACTTATTAATAATAATTTATAATTTTTGATAACAGATAATTAAACAAAACCTTATTAATAATACCAAAATGGTTTGGAATTAGACCAAAATTATTTGTGAATATATTTATATATTTATTAATTAAAATATATTTATGCATATCAAATATTTAATTTATCAAATTATATAATATATGTTAATACATTTAATATGTTATATGTGTTAACCGATTATGATAAAAGTTTGATGAAAAAAAATATAAAATTAATACAAAAAGTAAGTCAATTTTTTTATCAATTTGAATTCAATTCAATAATAAATTAATCAAATTTAGTTTAAATCAAGATTTGATCAAATCAATTTTGTTCAAAACTTAGATTAATATGATAATGAATCAATATAATTCAATTCAATTACTAAGTCAAGATAGAACTAACTCGAGATAAATTCACCCTTATGTCGTTGCTTAAAGTTTACTCGATGAATTGCTTAAAGCATTGGTTTACGACTCAAATAACTAATTAGTAAGATATTCAATAAAAGTTTAATTGTCACTCGACATAATTATTGAGCAATCTTTGCAGGATATTCACGATTGATATAATAGTTGATCTGATATAATTTATGAAATCTTTTTTCTTATTTTTAATTGTAAACTTATGATAATAATTATAAAGTATTATAAACCTAAAAAAATAAGATCATGATTATAAAATTTATATTGAAAATTCTTTATTCTTCTAAGAAATAACCTCTCATGCCTAACAAATAAGTCATAATAAATTGCATTTTGCATAACTAAGGTTAACTTAATTAGATTTATTACACACTTGCCTTTAGAAAACCTTGGAATATATTGCTAATTCAATGCATTGAGTAGCAACTTGCTTTCACAATGCTTAAGAGACAATATTCCTTCAAAGCTCTTAATATTGCATTTGTAAACATAATTGTTTACATCTAAATCACAATAAATTTCAAGAGGTGCTTATAAGTGTAAGAATCCTTAAAATGTATATTTTATGATCACTGAAACAAATATTTAATATACAATACAACAACGTTTACATTTGATATGCAAATCCCATATATTATATATGAAAGTTCACAAACAATACATTAGCACAACCTAAGCTCATTCCAGAGGATTTTTTGTATAGTATGCCTCTTGGATATATAGTACGTGCAACTTCAATGTACGATACATCATCTAGGGCATAAGATATGCTTAGCATATAACAAGTACTTTGATTAGAATTGAAAATTATTTCGACAATGGTAAGAGGATTATTAGCGTTATTTGGAACCAATGCAATGGAATCAAATGCTTATAAAAATTTCTCCAAATATTAAAAAGTCCCAATAAACATTTAAAAAATATTTAAGAGTGCTTAAATTTGAATATCAATACTAAACCTAAGTGCTAATATCCTTCATAAACATATTCATATTGATTTAATGTTGATGGGTTCTATGAACTTGAATTTTTAGCTTTTATTCTTGTTTTTTTGTTCCATTTTAGATAGTTGTATTTGACCATTTGTGATCTCTGTCGTTATTTAGATTTATAATGTTTTGACTTTATGTTAAAATTGTCTACCTATCTTTGCACAAAAAAACAATTGATTTGATTTGGTCTAAATCAAGTACAAATCAAAGAGTCATTTATGAGCTCATCTCAACTTGAATCAAATGTTCAAGTTCCATTATGAATTAGGCCTATTTAAAGAATTAAGGCCTATTTAAAGAAATTAATTCGATGATACAATAAGCATTATTACATGTACATATTTATTTATGACTAAAAAGTTGATTAAAAATAAAAAATAATAATAAAACTCAAACCAACTTCAACCTAGATTGAGCTCAAATAGATAACCAATGAGATAGGCTAACCTTAGATAAAGATCAAATCAAATCATTGTTGTCCAAAGCGTGGATCAAATCAAGATTAAATCATTAATAACCCTACAATAGGAGCAAAAAGACATCACAATTTAGAATAAACAAAAATCATTGTTATTAGATTGTTCATAGCTCAATACTAAACAAAATTTATGAAGTAAAGATACGAGACTAAGGATCAATGACTAAATGATGATGAAGACTAAGATGACTAGACCCCAATTTATTGAAGCACCTAATATGTGAAATTATTCTCATACATGAATGAGAAAGCACTTATGACAATTTTAATTTTCTCTCATAACTTATAAAAAACAAGTGAAGAATAAAAATAGAAAATAACAATCACAATAAGTGTGGTCTAAAGCCAACCTACATTGTGTCCTCAAACAAGACATGTTAACTTCAAATTACATAACCCACTTAAATCAAATTCTAGAACAAGAAATCAAAGCCAACTCAATGAATCCTTATTAAGATGGTAAAGAACATTGTCTATTAACAACTACATGGTATTATATGAATTTTGTGTCATTAGTTTGGTAAACCATATAGCATTATGTCGACCTGAGGACTCATGGTAAGGTCACATACGATATGACATGCAATCGAAATAAAATGCAGCACATTATATGATTCTGTCAATGGAACATACAATAAAAACCTTCAACAACAAACCTTTATAGTAGAATCTACAAGATTCATATGATAATGTTTTCTAAATCCAAACTAATAAAATAAATTCACATACAAGAAATCCATAAGTACATACATAATAAAGTTGTGTTATGACCAATAAAAAGTGAAGTGAAGACAAGTTGTGTTTGACCAATAAAAAGTGAATTGAAGACACAAGCATGGTTGTGCTTAATTAAATTCCTCCGGACATGGAAAATCCACTCCAGTAAGTAACCAATATACTCATCAAGAGCTAATACAATCGAAAAACATATTAATTGGAATTTATTTTTAAAATCTGTGCATGAAAATTAAAAAAATTTAAATACAACTCGAGTTGAAATAATATCAGCACTAAATCGAGCCAAACCCGCGACAACCCACAACAACCTGTGCCAACCCGACCGTCCCATGCTGACCCACACATGTGACCGATCGGATTTGGCCGAGCCGCCATCGTGTCTAGCCGCACCACCTCCGCATCAGAATACACTGTCTTAATGCCGACCACATGCTTGACTTCAGCATCACCAATATATCCTAAATGATGACGGTCTACTTTCAATAGCATCGTAGACCCGCAACAGCTCGAATTTAAGCCTCTCAACCAAAATCTCGAGTATTGTGCCAATTCACCCTGAAGTGGCTCCAATTCATCACTTGTTGAAAACTTTGCTAAATCAAACTTCCTTGTTCTTGTCTTAAGTAAATTTTTATTTTATTTTCCTAAATCTCATTTCCACATCAACACCTGTTAGATTGAAATTGAATTTGTAAGGAGATTGGTGAGCAAGATGCATCTAAAATGCATCAACATGAGATTAAAGCATTTAAATATTTTCAAACCTAAAAGTGCTAGTCCAATATCATAACTTGTGTATGCTTTATTTGTAAAGCTACCCACCTTCAAACCAAGGATTCTCTTACATATGCCATTGAAGTACTCAACCATCACTTCCCACTTCATTTGTTAAAGTCAAATCATACCTTATATGTGTTAAATCATAGTTGGACAATGTGGATTGTCTTTTAGGAAACAAAACTAACCATATTGTCACCTGTTAATAACAACCAATTAGTAATACTTTGAATTGAATGTAGGTAAAACATAATTGCACTTGGTTAACATTATGGATCTTAAGGTGAGGGTGAAGAATAAAAGCACTAAAGTTCAAGTGACGCTTTAAAGTTGACCTATGGTTATAATCATATAGGAATCCTAGATAACTGTTTGCTATTTCAAAGTTTCCTTATGTTAGATCAAAACTAGATGGTGATAGACTATTCATGACAACCCATAAATTATAATTTATGTGCTGCAAGTATATGAAAAATAATAGCACCTAATTAACATCATGGATCAAAACTGTGTAATAGACATTTTGGACCTTTGAGAGCAAGATAAAGATAAAAGCAGTAATTCTAACTCGCTTATCAAAACAAGAAAAATCAAACACTGATGCAAAAACTCCAATACATTGTAACCAGCTGCTACTTAAGGTACCAGTGAAGCTACAACAACAATCTCCAGTGATGAAAAACCTAAATCAGCATGTACAACTTTTGCTGATTTTGCAGTTACAGAAGCAAGCGACCATCTTTTTCCATCAAATAAAATGACAATGTGTCCTCAACTTAGGCTCCAGCAAAACAAAAATTCTCCAACAGTAATGAATATACTCCAGCAAAATGAAGTTCCCAAACAATGAATAGGAGTGGCCACAAAAGCAAAATGGTAGGAAGAAAATAAGGAGGACAGCACAACAATGATTTGAGCTAAATCGTCAATCACTAGGGAATGATGCGATATCTAGGCTCTGATACTACTAAAAGTATGTTACTAGAGTGTAAAGTGACTACGGCACCAGAGACAACCAAGAGGGGTGAGGGTGGTGTAAATTCGGTGGGTAAATAAGGAGGTGGGGGTGAAACAAAATCTGGAAGGTAAAGTTCATATTTCTAGAGTTATTTTTGCTTTATTTGTTCAGGCATATTTTATAGTAAAATACATCATTATCGACATCAGTTCCTATGTGTGTTTCACCCACTATAGTTAGTCATCTGCCATTACTTGGACCTCTATTGCTCCTGATCACTGCCACTTGGTTGCCCAACATCACCTAATCATTCATTCAACCGTCCCATAATATCGTCAGTGCAAAACTCGATTAAAAATTATTTCAAAAGTGCTTAAAATTAAGTTTTGAATTGTTTCCGTCAACGTCAGCCGCCATTTGCCGCAATCAAAAGCCATGGCAGTCACGAACGCCTACCCATGCGGCTTGTGTGACCGGCACTAGCCAATGGAACCTAGATAATCTGCTCGACCAACGCCGACCCGTCACCCGCAACGACCTCTTTATTCGCTCTAACCCACGTCAACCCTTGCTGACCATGTTGTTCTACCCAACCCGCTCTTCCCAAAAACTGGACCAAAAATGTCGAGCCTCCGCCCACGCCGCACCAATCGCGTCGCCGTTTTGCTGCTCGTCATCACCACCGCTCGAAACACAACCTATTTGGGAACTGTTTAATTCAATTCATTTTATAAATTTTCTAGTCAATTTTATTAATAGTTCTTTAGTAATCTGTGTTGACTTTTGAAATTCTAAAATATCTTTTAAAGTTTTAAGATATATTTTTTGATATTTTTAAATGTCTTTTTATATTTCTAGATAAATAAATTACTCTTGTATCCTTGAAATATATATTAATAGAGATGTTCACTAAGTTGTATACGATGAAGATAAATATTTTTGAATAAAACTTCTCTTGTTTATATGCTTCCATCTTTGTAAACAAAGAGTATGAGTTCAACTATAATTAGAGAGATTCCAACTTCCCCTCCCCTTGTTAGAGACAACGATCGAAAGTGAGAGACATTTCACCAGGAAAGTTGACAACCAAAAAAATTCCCGCTTCCTCTAACAACCTCAAGTCTTTACCCACCTTTTCACTTTCTCAATCAAACCACCAAACCACCACCCTTCTCAACAAAGCTTCAAATCTCAGTTTAGAACTTATTACCCCTTTAGCCAAGCTTACCCAATAACTAAAACCACCACATTATCGCCTTTTTCCATCTTTGGTGCCTCACATACCAACTCCAATGTGAACTACAAGACATCATTGTAAAAAATGTACACTTTTTTAACAATTTTTATTTTCTATGTAGTAATCTAAAATTAGAGTTGTTCTTTCTTTTATTAAAGTACTTTATATAGAATTTATCTTAAAATGCTTTATTTTTTATGTAAAATTATATGTGACGAAAACTGCTTAGTAGAATTCTATGCTTAACACTTAATGTGTTGCCACCTACTTTATTTAATGATCCACACTATATATTTAAATATCAATATTTGAATAATTCCAAAATATCACACCTGTCACCTAACCCTAATAAGTATGTAATATCCTTTAATATTTCCTAATAATCTATTGAGCATTTATAGTGTTATAATCTCCAAATTAGACTCTAATAAAAATCTAATTTCTTCTACAACGACACTTGATTCTATTGCATCACTACAAAATACTTCAGCTTCTTGCTTGATGGTCCAAAGGAAAGTGGATGAGCATCTCACCATGATCACTTCACTTAAAAGATTGAATATAACACAAAACAAGAGAAGGCCACAAAGGAATTCATTCCAAATCTTTTCAAAGTTCTATAGAGTTCAAAAATCCTTTTTCCCAACCCTTTCATCCTCACATAAAAGTAAAGATAAGGTAAGAAAACATCCTAATGAAATGACCAAAAACCCCTAAAACAAACCAAACCATCCAATACGATTAGCCAAACCTCGGCCACCAAAACAGATAAGGCAAGCCATGTCCACCAATATTTTCATCAAGTGTTTGCAAACCACAAGAAGCAGTCTAAAATTAACGCTAGACCTTTAAGAAAACTCTAAATAGTTCCCATATGTGATCAAAACATTTGAGACTGTACTCAAAATGTTCACATGACATCTAAGTCTACATGACCAACTAGACAAACCTTAAGAAGTCATAAGATGCAAAAATAGAATCTAAATACATATACAACTACATAGTAAATAAAAATATGGAATCCCTTACGATAGATCCCTAGAAATTATGCCCAACTCCTCAATAGCCAAGAGCCATCGATAAAAATTCCAAAGCGGTGGGGAAGTTTTGGAGCCACCCCATAATCATGCTTCCCAATCTCTCTTCTCCATAAAAAACCTACAATCCAACTCTTCATTAACTCTAACATTGATATTGTAACATAGAAGTACAACATGAAATTGATCAAGATGGAGGTAAGCATGAAGTTGACGAACACCCTAGTTCCCCAAGTTATAATCCAATCCCTAATTAAGTCAACTATCTGAATAAAGCATGTTATAATGGGCCAGCCATGAGTAGAGGGGGCCCAAACTATCTTCCTTCATGTGCTTGCTTATACATAGCATGGCAATAATCATGGCTCTCTGTCTAGGGTAGCTTTAAATAACTAAAGACTTCCCCTTTCCCACCCTTGAGCACAAAGAGACACAACAGCAACCCAAAATGTAAGAAATGGGTTGCTTGAGAAGTGTTTGGGATAAAAATTAATATTTCATTAACAGAAGAAAGATGGGAGACAAGAGGTTCTGAAAAGAAGACCCTGATGACAAGTAAAGCTCTGTGCTCAATCCTCAACTAGAACAAGTGAGACAAAAATACTAAGCAAAGAATCAACAAGCATGAAGAGATAACACATCCTAATTTGAATCAACAAGTTACTAGTTCGATCCTAACCCATTGACAATACGGTGGACCTAGAATCAAGATACAAGTGAGCAACAAGGTACAACATCTATTTGGGAACCCAAAGAGATATAATATTGCTCCTTAAAAAATCCCACAACATATACTCATAGGCTTGCTGCATATTGACCATGAAAACTATTAAACAGATAGAAAATTGCAAGATAGCTAACCTAAGCATGATGTCTTATGCTAGCAAATAAATGTTGGCATAGTTTTGACCCAGAGCAAATGCCCTTACTCCTTGAGATCAAAGATGCCTACAAGCCCAGCATCTTGATAAAAAAATAGCTCAACTCTCATCTTGTAGAATATCATATAGAAGTTGATTGAGTGGAATTGGCAATCTAATAAGCCCTTTGGACCTTAAATGGAAGAAATTCAACACAATTCAAGCAAGATCCTCTTTTGTGATATCCTCATAATCTAATAAGAAAAGGACAATGATTACATTAATTCTCAATACATTGCTCCCTTAAGGGACAACACAACATTGACCTCTTGTGCTTGGATTGATGAGACCAAGTCCTCCTCCTACGGGAGCAAACATAGGGCTAAAAGGTCAACCTCCTAACAAAATATTTCATCAACATAGAGAACACCCTCCACTATTGTCAAATTAACCATCATCAAGATCTAGTAAATCAAGTATGTTATACGTTCTCATTTTTTTTTGTGGCAATCTATTGGATGAATGTTGTGTTCCTTCTTATCTCAATGAGAAACCCAACTGAACTTGGCTCACTATCACAACCATGTCCCAACGCGAGAAAGGCAAGTGTTATGCTGAGCCATGAGTTGCTCGAGGTAAGACTATTCTCCTCCAAAAGATCATCCTCTCATACATCTCTACATTAACAGATTGACATGCTCTACTATAGGTGATATTCTTACTACACTATTGAAGGTTCGAAGAGACTAGACACGCTTATGGCTTAGGAAAAACAAGGCATTCCCCTTAAAAGGTTTTCTTAATACCTAACTACATCTTTTCAAATAATTATCAAATACCCTTGAACTTGGGGAGCTCCCTAAAGAATTGAAGTTCATCTAATCAAAATCTAAAGGAGTAGAACATCATTTGAGCTAGTGAAGGTAAGATGAGCCATCACTTAAGATCTTGGGAACACCATCATGCAACCAAGTTCATGAATATCCAATTGAGTCTCTCTCAAAGCTTGCTTGGCTCAAACCACTTTATTGTTACAAAATGTATACAAGAGGTCATGTACATCCGCCTGTGTTATGAAATAATTTGCCAACTAAGGAGGGGCCACATAGATTAAACTAAGTGATGAAGTCTAAGAACTCTTTATTAGCAAAGAAAGACCTAAAGGGCCTACCTCCCGCTTCTCCTTTTACATGAGTAAGCAATTGAAAATAGTCAAGAAGTTGTTGAAAAGAGCATCAAATAGACAATCCCAAATAGCCCCCTGTCTATATTAATTCTTCTTTGTGCAGACTATGCATAGAATCCAACTAGTTTTATCAAATAAAAAAATACATGCCACCACAATTGCCTTCATGAGCTAAGAATTTACACCTAGGTTAGGTGAGCCACCTAAAAAGGATCATGTCTTTGAATTTGCCAATTGATGGCACCATGTGAAAATCAAATTAACATCTCAACAATCTATTTGAATCCCTTTTAGAGAAAAATATCAATCCTCATCTCCAATAGGTTCATTGTCCTAATCAATGCTTCTTAACATGTCATTGTAAGTAATTCCTCGAAAAGACCTTTTGAATTCCCCCCTTCTCACCTAAGAATTCAAAAAATAATGCATTTGTCATGGAGCGGAAATTCATGAGGAATGACCACCTTCTAGGCTTAAAGGGAACCAGGTGAAAGTCAACAATCTATTTGCATCCCTTTTGAAAAAAAAAACATCCATCCTCATCTCTAATAGGATCATTGTCCTAATTAATGCTCCCTGGCATGCCATTGTAAGTAATTTCTCAAAAAGACCTCTGGAATTGTCCCTTCTCACCTAAGAAATTCAAAAAATAATGCAAATGGAAATTCACGAGGAATGACCACCTCTTATGCCTAAAGGGCTCACATCACCTCACCAATGTTTAATGTCCCATGGCATCAAATGCCTTCATGGCCCCAAATCACGCAACTCACGAATCAAAATAGTCCTTTGAAGATACATTCCCTTGACCTCTGTCATCAAATTCATCAAAACAATGGCAAACCAATCAAACGCATTCCCTTTTGTCTGTGGTTTGACGTTTTCCTATTCTTTTTACAGCAGTATGATCTAGTAATTCTGGACCGAAACTTGTCACTCCAGGAACTTCGACATTGGATGTTAATCAATTTTTAAAAACCTAATTTTGTGGGTATGGTTAGCTGTGCCGCTTCAACTCTTTGCTACCTAAGGAAAAACCAAAATGATAAAACCCACTCAAAATAGCACCATTCCACGAGCACTCAAATGCAGTCAATTGTTCATATGGCATCGCAGTCACTTTCTTCTCATGCTAGGGAATGTCGAAGCCACCACAACCCAAATGTGCTAAATGTTACCTCTTATTCTATGTGGTGTCTTCCCCCCTAAATTGATCAAAATAAATTATGTTGCAGCTACTTTTGAAGAAGAAAGAGCTAGACTTGGGATAGTTATTAGAGATTCTTAAGACAAGCCATTAATCATTACTGATAAAACTTTCTTCTCTTCTACACCAATTATGAAAAAACAAGTTATTGTTGAGACCATCAAGCTTATCATGACTGGGTACCCAAAACAGTTGTCTGGATTGAGACGGACTCATATCTTGCTCTCACTTCTCTTCAATTGGTAATCAACAAAACTTCAAAGGCTGCCAAGTGTATTGAGGAAGTATAGGTTATTGTCGGCTCACTACTTTTATGACCAGACATTATGCCGGAAGGAAACGCACCTACAGATTCGGTTGCCCATCATGCTGTCTAATTTTTTTGTGGGACTGGGGTATGCACCTTCCCAGACCTTTGTTCTTCCTTTTGTTAAATGACTTTATATATGAACCACATTAGGATAATTATAATGTAAGCTTTAACTACTACAGCTATTCTTGCCAAAACTATAGCTCCACTGCCAAGATCATTGCAAACCATTGTAACAAGCACTATGGGAACCACGTTGTGCTACATAGTTAAGTCTACATCGTTTTGGCATCTCCCCCCTCACCCTGCTTGACCCAATCCCACTTTAACACCATTTGTTGATGGTTGCATCGGCACTAAAACACAGTTGTACCACTCAAGCTTAAATCGTCGAAGCTCCAAATTCTACATTCCTCAAATGCCCTCTATGCACAACAATAATAGGTTGTACTGACCTTAAGCCTTCTAATGAAGAAGCTTATAACACACTCCTAACCACTATACAATCTGTGGCTCCAACATGCATGCTCTACTACTAACTTGTTCCTGCATGTTCTAACACATCCTGACCTCCTTATCTAGTAGTAAAGGGAAAGAACGAGCTATCCCTTGCTTTTGTATCGATGTTATCACTGCATTCCTCTTCAAACTGGTCACTCCTTGGCCTTCATTCACTCAACCACTTTGGTTGACTATTTGCCTTCTTTATGGATGATTGGTTCCTAAGAAGGAGCCACGGTTCAAATTTCTATGCCCCTTAATGTTGTCTAATCCATTGCCCCTTATTGATGAAGCTTTGAAAGTTTTTTTATTGCCTCATTTGATTAGATAAAAATGACGTCAAAAAAACTTTACAAAAGGAATTTCCTTTCTCTTTTTTAAAATGACTTTTTGATTGCACAAATTGCATATAAATAGATCATTAAAATTCATATAAATGATTTGCAATATTTGTGAAAATAGATGGTATGGAGGTGCAAAATTATTTTGCCAGTGCCATAACAATAAAATCCCCAAACTCGGTGACATTAAGAAACAAAACTGAAGAAAAGTTGGCCAAAAAGAGTTCTCCATCAGATTGCCCATTACTCTTCCATTAACAAACATGAAAGCTGATTACAAATAGGCAGTTAAGTCATTAAATCTGATTACCAGAATTTGCCATCGCATTATAGTAACCAACAAGCAACCTAGAAGCCATTTCAAATGGGAAAATATTAAACAATTTATCATTTAAGAACCACATTGTAAGGCTAAAGCATACAAAACTCATTGTAAATGTTTGCACAAAACCCAAACTGCAACTTTGATAAGAAAAGTTGCCTACAGCTTACATGGACAATGGAAGGAGCATTCTCCGCTTACTTTTTCGGTTCTGTCTTACTTGCTTACTTATTTTCATGCAAGCAAGAAAAATTGCTGTCATACATATGAAAACAATAGCAAGCTTCATGTACCTGAAATACAAGGACACTCCACAGAAAACCAAGGAAGCAAACATTAATAGCTCTCGCATTACTGAAGCTACATCCACCCTGCATGAGAAAATAAGAATATCCAGTAATCAATTATGAGTAATATATATATATATATATATATGCTAAAAGTCAATAGCAATACTTCCAAAATGTTATCAGAATTCCACAAAACTTTTCAGCACAAGTAAAACAACATAAGCAAGTTAGAAAATTCATTTTTCAACTTAAGATAAATTGATATTTAGGCATAAGAATCTCTACATTCTAGACAAAAATAACAACAACAACATGCGTCATCAGTACCCATACCTACAGTGTACCTATTTTTCATTTAACTTCTTGTCTTTCACAACACATTCCAAAGTCATTAACTATGCTCAACTCAATTCCTTATAGCAATCACACACAAGCCCAAGCATGAGTGATTACAGTTGAACCATGTAACAGATGGTGACAAAATGGTATTAAAAGATTTGTTTGATTCTTCACCAGCATCTCTAGAATGCCATTATGGTAATTGCAGATGTTCACTGGTTAACAAACATGTTAAATTGCAAAAACATTCATTGGAATTTAACATAATTGTTAGCATCTACATGCCAGACACCATTGTAACATGAGGATGGTGGCTTAGATGGACAAAAATTAGAAATAAAAGAAAACCTAGGATCACCTCAAGCACACTAGATAGCACTGCGAGTGTATTTTGTAGCACTAAGGATAACATTGAACCAAAATAGCAGAAAAGATAGTTAGTACCAATCTCAAGAGAACTATTCAATCTAGATAGCTCCATATCTTAAAATAATAGAATTCATGAAAACACACTTAAAAATTTAATGGCTAAAAGACCAAATTATAGAAAAAATATGAGATCCATATTCTTAAAAAATTTCAATATTCACTAACTTGATACACAACACTATCTTTTTCTCGTCCAAAAAAGCTGTAAACCTAGCTTGATCTAATTAAATAAAGTTGAAAGACAATTCTGACAAGTTATAGACAGAAGAAAAACATGAAAAATTGCTAGGTGTCAACCTTAACCCTGCTTTCAATCATCAACTTAACAAAAACTAAATGTCCATATTCATCTTACTAAATTAGCATATACATTGCAAATGTAGCAATCACTATTCTATACAATCAAGCCTTGCAACACAACATATATACCATTCCAACAAAGGCTTTAACTATAATTCAATAATGTAAATTAAAGCCCATGATATCTCTATTAAAACTTCAGACAACCTCGAGTATAATTTCATGACCTAAAAATTTTAGGTGATCTTGACCCTTTTAAACCCTTTTAACTATAATAACCTAGGCATTATCCAACATTTCCAGATTTTTTGAACTACTACCATTGACTCTTGACTTATGTGAGCAAATCTTCTTCATGGCTTTCTAAAATTCATTGCCAAATTTTCTAAAAACTTTCATCATAATCTCATCTTTTTGAGTGAAGTTATTTATCAATCTCATTCATATGCTATAAGCAAACATTTTGTGCCACTAAGCAAAGTCGCCCTCAATTCCAAGAATTACTAAAGATGTAATAAAAAAACTTTATCAAATTCTAGCTCTTTCATCTAATGAAATTCAAAATAAACATAACCAATTTGGAAACATCAAGCAATATTTATGATAAAAAGCAAAGGAATCAGCACTTCCAAGGCACTTCTGCTATGGTTGTGGCAATAACCACAATAGAGTTTTCTACAATTCCAATGGTCCTAGACCTCCAATTTGATACAAGGCACATCAAGAAATGTTATTCGACCGCGTACGCTTATATTGTGATAACTCTTCAACCATCAGATGTGCCATGCTAGGGACCATGCCATTGGATCTAGAGGCCCAAAATCTTTATCAATGTTAACCCAATTATTAGGTGGTTGATATGTTTGTGAGAAATCTTATTCAAAGATCTTAGCAATTATCTCATTTCAAAATTACAACAACAAAAAACGAGAAATAGAAAAGAAAAGAAAATGTGAGAATGAGAAATTCTAAGTCAAGTAATGGAATTTGAGAAAATGTGTTATCTTTTTTTCTTCTCAAATGAAATTACTTATTGAACAATGTAACTCCCTACTGCATCACTTGTACCTTCATTTAAATATGAAAGTTATATTGTTAATTACAATATTTAAATAACGAATACAATAATTTACTTGCAATGATGTTGGATTCTACTTTTTTCTACAACACAAACTTGCCTAGGACCTCCAAATGCACCACATTTGCGTCATGCACAGCACACGACTGCTTTTGGCACATACATGAAAGCACTTTCAGCAATTGCATGCATGCATCAGCACTTTTGATGTGCGCATGCATGAGGGACACTTTGTGCACGACACATGGGCCATGCTTTCGACGTAGATGTGCATACGACCGCACTTTCCACGTTAGCGTGCTCATGCGCATCATTGCAGCACTAGACCCATGTACGCATGTTTAGCATGCTGCTGCATGTCCTGCATTCTTTTGGTTATCTTGTTTGTCAAATATTTATTTAAAAGTTGTTTCATTCTTCAGACCTCCCGAAGATAAATTATTTGAAAACTAGATGACCCCAGAATAGATCTTCTGATCAATGATAATAACTATTGAATAATTCGAAGCTAGATGATTACAATGCCACCTAGCCACCACATCATGACTTAGCTAATTAATAAGTTCATTTGGAACCACTTGTGGCATCCAAGATTGGAGGTCTAATGCTTAACATTGGAGAACCCACACACTCATGAAGATAGAAAGGCATTGTAATATAGCTTTGGGACCCACATTAAAGATCCAAGAGGTTTCCTTCACAAACAAAGGTTAATCATCATAGTCTATTTGTTAAAGCTTCAAATAGTGTGCTAAAGGAATCACAATAAGGTCAAGTAAGGGGGTATCAAAGTCTAACCAAAATACTAAGATTTGCAAAGTTCTTTATTCTTATTTTTTATTTTCTTGTAAGGTCAATAAACTTTCTTGTAAGGTCAATAAACTTGGACTCTTTAATACAAAAGACTAAATTCTACCATTTTCTTGCATTTTAACCCTGATATTTTCTAAGAACCCATATAGTGATTAAGTCATTAATTCTTTGGCACCATCTATAAAAAGATAACAAGAAAAGAAAAATGTAACAAGGCAAATGAATCATCAATTTTGATGAATGTCGTGTTTATCAAAAAGATGACTTATCTATCGGACCCGCTAGGTTAAAATCAAAGAACCTTACCAATTCCCAGGACTTGATAAAGACGAAAGCATTTGAGCCCTCTGAACACTTGCTGATGACATTGAAAATGAACATGGAGCCCTTCAAGAAAATGATTGAGCAATTCAGGCAGTTTTTCCTTTATTGGCAAATGTAAAGGTTAGAATCCTGGCATTTTCGCCTCCATTGGCCGATGAACTACTAGCTATAGCCAACCATCATGTTACCAATAATCGAACCATAGAGAGCTAATTCTTTACTTAAGAAGTTATGATCAATGATTTGTTACTTCTCACGCGACCATTGAATGTTAAATTGGATGCTTGTTTAATGAGACAATCCCTAAATAAACTCCAAACCATACTTAAGTAAACAAGAATATCAAGCCTCAACTTCATAAAGGAAATGCACCATGCTACAAAACCTTGTCACTTGCCAATCACTAACGATATTAGACCTCGACAATCTCAAGCTACCCATGACTATTTGGTTTTTTATTTCCATCTAAGAGTTTAACATAGCAATGTCGATTTTGATGTCTTCAAATGCAAAGAAACGCAATATCTTATTTTCATTCCCAAAAGAAGCAACTATTTAGTGCTTTTAGCATCTTCCAAAGACCGTCATTTACTTTTTCACAAAGCCAAGGAGAGCCTCCTTATTAGTCATTGCCATATCAAATAAACTAAGGAAAGCACTACTCACTCTCATCTATGTTTAACAAAAGAAAGGAGAGTTGCTAAATGGTACCAAACAAGGCTCAACAATGCTCTTATTGACATATCAATAGCTCATGTAGAGCTATTACAATCAACTTTTATGCAAGCCTAACTACTTGATCACTACCACAAGTCCTAGTCAAGTTTCACCCTAATAAGGGCATTGAAAAAAAATATAAGACCAAAAAAGTAAGAATTAATCAATCAAAGTGGAAAAGAAATCCGTAAAGTGCCTAACAAACCCCAACAAACAAACATCATCAAGAGCACATAAGAGCTTCGACCAAATGTCAGAATCCCTCTGAAAAATTACAAATTCCATGACAGTCATCGCAATGAGAAGAAGGAATGTAGCATTTGAATGATTTGATCAAAAGCTATTGACGGCGAGCTACAAGAATTATAACTCAAGAACAAGAAGTCATCTATTACGAAGAAGTTAGAAGCCGGTATATTTAGGACTAAAAATCAATCAACAAATGTATCAACATCACTAAAGACGAACAGGGAAGAAGCCTCTGGACATTTTTTATGTTATTTTAAAGAAAAGCACGCAGTCTTTTAGAAATCTAATTTGAAATTACTCCAAAACACTAGTCGGGCATCAATCACCATCGCTACAAAAACACTAACTTGAAACTACCAAACAAAGGTTAAAATTGTTGATCAATTATCATTCAGGCAAATATTTCATTAACTCAACATGTATGGTTGACTTTGAAAGTGAACTATTGAACTCAAAGAATGTTTACTATTGAGAAAACTATCAAGATCAAACTCTAGCAGATTTCTTGCTCAACAGATTTAGCTCAAGTGAACTTAAAGTTGAGGATCATCCATAAATTGGAATACTTACACCTACTAAGGATCAAGAGAGTAAAACTAATGGCATTCGCATCATTTTAATTAGTTCGCAAGTCAATAATCATTGGACAGGCAATCCACATCTCATTTAATATAACTAATATTCAAATATAGTATCACACCTTGTTATGTAGTCTAAAGTTTAATCCTAGTCTCAAAGTTCAGCAATTGATATTCAGCATAGGTTCACAACTAATCATGAACGAAGTTAAATGCATCTACTAGACTAATGATATGCTATTAAAATACCATGTCACTAATTTCATAAAAACTTTTATTATCTTAAACCTCAACAAGAGGACTTCCAAGCATATTCATTGAGTGCAATCAATGGAAGTCAACGAGCCCAAGCAAAAAGTTTTCAGAACCATTCCGATACTGATATTTGTAAATTCAAATCTCTCTTGTTTCATCTTCTACTTTCTAAACTTCAATGTGCTCAAATTCTCTTTAATATGAAGAATCAATTTTATAATGTCCGTAAGGTCCTAACACAATTATTCGATAAATGATACAAAATAGAAGGCCATGGTAAAGCCGATGATACAAAAAAATCAATGCAAACACATGTCATAGACTAGAGCTAAGACAAAGACCCAAAACTTGCTAAAAAAATAAGACAAAAATGCCATTACAGGGTTAATGGGTCCAAACAAGTCATAACATATTATTTATGAAAGATTTTGACAAACCAAAAGCTTTTACTCTAAGGTGCCATAATTAAACCAAACTAAACTTCTTCTTCAGAAGCTTTCATCTTCTATTTTCTAGAAAAAAAATTGAAAACTTGAATCAACTTTTGCAAATAAGACTTTAATTTTCTTATTTTGTAGATTAATTTTTTTGTTGATTATATTTAAATATTGATGGCGAATAAAATTTTAGAAATGTTACTTAGATATTTGATTTTTCAATAAAGATTTTGATGCATGCGTGCACTAACAAAAAAGAGAAAGGCATGTATTGGCATTTTCTTGCCCCGCACTACAATTTGACCATTTTAATTCCATCTTCTTCATCACTTTTGAACTTCTCCCAAGTTCTCCACTAATAAATCTCTGCTCAATGACTAGTGCCCTCTTCAATACTTACCTAAACTTTTAAATATTACATTTTTATCGCTCATCATCTCTTCCAAAACCATAGAATGCCATTATAATTACATAATTTAATGAATAAATTGCAAATAAGCATCATAAGTTTGGGCCTTGGTGTATGCAAGTCTCAATTTTAAAAAGTAACCACAAACACCCATCTTGTTTGAGAATAGTTACAACTAATTCACCCCATCTAGGTGATGTTATGTTATAGAAATCTCTAATATTCCCTTTGCACTTATTTTCCCTCTTTTATCCCTCCTCTTGTCTTATGTTATAGACGAAATTCCTTGCTATTTACTCACAGCAATCATTAACACCTCCATCCTCTTCCATGTCCAAGATAACCATCAAAATGTCACAAGCCATAGCCATGTCTTCAAGTTGAGAGTAGCCCTATACACCTAACCAAAAGTTTACCTCACACAAAACTCATATCAAGCCACACTTGCTGCTATTGGCACTACTCACAACCATTGACATGTCATCCTAAGGCTCCTCCTCTAACCCCATACAGTTGACAGACATGAGAATATAAGAGAGATAGCTTGTCCTAGCTGAAAGTTGAAAAAAAACCAAAAAAATGAGCAGGATAGCATTAAAGGGCTTTATAAAATGTGTCTTAGAAATATTAGGTTTGTTTTAGCTCAACTCATACTAGAAAGACATCATAATATTAAAAAATTATCATTTTTGATAGAAACCATTAAAGACCAAACTCATACTAGAAAGAAATCATAATATTAAAATCAAAATGACTATTTTGTAAACTTGAGATAGCTGTTTTTATTAAGACCAAACTAATGAAACCCGTCTGTAATTTACCTAATTTTCATTTTACAAGTTATAACATAAGTAACTCTAAAAGAAGGACGTTTAGTAAAGTAATCCAATTAATAAAGCTTTACAATACACATGAACATCACCAGTGCCAAAACTATACAGCCAGAAGATAGTAGACAATCATCAAGTTGTTCAATAAAAAAAAGGGGCCATCATCACACTGAAGTTCTAAATCAAAGCAAGACATCCCATTAGATCAGGCGGCAATAAAAAGGATACCAAAGCCACAACAGCCTTAGGATGATGCAATGGCAAGGTAAATGGAACAACCTCGTGTTATTGGATACGGAAGAGAAAAAAGAGACCGCCGCCCACTGGTTCTTGGACCTTATCTGATACTCCCTTAGTTGCTCCGCAAGATTCGAACGCGTTATCATATCCGCGATCACGATCGACCTACCTTCCGCGCCAGCGAAGTATGGCTATCCTCGTCGCACCAGAAGAGCGGGGAGGAACCGAAAAGGAACGCTCTCGGTCCTCCACAAAGGTGGCTGCGGCAAAGAGAGAACGAAGGAAGAAGTGCGGAGGACTCGATGGCCGACGGTTCAAAATTGCGTTGATTTCCACGGTAGAGTTCTTCGTATTTTCGCAATTCACGTACGATTCGTTGGAGGGGAAACGTGAGATGTCAATACCGTCGCCGGAACTCAGACCTAGTTTGGGAGAGCGGATGGAACGCACAGTTCATTAAAATGGTCCCACGGTCGAGGCAGACCAATACCGACCAGATTCGAATTCTAACCTTAAACCATGAATTCGAAATACCGATTGGCTGCTTCATATGTTCGGTTCGATTATGGGTCGATACTTTCCTATTAGCATGTCACTTCGACCTTTTTAATGACACATTTTGTAGTTAACATTTAGATATTTCAAAGGGTTTTCATTGTCGATTGAAACACTTCAATTATTTCAGAATAAGCTTTTGAATAAAATAAATATTTTTTTATATGATTGTTAATAATATTTTCAATATTAATATAATTGTTTAATCTCTTAAAAAAATAAGTTTATTAGTAGAGTTTTTTGGTCTTACTCTTTCCATCTTATTCAATTACATGGCACATACATTATTTCCAATCAATGGAGCTTGTAGTCTTATCACATTATCTATAAAAATTCTTGCCTAGACGATTTGATCATATCGTGTATTCTCGACTAATTTTACTTTTGACTACTTTTGAGTGATGCTTTTTGCACAAACTCTATTTGAGGCCTTATTGCCAAGATCATGTTACTCTGTGGTCTTGAGAGACTTTGCTTATGCAAGTTTACCCAGAAAATGCAAACAATTAAGCGCATCAATTATCTTACACCAACATCCAAATTAGATCATTGCCTCTCCCTTCCTCCCTCTTGCTAACAAAGGGCAAGGTATAGGATTGCAAGCATCAGACAATCTATTGGGATGATTGAGTGGTTTGATTAGAACCTGAGGGTAATCAGATTGAGCATCGAACAAACATCAGACAATTTGATAAGAGGGATTGAATAATTAAATAGTGTTAACAAATAATTCAATAAAAAAACATTTTTAAGTTCAATGGGTTATATTAAACTTTAATAGTACTATGAACATAATAAGACGATGTGTATATCATAAACAAATATGAATTGTTACACCCCAGTTTTTTTTTAAAAGGAAAATTTTTTTTTACATATAGAGCCTATAGTATTCCGGTCCAATATGTCAATCCATGAAATATGCCAACACTGAGTAAACTGACTCAATCCATGTCATTGTCATCCAAGCAACACAAACTGTTCCCAAAATTCTGACTATTCTGGTAGCACCCAAGTGTCACACTTCCTTCCAACTAATCCAGCTGCACTAAATTTATGGGTATTTTCAATAGTCAATTTCAACTTGGCTACGTGATTTCTAAAAATCACCTTTTTCTCACTTTAGGAAATTTTTAAATTCAAAAAAATCAATTTCCGCCCTTTATCCATTTTTCGAAATTCGGAATAAATTTCCGAATAAAATTTAAATTCCACATATATCCTTTTTCCGAAAATTCGGATTAATTTCCGAATTAAATTTCCTCCGCGCCGAATCCCGCTGAACCGGTTTTCGCTGCCGGTTCGGAACCCTCGCGTTGAACCGCGACACCGCCGAACCAAATACCCAAATTAAATTTTCCTCCCCGCCGTTCGTCCCCGCCGAATCCCGCTGAACCGGTTTTCGCTGCCGGTTCGGAACCCTCGCGCTGAACCGCGACACCGCCGAACCAAATTTCTTAATAATTCGTTAATCGGTCGATGTTTAATTAATTAATTACTAATAAATATTATGTAAATACTGTTAATTACTTAAATAAATTCGTAATTAATCTAAACCCTTCTCCTTCCTCGGTCCGACGCCCGCAAACCCTAATCAACGCAATCGCCGACCAATCCAATCCTTCCGTCGATTTCCAGCGAACGCGAACAAGGAGAAACAAAATCCGATGTTCATACTATCCTAATGTTTCAATCATTAACTAAATTTTTCGACGAAATGGGCAATTTTCCAGAAATCCAAAATTTATAAAAAAAATGCAGATTAGCATTCAACTAAGTCCAATTTTTCATCCACATGCTTGTGTTCATTAAGCAAAATATTCCATGCTTTTAATTTCTACTAAATAACTAATTTAATCTGAATTTCCTACCTTGCTCGCCGGCGACGGTGAAGCTCGCACGCGATCAACCGCAGCTCCTCGCCGAACGAAACCGGTACCAAAATGTTCACCTCTGTCCCGCGAACCTCCGGTTACCAAAAGCCCCTTGGAAGGCTGCCGGAATTTACAGCCGTTTGCCGCGAACACCTCGCCTCTAGCCGCCGTTCAAAACCCTAACAGCCGAACAGTTTAGGTTAAGTACCCGGCTTAAACCGGTAATAACCCGTTAAGACCCATTAAGCGCCGGTTGACCTTCCAAAAGCGCCGCTTAACACCCGATCAGCCGGTTAATCTCCACCGCTGATCTCGCCCGTCCGATCCGCTTATCCGCGGCTTATCCAAACGCACGCGCAAACGCACCTCGGCGAACCGCCCCGCCTTCACTGAACCGCTCCAGTCCGGTTCACGCGCGGTAAAAACCAAATTCCGGTTTTTAAAAAAAAATCTCGGTGCTCCGAAAAATCCCCAGAAAATTTCAGAAATTCCAGTAGCCTCTAATTGAGCTCCCGACTCATCCTACTGTCGATCTGAAATCATCCAAGCCACAATTGAATTATTGAAGATTAAACATATAATTTTTACCGGGTATAACATGAATATAATGTAATTTTTCTATAGAATTACAAGAAGAGAATGACATAAAAGAATAGGAAGATAATATTTAAATATTTGATAGTTAAGTGTTATAATGCTCATATTTAAATGTTGTGCTTTAAGTATTACCTATGTGTAAATTACCAAGATGCAATCTTTTACATCGATTTAAAGGATTACGATCTTAGGTTATGACACCATTATAAGGAGATATGTAACGTTGAGTAGTGACGATGTGCAATATTCCAAATCACGAATCAAAGTTTTAAGTAGGGAGAAAAAAATTATAAATATCACTCAACTTAACTAATATGTTAAATGATGGTTTTCATAATTTTTTTTTATAAATAGTTGATTTTTTTATGAAAAGGTATAATCATATTAAAACAAGTTATAATTTTTTAAAAAAAAATGGAGACAAACTTAGAAAATAATGTAGGAGTGTTTTGTGTTAGCTCGCAAACACACACTCACTAGTGTTGCATCAGTCCCATTCAAACTCGAAGTTGTACCCAACTTGAATATCATTTCGATTAATCATTTTTTGTCAACTATATGGATCAACTACAATACTCTATTTTTTCATCTGATTATCATCATTATTTTTGCTTTATTCGTCCAAACATATTTTGTTATAAAATATGTCATCATTGATATAGGTTTGTGTGCATTCTTCATTACTATTGTTAGTCATCCACCATCACCTCATCATTCACTACTCTCGATTGATAATACCTAACTGTCTAACATCACTTGGTCTCCCCCCATCATTAGGCCGCCCACTGCTTCTTGGCTACCCACCATTACCTAGCCTCCCGTCAGCTACCCTCATCAGATCGTAGCTGACCATTGTCATCTGTCTTATCCACTACTAATACCTAAGTCACATCGTCATTGACGTTCGATCATCACATTGTATGATTGTAAACTTTTTTCTTATGTCATAAATTATTTCATATATTTTTATATTTTATATTTAATGTTATTAATCTACTTTGAGTAAAAATGTTACGAAAATCTCAAAATCTTTTAAGATTTCTAAATGATTTAATTTCAAAATTATCTTTTCTCACATATTTTGCATTTAATGCGATTGATTTACTCGTTGTTAATAAAATGAAATTTTAAAGATTTTTTTGGATTCTCAAGAAATTTAACTCCAAAATTATCTTTTTTTCTTTTTCCCGTGTTTATGATATTTTATAAAGATATATTTTTTTCTATGCACTAAGCTCTCCTTCTTCTATATATACAAGAGGCTCCCTCAATGTAAGAAAGTTGTTGATGAATACTTTTTCTCTTATTTTTGTATTTTTATATTTGTGAGTAAAGAGTGTGTGCCCAACTTTAATTGGAGAGATTCCGACTTCCCCTCACCTGTGAGAGATAAGAATCAAAGGTGAAAGACCTTATAATGGGAGAGTTGAAATTCAAATAAATGCTCTCTTCCACTAACACCCATAAGCCTTCACTCTCCTTAACGAGGCTTTAGATCTTAACCTACCATTTTGTGACCCCCTTAACCAAGCTTCTTTGCTGACCTAAACCTTCACCTTATTGCCCTTTTCCATCTCCAATGCTCCACACATCAACTCCAAAGGAAACTATAAGTCATCATTTCCAAAAATGTGCACTCTTTCTGTAACTTCTATTTTTTAAGCAATAATTTAAAGCTAAGATTGTTCTTTCTTCTATTAAAACACTTTACAAAGAGCTTATCTTAAATTCTTTATTTAATTTGCTTGAATTTATATGTGCTACAAATATTTGATATTATTTTATACTTAACTCTTAACATGTTGTCACTTATTCTATCTAATAATCTACACTATAATTTTTAAGTTAATCTTTGAACAATTAAAAAATATCACATATATCACTTAACTCTAATTAGTATATACTATTTTTTTAATATTTTATAATAATCTGTTGAGTATCTCTAATGTCGTAAATTCTAAATTGGACCATCATAAAAATCTAATTTATACTACATTAAAAAATGAGAGTACTATCTATTTGGAATATAATAATACCAAAATAACAAAAATTAGATATATTTAAAAAGTAAAGCAAATATTTAAGGTTATGAAAACATATTGATAATTTATTTTACATAACAAAAGTCTATAAAAAATTAAAATTAATACTAAATAATTTTAAAAAATTACAAAATTGAGTGATTATAAAATGGTGATTCTTATGAATTAGAAAATAATATAGAGAAAATATAAGAACTTATGTTAAAGTTATCTTAATATGAATACAAAGTGTGATGGTTGTAACATGAGAAGCCAAACATTAATAAAAAATTAATTATTTGAAGAATAAATATTTAAAATGTTAAATAAAGTTAAAAATAAAAAAAATTAATAACAAATAGATCTTATGGAGTTCAAATTTTAAAAATGATTGATAGTTTTTTCTAGTTTAATTAAGCAAAAAATTCTAAATTTTAATAATTATAAAGTTTTAATAAAATAATGATAATAATAATTGTTAATCATGTGATCTTGAAATATAATTTGTTATAATAATTAAGTGCTCCATTGGGAAAAGAGTGACTTGAAGAAATATATTTTAGTATTTTAGTGTTTCAGTTATTTCTATTTTAATATAATATATTATTATATGGTTTTTTTTTTTTGATGTTCAAAAGGGGCACAAGCTCAGCAAAATTACAATAGTAGGTGCTATCCTCACGGAGGATCAAACAAATAATCTAGTAGCAACAACTTGGTGAGTGGCTTAGGATATGCGATCTCATTATTCCAAATAAAGTCTTCTCGGCAAGCAGCACGAGCCACCCAGTCAGCCGGCTGATTACCTTCCCTGTATACATGTGTTATAGTAAGTGCGTCCATTCCATTACCACAACGAATAATCTCAGCAATAGGACCATCCACAGGTGCGTTGGCTATAAGCTTTCGGATCGTCAGTACCGCCGTCATGGAATCCGTCTGCATCTCAATAGCACGAAACTGCGACAGGGACTTATGCACTAGCTGGAAGGCCTCAAATACTGCCTGGATCTCCATCGCCTCACTTGCCTGAGAAACAAACTTCTTCCCCATCACCAGGATCAGCCTCCCCATATGGTCTCTCACTACCACACCAATACCTGCAGAATCCAGGCCACAAGCAGCGTCACAGTTCACTTTAATCCACCCAGTGGGAGGGGGAACCCATCTATGGGTTACAGGCAGTTCAGGTGAACTGTATGGGTTCCCGCAGGACTTGAATGAATGTAGGTTGCGTTGTTCAGCTGCAGCAATGATCTCCAACTTCACATTGCGTAATAGCATCACAATGTTATCAAGTGGGGCATTATGTTTTTTCGCGTTCCTCCTCCCCCATATGTAGTATAACGACGTCGCCAAAAAAGCAGCATGCTCAGCGCCGCTCCCGTACCTAGCCGCCGGCGAACCAACGAACCCCATAAATTGCCGGATGAATTCACAGCTGCCTTCGTTACCCCCACGTCGTTGACCACCCTCGCCAGCAATACAGAATTAACGGCATCGGAAGCCGCGTGGTCCTGCCAAATTGCCTGTGCCTGTGGACAATTCCAAAATAAATGTTGCGCTGTCTCCTCTGCTTCACAGCCCCAAGCACAGTCACGGTTCTCTGCCAAACCCCTCCGCGACAGCCACGTCGCCGTGGGGAGAAAATCTTTCGCCAGCCTCCAAAGGAATAGGCGAACCCTCGGCAAAGTTTTGATCTTCCATAAACCCCTGAGCTGTTCCGCTCCCCGCCAGCCCGCCGTGGGAAGGCCGTCCCCCTCTCTGCACTTCAGGTCCCAGTAGATTCTTCCGTTATCCACTTTCTCCGCCTCCGTGTGCACCTGGACCAACATGTCGCGAGCAGAGGATCTCGCCCTGGGCAAGTGAAGGATTCTGTCAAGGAGCAGAGCACTTGCCCAAGCCCGAATTCTGTGAACATCCCACTCGCCATCCTCATTGATACAGTCCGCCACCCTCGCCGGCCAGTCCGTCGCCATATTGATCATCGTCGGCCACCTACAGATCGGGAGGAAGCCAAGCCAGTTATCTTCCTCAAATCTTGCCTCCTTGCCGTCACCTATTCTCCAGACGAACGCCGACACAGCCGTCGGCATCGCCTCTAACAGCAGCTTGCCAGAATGGGAAATGTTCCACGGAATCCTTGAGGTCGCCAAGTTGCCCCCGTACTTCCTCCTGAGGATGTCCACCCACGGGCTATCCTCACGACACAGCAGCCTCTTGCACTGTTTCATCATCAAAACACGCTGCCACACCCGAAAATCCCTCAGCCCCAAGCCGCCTGCGTTCCTTGGAAGAGTAATGCAGCTCCATGGCGCATAGTGGATCGAATGAGAGTTGCTTGCTCCATTCCACAGGAAACTCCTCACGCGTCTCTCTATCTCGTCGATGACACCCGCCGGCACAGTGCAGTGACTGAGGACGTACGTGGGAATGGCGTTGAGCACAGAAGTTGCAAGTGTTACTCTGCCAGCCAAAGACAGGGGACGGATTCTCCAGCTTGCTATGCATGCCTCCATTTTCAAGCTTGCTATGCATGCCTCCATTTTATATGGTTTTGAATGTATAATGAGATGTTATGTTAATTAAACTAGTATGATTTATTCTTATGGACTACTGGTGTTATTTTTGTTATGTATTAATGTGAAAATTTATATTTAGCTTTCATAGAAAAATAAAAATGTGATTGTTTTTTAATATTTCGTTGCATTGATTTAAAAGGGTAAAGGTTTTAAAAATTAATTTGGATGCTATTAACTTTGATGATGATGAAGCCAAAGCTAACAAAAAAGAGAATGAATTTTGAGTGATAATAATGTCACGATAGAAAGTAAATAATCTAAACTAATGATGATGATATTGTGAGCTATAACATGGCTTAGGGATTGTTAATGCTATAAAAGATATAGTACACAATCTAATGAAAATAAACAAAAAAATTGATAAAATAATTATTAAGTAATGTAAAAAATATTATATAAAATTTGATTATTTGTCTTATTCATATTTATGTACTTGTTTTATATTTTATTATTTATTTTATTATTATATATTATATTATTATATATTATATTATTAGTTAGTTATCTTGTTGAGTACTTATATTAACAACTTATATATAAATAGTGTACATCATGAGACATGTAAGGAATATTTTTGAGATAGATTATAATGTTAATAAGTATGTCAATATCTAAATGTATTTGTTGTGATAAACAATAATACAATAAGTTAGTTTAAAATATACAATGATTATATTTGGTTTGGGATAATTTACGATTTTTAGATGTTAGTATTTATTTTTATTTCTATTTTCAATTAGTTGTTTTAAAGAATAATAGAGAAATTATTTTATTATGAGATTATAAATATATAAAATTTTTAAAAATAAAATTTTAATACATAGATAATTAATAATAATATTGAATTTATATAATACTTTAATAAAATCCAAAATATATATCACAAATAATCTCCATTTAACTTGATCATATCAATTCAAGCTCAGCTTAATCTAAATTCATATTTAATCTTCTAAAGATCTTTGATCTTCATGCTAAATTCTCTTGCACATGAGCCAAGTTCTTAACTTATGACTCCTACACTTCAATTTAAATTAAAATATGATAGTCTTTAAAATATTTAGTGCAATATCTTCAAGATATTCACAAAAACTTAGACTTCCCTTTGAATAATTTCCCCTAGTGTACAACTTATAGTATCTAATAATTACATGTTTTTTTAATCAAAGTTTTTATGAATTATTTATTTATTTATTATTCAAAATTTTATTTAAGCCATTTTTTATGTTTTGTGAAGTTGTTTATCAGTGTGCGTGCTTGCAAGTTAGCTATTATTTCTTAAATATTTAATATAATATTATTTTTTAATATGTAAGTCATTATTCTTTGACAATTTCCAAAGTAGCAAATTATTCTCTCTTTAAAATAACCCAATCATAAACTATTAAATATTGAACAAAAAGGCCAACATCGGACGGCTAATATCCGCGAAGTACCGTTGTTCATCCATCTCAATTTTATATTCTCCAGTAGGCAGCACAAATTGGCGCCGACGTTGGGAATCCAAAGCCTTCATTTCATTATAGCTCCGCACTCCACAAACTTTTCATGTATAATTTGGGCAGCCCAATCATGTAGTCCGCCCAATGCTACATCATGCAACGTGGCTTTAAACCCTAGAAGGTGTTCTCATTTTGCAACTATAAATGCCATGGGAAAAAAAGCTTGCACACTCCATACACTTTCATAGCTTACAAACGTGAAGGCACTAGATCACCATGGCCATTGATGCGGTTGTCGACCAAGAAGGGTTGAAGGATGTCAAGGTCGAGGAGATGTGTACGATGGAATATGATCGACAATCATGTGCATCAAGCTCGAAAACAATGGTTCATTGTCTATGGCTAAGTCTTTAATACTAATCAAGCATTTGTTTTGTAGAAGTAAACTTGTTTATTGACATGATTTGATGATATGAAGTAGACATATTAGTCGTCACTAAAATATAAGATTATATGGTGATAAAAAAATAATTTTTTTAGCTTTTATTTTGTAAAGATTAGGATGTAAGTACTATCATCTTAAAGGTTTTTGCATTCCTTTTTGTGAACATGGTTCGATTACATTAAGTAGGCATATTATTTATTACTTGAGGACAAAATTGTATAGAGACTCAAAACGATAATTTTTTTAGCTTCACTTGATAAAAATTAGCATGTAAATGTTATCATCTTGAAGACATTTTCTTTCTAAATATGGACAGTTTTGTTGACATAGTTCGATAATATTAAGTAGATATATTAGTTATCACTTAAAAAAAATATTGTATAGTGACAAAAAAAAATAATTTTCTACCTTTCGCTCGATAAAAATTAGCACGTAAATGTTATCATCTTAAAAAAATTTGGTTTCTAGAAGTAGGCATTTTTGTCGATATGATTTGATGATATTAAGTGGATATATTAGTCATCATTTAAATATAAGATTATATAGTGACACAAAAAATGATTTTTTAACATTTTCTTAGTAAAATTTAGAATATAAAGTGTAAAATTCATTTTACATATAGTTTTATATGTTTTTTATTTTTAAAAGTTAAAATTTTTAATATATTGTGTAAATTTTCTTATTTTAAAACATAATATATACTAGAAGTAAACTATTTTAAAAATAATTTATCTTATTTCTTGAAATTGTTAAGAGTTATATTATCTATATATTTTTCACTAAATATACTCTTTCTAATCTTTTGTTTGTGTAATATTTAGATAAAAGTTTACATTAAATTGTTAAAATAATATTTTTGGATTTTAAGGAAAAATTGATTTTTGTGTTCATTAAATATGAATTGCATTTTTTTTTCTAAGAAAACAAAAAAAAAAGAGAAAGAAGAGAGAACTCAAACATATCAATAATTGTTTTCTTTATTCTTTGATAACTTCATTTTTTTGCAAACAATTTGGATATTATTTTGTGTTTTTTAACCAATATACACAATGTTTTAGGGAACTTTGAAAGGTAATGGCGAATCCAAAGCCAAAAAACTTGTCTTAAGGAAAAGTCTGAAGAAAACAACAATTGAAGAAAGAAAGACAAAGGAAGCAATCGAACCCAAACTCAACTCCAAATTGGCCAATAAACATGACGACAAGATGGATTGGCACACAAATACTGAGGTCAAAGATTCCGACGCAGACTCCAAATCTGATTCTATATCGGATTCAGACTCTAAATCAGATTCTAAGTCAGATGATGATTCCAAGTCAGATGAATCCAAGTCAGATGATGATTCCAAATCTGAAGATTCCAAATCTGAAGATTCCAAATCAGATTCAAGTTCCAAAGTTGGACCAAAATCGGTAACTATAAGACTACTTTTTTTATTACTTAGCAACAATTTTATTAACAAAACTAATATGTAACCTTTAAAGGGGGGCAAAAAAAACAAGAAGAAAAAGAAAAGGTCTCAATTAAAGGAAGAGGAAAACTCCTTCAAACAGGATACTTCGTTAAGAGAAGACGAACACATGGAAGTTACTGACAAAAACAAAGATGCATCGAAGGAGGAGAAGCTACCTGCTTTTGGGAAAGATGCAATGGAAGAAGGCACTCGAGATATAAACTAATAATCAACAAAGCATGGATGTTCGTTAAGTGTGCTATCATAACTATATCATGAATAGTTAACAATAAGATTAATAAGCAACACATTAAAATAAATGCCATCCCTAATATTGTGGGAAAATATCAATAAGAGAAAATGTAAGATTTCCATAATTGAATTGGCAAATTATGTGGCTATTCTCCATTGGATTGAGGGCACTTGAGGCAAATGCATAGTAGTTGTTGTCTTCATGTATAAATGTTTTAGAGTTTGTTTAATAAAAAGATTGTTTTACAAAAAAATTGAAGAGTATGTTGTCATTTGTTTGATTTTGGTTTTATTTGATTATGTTGTCTATATTAAATTTTTACTAATTAACACAAAAAAATTAGCACTACTATAAATCAATTATATACTAAATTTTTATTTTGATTAATTTCATACATCTTATATAATATAATGATATTTCAACTCTTTGTTATAACAATAACATAAAACTAGACGTAAGAAGAATAATAGCATATAATAGATAGAAGTTATCACAAACTTCAAATGATCATCACATGTTTTAGTTTAACTTATGACATCATTATTTCATTATAGTTAGATAATTTAATTAAATATTTAAATTTTTTTTTATTATTTATTTAAATATTTTATTATTTTATAAACTTTGGCCCTTGATTATATCATTAATGTAGATAAGATTTTAGTGAAATCAATTTGTATATTTTTCTTTACAATATTATTCATTTTCTTTTTTTAGGACTTACATATATTATGATCATTATGATTTATTTTATCAAAATATCTATTATAAATAATGAAATTCTTCACATTTATGAAAATTAAAAATTGAAATACAATGTATTTATTCAGCTAAATATGTAAATGCTTATGTTAATTTCCACATGTTACATTGGTAAGAAATTTAGATCATTATATTTTAATCTCTTGATCTTGCTTTAAGACAGTTCAATTTGAAAATGTTACATTTTTTATCATTTGATTTTTAAATTATACACACACACATACACACACACACACTTGTGTATGTATGTGTGTATATATACGTGTATTTGTAAAAAGTAATATTCTTTAATGACAATAATATATCTAATAAGATGAAATAAAAAAGAGATATGATTAGATTATCTCTTTTATATTATCTTTCTTCTTTGTTTGTTTATATACCCAATAATAAAGACATCCCTTGATTGCAGCTCTCTCTTTTGGCTTTCACTCATTCATCAATTTTCTCCACATTGATTGCCATTAACTGCGTTAAGAAAATCCCACACCAAACGCCCATCCAACAAGAATGTAAAAACACTTACTTCATCGTCGGAGATCAAATGAAAGAACACTAAGATATTGGCACGGCTCAATCAGACAAACCGGCGGTTCGATCTCTGACTGAACCGAGCCAACATCACAGTAGCCCTTTCAATGCCGCGCGCATCTTAAAAGCTTCCTCTCCCAGTGCAGAACCGAGGAAGAAGGAAGGAAGGAAGGAAGAAAGAAGGCGAAGCAGACGAAGAAGAAGGACGGGACATAGAGCTGCCGAAGATCTGGAGAATGCCTAGGTCGGATTTATGTGGGACGAACAGGTGATTCGGCATTTAAGGCGTTCGGCGACCGACGAAGAACGCCATTTAATTCAAATATTCCCCTCCATCTATGGGGCGGTAGTGTTTCAGCTTTTGAAAGCTGCAGACAAACAGGAGGATATGAGGTAAGAGTTAGAAGACGAGCAAAGGACAGCTTTTATGTTATCCAATGCTCTTCATAACTCTCGTCCACAAAAGGTGGCCGAGGAGGTTGGTGAAGCACGGGCGGGAGGCATTGAGCTATGGCGAGGTATGGGTTTGACCTGCCATATTTGTGACGTGGCTTTTCTATTTTTTTATTCTTTATTTTTATTTTCTTTATAGATAATTAAAGGCCATATAATACAACACATTATCATATTATTTTTTTAAAAAATAAGAAATGGAATAATTTATGAGAGAGTTTATGTTTAATTTTATTTGTTTATATATCAAAATTTTCAAAATTTTACTAATGTTATGGCACATTTGCTATGAAGGTTAAATGTTAGATATGGTGAAGAAAATTATTTCTAATAATATCACAAAAGATACCTAAAATATATTTCAAAAAATCTTTTGAAACGTTGTTGTGACTATAATTTTTTTAAAGAGGGTAAATTTTTTTTTTTAAAATCAATATTTAACTCACTTAGTTTTTTTTCAATCTAATCTAAACTCACTTAAATCATTACCATAGTATTCCTAATGCATATAAAAACTTTAACTAACTCCAACTTACATAAAAAACTAATTAAAATAATCAAGAAAAAGCTAAACTTTCTCTTAACTTTTCTTAGTTACTCTTCTTTGCTTTATTTGCTGTAACTATGACTTCGTTTCTTTCTTTATTTATTTCAACAATATTTAACTCAATTATTTTTTACTTCATCTACTATTAGGCTTCTCGAAAAATAGTTTCTCACTTCATTCTCTTATTGTAGCAAAGGAACATTAATTCTCTTTCTCTACTCTTTATTATTCTTCTTTCTTTTTTGCTTTCGTTGACCAACTTTTCTTATTTCAATCCTAAGTGCCTTCCCTTCTCATGTCTATCCATATTTATCCTCTCTCTATCTTATTATGGAGGTATTATCAAATTTTAAAAAAAATACTAAAATACTCTTAGTAATTCTTAAAATTATATTTATGTTATGTTTTTTCCAAAAATTACAAACTAATTATAATTAGATTTTTCTCAAGGGTCTCTTTCTAATTAACATTCTAACATTCGTTAATGAGGTATTGTCTTAAACTAATCAGGTTCTGTCATTCTCTGAGGGATCTCTTCTTTTTTGTTATTTATCTTAAAATATTTTCAATCTCAATATGCATAACTATTGAGTTTTCATGAGATCCAAGCTCAAGTTACCCTCAAAAGATATCTCATTTCTTTTAAGGCTTGTGACTTTACCTATATTGCTTAGGATCTTTTCTCTTGTAATCAACATGAAACTTATTCACTCTCCTAGTCCTTATACTTTGAATGTTATTCTAATCCTTCAATCTTTTTTAAGGAGCATTGGCCACCATACTTTAAATATTCTTCTAGTCCTCACATCCTTCTTATGAAATCGGTTGGGTGTTAATACCTATCAACTTTCATTTGGTTTGTTCTCAAACCATATTAGACTAGAAAAGATCAAGTTTGATACGATATTGTAACATCTCAAATTTTCATGATTTTTTATTAGGATTTTTGTGAAAGAATAAGCATTTTGTCACTCAAATGAAGGTGCACATGCTCTCATTTTAGGGTTTTATAATAAATTTATTTTTTATGTTGAATAATATTGTTAATATATATTTAATGGATTATTATTATGTAAGATTTTGTAATAGAATATTGCCTCTTATTTACATTTTTATTTTTTTAGCTCATTATTGAATTTATTTTTAGAAACAATGATGTGATAAAGTGATGCATGAGACAGTGGGTGGCAACAACATGTGGTGGATGTAAATCAATTTTATCAATGTTGAATGTGATTGTTGTATTTTCATTAAGGCTCATAAGTATTAGATTTTGTTATTGATTAGGTTTTATATTTTAAATAATATTTATTAATTACTTGTTAAATCATTAATATTATTTTTTAAAGTTAAGTAATTATTAATTTTTTTAAATCATTATAATCACACTCACAATATATAATAGTCTCTCATTCTTTGAGAAACATATAATGTTAGTATCATATCATGTGATGTAAGTGAGAAATGAGTATGATATACTCAACAGATTAATCTATAATTATATGTAGTAAAATAATACAAAGAACAAATAAAATTGCTAAATAATAAAATAAAATACTAAATTAAAGAATTCATGATAATTCATATAAAGAGTACTATAATAATATGTATATGACCACATACATATGTATTTAAGTCATCATAGGCATACAACACTTTTTGTTTAGCTTCTCTTTCATTTTTATGTTTATTTATTTATTTTTCTATTTCATTCATTTTATTTTCATATATTCATTCCTTCTTAATACCCAAATTATTTCATGACCCTTATCTTATACTTAGGGATCCTATATTATATATCATCATCATAAGTCTCAACCTCTAATATATCATGCCGCCATCTTTGAGTACAATGATACTAAGAAAGTAATGTATCTTATCTTATCATCATTAGTCTTGCCCTTTAAGGGAATGAAGTGTTTAGACATGTTACAAGCCCATCTTTAAGTACCAATAACATTATCATGTAGTCGTTGCCTCCTATATCCAACACCTATTACTAATAAGGAAAAATTTATTAATATGTCGAAGTCATATCTATAAGCACCCACAACACCCAAAAGTGAAATATTGCATCAATACTAAGTCTTATCCCCTACGAAGTAGTTGTTTAGAATGTTAGATCCCCAACTTAAAGTACTTACGAAACTTGAGAGTGATGTATCTTATCATCACTAAGTTGAGACCTTTAACATGTCCTGGCTTCACCTCTAAGTGTCACAATACCAAGAGTGATGTATATCATATATATCACATATATTAGGTAATTGTCGAATAAGAATATGTTCTTTCCGAGGCTACTCTAGTCTCTTATCTTTTTTTTTATTTTCTTTTCATTTTATTTTTTTTAAACTTTTTTACATATTGTAATTTATTACATCATATAAGTTATATATTAATACATATGTAGCTATATATATTTATATATATCAATAATCATAAAGTATGATAATACAATTAGAATATATTTAAGAAATATTACATCAAACAAATGGACATATCATAATGCATTCAATAATAATAATAAGAAAATTTTAAGAACTCACTTACTTCATAATTAATTGATTTACTTACCTAACGACTCTATGATGTTTTTTCTATCATATTTTCTTTTTCTTTATCAGTTCTCCTTATTCTTTATAAAATTTATATTAATTCTTATTAATAATAATTTATTTTTTTATTATAAAAATATTTTTAAATAATTATGATAATCATGTAGTAACAAACTATCTTTTCATTATTGTCATTATATTATACTATATGATATATTTATTACATTATATGGTTAAATATTAAGGTTAGACCACTGCATTACTTTGATCATACCAATTTGATATACGTTATGCAAATATGATCAAAGACATTCAATAGATCGTATTAGGGATTGGACAAATAATCAATATTATACTATTACAACACATAAATATACTAGTTTGATTCGTATCTTTGCACTCAAAAGTGAACTGGTGCTAGGACCATATAGGAACAATGTATCCATCGTACAAGAGAGACCATTGATTGAATTATTTGTAAGTGCACAAAGTTTGTCAAACAAGGTATTGTCTTATGTAAACATTATCTCATCTTCGAGAGTTAAGCTTATATTTGTATTATATTAATATAAAGCCTATCTTTTACAAATATGAACCTTATTTTCTCTTAAGATTCATGTTGAGTATAAGTCAGACACGTCTGATTTTATATCTCATATATTACATTGAAATTCTATTAACACTTGTGTTATGTATATAATATAATACAAAGTATATATGTCATTGTTGTACATTCGCTAATAGACGTGTTTATATCATCATGTTAATATGATATTTATATCATATAAATACATTCATCACTTAGTATATGTTACAATAGTATTGAAATGATCTGTGCATTAAACTAGTATGATCAGTGTTAAAAATATTAATTTATATATTTTTTGAATCTATTTTTATTATATTAGAACAAATAATAATATTATATTAATACATTTAGTTAATAAGAATTTTTTAGATATATGAGAGTGATTTAAAATAGAACTAAAATGTCATACTTCATACACTTTTATTATTATTATATAAGTACAATATTATATATCATATAAGTATGATTTTTTATTTAAGATATTTTTAGTAAAATTTACATCCTACAAGAAGTTGTAGAGTGCGATCCCAACGTAAGACATTTTCATGAGAACTTAGTTTTTGGTAAATATGTATTGCATGATAGAGATTTGTCTTTAAACCAGTATGATCGATATTAATACTTGTGTGTTGCTTATTTTATGGAGTTGTACAGTATGAGAGTAGTTTCAAACTTGTATAATACTTTGTTTTAAACCTGTCGATTCTAGTCGATTAGCACTAAGAATTCTTATAGAATGTTTCATGTTGTATTATCATGTATATGCAACCTTTTCTTGAAGGCTCAAGATTTGATTATACGAGACTTTGTTATATTTATACAATACAATAACATCATTATATTTATATAATATATTTGTCTTAACAAAAATGAATTGGTCAAATAGATGCATCATCAGGATGATCACTCTGCACACATTAATGCCATGATATAATATCATTGACATACTAGTACGATATGAATCCTAAGAGTGTAAAGGCTATTTTAATTATTTTAAGAATAAAATTTGTCATTAAATCCTTTTAATTTATTAATTTTCTTCTAATTCATATAAATAGAAGTGATTTTGTGAAAGAATAGACTAATAAATTAATTGTTAAACTAGTGTATAAGTGAAGGAAAGTTCATAACGATAGGTTAAGCTTCAAAGTGATGAACTCATTATTCTTGCTATATTATTCTAAGTTTGTATGCATCATCTTTCATCTATTTCACTTAAGACCTTAGCATCTTGATTTGTAATATTCATCCAACTCATTTAAATATTATATCATATTATTTTCTTATGTTTATGATGTAGGATTTTAAATGAATTTCTTTGTATAAGTATTGTAATAACATTTTAGTTATTATTAAATTATTTTTAACTAACTACAGGTAAAAAAGAGTAGATTTGGGTAGGTGACTTCTATGCAGCCATAAGCAAAAAGAAACTGACTGTTGAAGGTGATTCCTACTTAGTCATGAGAGAAAAAAACATTTGTGTGTAGTTTGATGTAAATGATGTGAGACAAAACATATAAGAAAGATGGGGTAAATTATGCATTTAATAATTTTTTTTTATTTTTAAAAACTTTTGAATTAAAAAAATTATGCTTAAAAATAGAAGTTTATTTTTTAGGTGGTTTGGTTAAAATTTGTTCTTACATCCACCCCCAATCATCGATTGTGCTTTCACTAATCACTCCATTTTTGTCAAAAGCAGTAGGGGTAAGCCATTACAAATTGATGCTCCAATAAGACACAAAAATCTACAAAATTTGTTTGCACTGAAAAATAAAAAATATTATAAAAATTTTTCCATACAAAATTTCTACACCTTTAAATCTTTCAAACAAGAGTGCCACAATTAATTAATAATGTAGATGTTATCAGGACCTCTCTTGAATGTTTATAAAAATTTTAAATTAATACAACAAAAACAAGTATTGATAAATGATCTTTATTTATAGTCTAAATGAAAACATTCTAAAATAACTCTCCCAACAACTAGAATTAGTTTTTCTGGAAGCTAGCCATTATAAGCGACAAAAGAGGAAGACAAAACGTTCATATTCTAAGAGGACAAAGCATGAATCGTTTGATTAGAATAATCGTTAAGGGGTCTAGATCTAATTGTCATAAGATATGATCTAAATCATTAGATCCCAAATTCGGATAGATTGTGAAGATGAACTAGATACTATTCACAAAGACAAGGGGTCTTAGTAATTCAATCAAGCATACTAGATGCATGGCTAAATGAAAATGACTATCCACAAATATGAAGAAAATAATGATTGTTTGATCGCAAAAATGTGCAATCGGTTGGCCCAAATGCGCTTAAGTCTTGAACGAAAAAAATTACATTTATTTAGCCTCACATTGCAAAATAACGCATGTAATTTATCTTTAAATTAGTTTCTCTTCACATAATAATCAGCCTAATAAGGTTGGCTATCCTTAAGTGCTCTTAGAATGTCATTATCTAAGACACCTGCTTGTAATAATAAAATGTGTTTGACCTGACCCGAATCAATTACTTAAGGAGTCTGACTTGGCTCGTTATTCCTAAGCTGGATTTGAACCTTGGTGAATACTCATACTTGACCTGACTCAATTTTGGTCGATCTCTTGAATTGTGGCTCCCCAAAGACCCATTGCTTAGTATAGAGAGTCACTTGACTCGAGCCCTTTAGGCTTGATAGAGGGTTCGGGTGCTTAGGCTAAATTTGTTTTGATTATAATATTTTAAAATAAAAAAGTCTTAATTTTAAAAATCAAATATAACTTAATTTGTCACTAAAATAATAACTCATGTATGCATGAATCTTAATAATACTATGTCATAATTACATAGAAAATAAAAGTTTAACATACTAACCGTATTGATATTTAAAATTATAGCTTTTTGTGGATTAGAAACTCCACAAAGAGCATAAAATATTTAAAATAAAATATTTAATATTTTTCAAATCAAGTTATTTATTAATTAACCCATATTTTTCTCAAATAGTTCCTAAAATTGTTTATATAGAAATATATTAGGTTACATAGTTATGATTTTTAACTTTTTTTTAATCTTAACTAAAATTTAAACATTAAAAATAGATATTAATGTTCGAATTTGCTCGATAAGTAAATTTCAAGGCTTAAAAAAGGTGGGTATTTAAGTAATTAGCCTTACTTTTTATATTTCGGCAGAATTGGGTACATGAGAGTGCAGAAGAGCCGCTTTCCGTAGAGGAACTAGGGCTTCCATTGCGTCACGGAGCTAGGGTTTCCTTGCCTCCAGTTCCAACATCTTTGATCCATCGTCTCGTGTTCTTCTTATAAAAGTTAACTACTTTCCATCTCGTTTTCCTGGGTTTTTGGGTGTTGTGTCATTTCTTGGAAGTTTGCTCCTATCCGTGTTTTTGGATCCAGCGATGCCTCCACGAGCGGTAAAGAAGGGCCCTGGCATGGGAAGGAAAACGGCAGCGAAGGCCGTGAAGCCAGCGGCGAGTCAGCCTCAAAAGCAGGCCGATGCAGCGGAGGATACAGCGAAGATCAAAGAGGTGGAATTGAAAAATGAGATCAAGGCGGAAGTGGTTGTGGAGGCCAAGCAAGAGGGGAGGCATGCAGAGAATGAGGCTCCGGCCAACGGTTCTGTAGGTAGTGGTCGGTATTCTCAACTATGTCGAAGTGGAATTTTTTTTTCCAGTGGCGTTGTTAACTGTGTGAATTTCGTCCTAGAAAACTTAGTTTGTTAGGGATGTTCAGTGCATGGCCGTGTTTGCTGTGATTGTTCAGGTGATGGATTTTTTTAGGTATTAATGGGTATGTACGATCATATATCTTTACATTTGTGTCTATGTTATGAAAAGGTTGACTTGATGATGGAATAATAGTACATAGTTTGTCCATATTCTAAGAAGACATCCTAATCATCAAAGAAAATGCAATTCCTTCTCTTTCTTCACTATATTTTCTCTTTTTATTATGAATTCTTATCATCTAGTATTGCTACATTCAGTTGAGGAGGATATTTTTTTTCAACAGAGCTTATGCGTGTGATTCATAATGCCAACGTGAAATATCACGAAATCTGTTATGAACTCTCTGAATTTTGAAGTTTATGTTCTGGTAATCTCAATGTTTAGGCACCCTTTTTGTTATAGGTTTGGTCTTTGTCTTTTTAATATATTTTGACCTTTTCTGGGATTTAGTCCTATCTTTTATTTCTGATCCTCTGGGGCGTAGTGCTTTACTTTGCCCTGAATGGCCATCGTCATGGCTTAAAATTATATATCTTCCTGTTGGGCATCTTTTTGAGTGGGAGGATACACGTACAGCATGTGTTCGTGTAATTTCAGTTTATTGTGTGAGGTCTACTTATTAATTTTATACAATGCTTCTTTGCTTTTATTTTTTTCATGAAACAAATATTGTAGTTGCATGATTCCTTATGATGCATTCGATGAGTTTGTACGTTACTAAGTTCCTTTATAATGTTTTTTAATCTGTAGAATTTGTTGTGAAATGTATCCCTTCTTTTTTTTTTTTTTGAAACATAACAATTCATATTTTTTTGCTAAGTGTAGCCATTAATCCCGTAGATTTTTAATGTTGGCTGCTTATTAAAGTATTTTTGCAACTGTGTTTTAAGCAATGCAAATTTAGATGGTAAGAATTCCCTTGTTTGAACAGAAGATGCTGCAAAAGATGTTTATGAGGAGGAAGATAAAGGGGAGCGACTTGAATTAGATGACAATGAAACAGAGTATGAGCCTGAAGAGGAGACTGCTGTTGAGTATGATGAGAAGATTGATGATGATGGCCAAGAGGTGGATGAAGTTGAAGAGGATGTTGATGAAGGTGATTTAGTTGAAGAGGGGGAAGGTGAAATGATTGAGGAAGAAATCGAGGATGGTGGAGAAGATGCTGAAGATGAAGGGGACCTTGAAAACATCGAGGAACATGAGGTTGATGGGGAGGAGGAAGAGCATCATGAAGTTGTTAAAGAACGCCGAAAGCGTAAGGAGTTTGAAGTTTTTGTTGGTGGACTTGATAAGGATGCCACAGAAGATAATCTCAGAAAAGTTTTCAGTGAAGTTGGTGAGATTACTGAAATTAGGCTTCTCATGAACCCTCAAACAAAAAAGAACAAAGGCTTTGCTTTCTTGCGTTTTGCAACAGTTGAGCAAGCAAAGCGTTGTGTGACAGATTTTAAGAATCCAGTTGTAAGTAAAAGAAATTGTTCAGTCTTTATGTTATTGCACTTGCATTGTTTATATTTTGGCTTGACAAATATTTTGATGCAATAATGTTGCAGATAAATGGTAAACAGTGTGGTGTTGCACCTAGTCAAGATAGTGACACACTTTTTCTGGGTAATATTTGCAAGACCTGGACTAAGGACCATGTGAGAAATGTTAATATTATTTTTTATTCATTTAATTTGTTGCTTTTAGACAAATTTGTGTGTATGTGACATGCTTTTCAGTTGAAGGAGAAGTTGAAGAAGTATGGGGTTGATAAAATTGAGGATTTGGTGTTGGTAGAAGATGCTTCCAATGAGGGGATGAATCGTGGGTTTGCTTTTTTGGAATTCAGTTCACGTTCTGATGCAATGGATGCTTATAGACGTCTGCAGAAAAGAGATGTTGTGTTTGGAGTTGATCGTTCTGCAAAGGTTGCTTTTGCTGATTCCTTCATTGAACCTGATGATGAAATCATGTCACAGGTATTTTGGGTTTGTATGAATAGTATTCTTAAGTGAATTGCCATTGAATAGGCCATATCTGCAGTGTAGTTTTATTGTGTAGATGGCATGATTTCCTGAGCTTTCTTTTTTGGAAACGTCTTTAATTATTCTTTCATGTATATTTTCAGGTAAAAACTGTTTTTATTGATGGGATTCCTCCTGCATGGGATGAAGAACGAGCTTTGGATCTTGTTAAGAAATATGGTAAGATTGAGAAAATTGAGCTTGCTCGGAACATGCCAGCTGCCAAGAGAAAGGATTTTGGATTTGTTACATTTGATACACATGAGGCTGCTGTTGCTTGTGCTGAAGGAATTAACAATTCAGAGGTTGGTGATAGAGACAACAAGGTTTGTTGTGGTTTTCATGTTATTTTTCATTGATGCCTGTTTTTGGAATGAATCCATGTATTTTATTTATTATATTTGTGATTACGCTTTTCAATTCAATCATTCCAATTGTTCAGGTAAAGATCAGATCGAGGCTGTCAAGGCCACTTCAAAGAGGACGGGGAAAACGTGTAGCACGTGGAGATTTTAGGATTGGTCGCATCCCTAGTCGAGATATCCATGTGCCCTGGAGTCGTACTACTGCTCGGAGGTTTCCTGTAAGAGCTTCTAGAGGAAGTATTGGTCGTGGTGCTCTAGCTGGTGGTCGAGTACCAAAGAGGCCTGTTGGATTTAGAGAAAGACGACCAGTCCCAGCAATTCCAGCCAGAGCAAGACCCTTGCCTCCACCAGAGAGGTCTTATGAGAGGAGGCCACCAAGTATATATGCTCTAGTTTTTTTGACCTCTGGCTATCAAGCTTTGGTTCGTTGTTGTCTAATTGGTTTTCATGTTTTGTATTTAGTTCTTGCTTACTCGAGAAGCAATTCAAGGAGGGAATATGATAGGAGGGATGAAATTGCTCCTAGAGGCAGAGCTGTTACTGAATATGGTTCAAGGATTCATGCTGAAAGGAGGCAGCCTTATGGAGTTGATTTTTCCAGAGGAGGTGGATACCCTGAGATAACTCCTAGAACTTTGTCCCGTTCGGCTGAAAGGAGAACTTATACCGATGAGGGATATGGACGGAAGCTTGAAAGGCCTCTTCCACCTTACAGAGAAGGGCGCAACCGAGAATATGATTCCCTTTCTGGATCAAAGCGTCCATATTCAGCACTGGTTTTTATAGAACATATTTACCAAGTTCTTTTATTCCACCCTTATTTTCCTTTTTGTTTAGTTTGCTAACATTTTACCTTTATTTTTAGGATGATGTCCACACCCGGTATGCTGATGTAGGTGCAAGGAACTCAAGGGCCAGATTAGATTATGGTGGTGGTGGCAGTGGCACTGCTCATTATGAAGATAATTATGGAGAAAGGTTTTTGTTCTGTGCCTATCTTACTGGTCAATATGCATTTATTCAGTAATGCTTGGTTATTAAGTGAACGAACATTATATATTTTTCATAACAGGCTTGGACGTTCTCATATGGGATATAGTGGCAGTCGCAGTTCTCTCTCTGGACATGATTCGCATGGGCTGTATGGAGGCCGACAAGGAATTAGCTATGGTATGCTATCAGGATTTGAGCTTTAGCCATGGAAATCCTTACATTGTGATTGATTTGATTAATTTTGATGGATTAATTATGTGAATTTATTTAGGCTCTGTAAGTGAAAGTGATGGTGGTATGTACTCATCTGGCTACAACAATAGTTATCTATCTCGTAGTGCTGATGTGCCTCGCCGTTCTGATGTAAGTGTCTTTGAGCCATTTGCATTGTTGTGAACAACATTAATGTTTTATTTCCTGTGCTTTAGGTTGGCGGTAGCTCTTACTCTTCCATGTATTCTGGTCGTAACTTGAGCGATACTAGTTACTTGCGTGGTAGTGGTTCTGGATCATACTACTAAGGTGCATAACTTGAGCTTATGTTACATTGTTTTCTTGTTCACTTCTTTCTAGATATGTGAGAATATTGTTTTGTTACCACTGACCTATATGTTGTTGTGATTCACCATAGAGGTATCATGATGATGCTATAAGCAGCAGCTAGATTAGGAGTTTTTTGAGATCACATGGGTTTGTCTTCGTTCCACAGATTTTACTTCAGAAGGCTGGTGTAGGATGTGCAAAATTGGAGCGTCTGGATATGGTGCCTACACAGATGGAAGTAGAATGGTGTGACAAGCTTTGTAGAAGTGAGAAGCGGTGTGGAAGTTGAGTACACTAATGCGTTGGATGAGTATTTTTAACGTGGATTTCTAAGAATGGTCATCTTGTTTGTATGGACCCCTCAATGATTCTGCTTTACCAAAACAAAGGACAAGTGTGGTAATGTATTGCGTTGCCTATGATTTCTTACCCTGTTAAGATAAGCTGGCAATGGACATCAAGCTTTATATTTCAAGTCTGTATGACCAACAAGTCTGAAATGTTTTAATGTTGAGGTTCTTGATGCTTCGTGTTTTTAAGGCTTCAGTAATATCAGTTTATTTGCCAGAATGCTAAACTTTGTTACTTTAAATTTAGGAGTAAGATGAGCCTGCAATTTCTGTTGAGGTGGTGAAACCCTTTTCTCTACTTTGACGGATACCTTTACAATAATGGACATTAAGCTTTGTATTTCTCTGTTTCTCTCAATGAGCAACATTTTGATGGTCCCTAACCATTATAAGTTGCCTACGCCACGTTTATTGGATATCTGAGAGTGATCTTTGGTTTGTTTACTGCCCAAGGATTTTCAACTATATATGGTTTGGTCTTTAAGATTGTGTTGATGATTACTTCAACTGGCTAAAGCTATTCTCATTACTTTCACAACATGTTTTGGAGGTTTTATTTTGCTGCCAAAAATTGCATGGGTTGTTAAGCTAACATAGCTATAAGCTCTGGTATGTGGATTATGAAGTGTTTCCAAACATACCAAGTGCTTGCGAAAGTGCAATGGCACACTTTCTTGGATGTTATCAAATCATCTGGAAAATAACAATGACTTTCACCATGATAAGCTTTATACATAATGATTCATTGACGATATGCTTAGATGTTTTATTTGTTTTGGGTTTTATTTAACACATGAGCCAGTGTAAGTTACATGATCCTAACTGCATTAGAGATGGAATCTTAACTTGACAGGTATTCTATGTCATTACATGCATGTGATTGATCATATCTAAAAGCTCATAAGCTGGCTTGAAGTATGTGGTGCCTTGCCAACTCTTGATATGTGGTTTTGTGAAGTGGTATTGAGAAGAGTGATTTAACTGGTAGCAAATTTTTGACGTAAGTTGTAGCACTAAATGGTAGTTTGGGAATGGACAGGTTGTTGAGGGCATCCTTTAAGCATGCATTGTGGTTTGTGCTGGAAGTAAAAGGGTCACAAGTATATTTTAAACTTTGGGATTATTTTAACTAATTCTGATTAACACTGCATGGTTTCCGGATTTCTCTGACCCGTCTGATTTTGAGCATGCACTTCACAGTTTGGTCGATTTTGTGATGACTTCAATTAATCTGTCAAACTGTCATTGTTTGGTCATCATTATCAATGCGGTTGTGATTTAGGTTTGGTTATGTGCAATGCCCAGTTGATATTTTTTGAATTGATTGAGTACTATGTAGGTTTGGTTGACAAAATGGTGAATATCTTTGATTTGGGTTAGTATTGAGGTACCTTTGGTTAATATCACCTAGATAAGCTTAGGTTAGTGTTGTTAGAGATAAAATTTTGTTTGGTTAAACCATGCTAGCCTTCTGTATGACACCAGTTTAAGGACTACCCACAATGGCAAAAAACAATACCGCTAGGACAAAATGAAAAGCTCTTCTCCTGTGGAATATAACTCATGCATTTTGAGCATCCTAGAGGCTACAGGAGACCATAATATGTACTGTATTAGTGTCCATAATTCAAAAATCTTAAATTTTATAAGGGAAAATTGAAGCTAAGTTACTAACAAATCTAATGAAAACCACATGAAAGTGGCATTTAATTAGAGGAAATAATCATGCAAGGCATGGAGAAGGAAACCATCATGCAAAGCATGGAGTTGGTGTAAGTTCATACTTTGATTGTAGTATACCATCATGCATGACGTGGAGAGGAAGAAAGCAAACAACCTACAAACGAATTAAAGTTCTCAAGTTTCAGTGGAGCAAAACTGGAGTTCCAAAATTGAACATAACACTTGATACTTGCATGCATCCATACCAGTCATTGCAGTCTTGACATACCGGTGTTACAAGACCAGAGTTGATTGCCATAATATACAATCTTGTAATTAATAAGAATACATGGTACGTGGATTCACAAATTTTCCTGAAATAGAATTGTGAATAGCTGTGGAAATGGCAAGCATAACGTGAATCTAGGGGAAGTATGATTCGAAGGTGAGGGACAATAAGATTGATTGAAGATGGAGCAGTCAGGGGAACAACAATTGTAACTTGGACATGATATGATAAGCCGTCAAGAACTGAAGTGGAGTAAGAATGACAAGTTAGAATGACAATTCTTTGGGCAATGCCAGCTTGGGGTGGAAAGAAAATGACTAATTAGAGGGCATGAGGTTTGAGGAAGAGTTAGAGCTGGGAGACTGTCATAGGATTAGCTGGGCTAACAAAACAATAGAGTTGAATTCTTCTTAACCCAAGGGGTTTTACAATGAAACTTGCTGTAGGTGGTGATGGTTGGTAATTTCTCTTGTGGTACGCACTAGCGTGTGGTTTAGCATCTGTTTACAATATTCATTAGTTTTATTTTGGGGTTGAGTCATGTCTCATTTAGGGTATTTACTGAGAAAGACATGTTTAAGATGCATCCAATGGTGCCTTTTAGATGTGGTAGTTGGTTCTTCCATCGTTTTGGCTTGACTTGGATTCGGACTTTTTGGGTTGATTTGAATTTGCCTTGTTGGTGAAGTCATAACCTTTGAAATACATATACAGCAAAATTTGTCAGGGAGATGTTCTGTTGTGTATTCATGATGTGTCATCTGTTGGCCACTGTTCTCTGTTGCGAGAACAGAGAAGTGTAAACCCATCATATCAGCAGACCACAGGAGCATCATCTGTCAACATTTAGAATTGCTAGTGAAATTACCATGGCTCAAGGCTTTTTCATATTACTGGCATGTTTCTACGATCGTTTTGTACAGAAATGTAATCGAAGAGATTTTGTATGTTAAATTTCTGGTTTTTGTAGCAGTTAACAGTATATCGATCCAACTTTTCTGTGTTCTTTTTTCAATATTCTTTGTCATCAAATTTATGCTTATATAGATTACAAAAGATGGCACTACAAGCTACTACTACATTATTAAAAGCAAATTGTGGAACTAATCTTGGATCATTGTAAAGTTCATATCTATTGTGAAGAGTTCACGTGAATTGTATTTTCTTGGTCGCTTGTTTCTTTTGCAACTCTTTCCTGAGGCTTTTGTTGCTCACATTGTAAACTTTTTTTTTTTGTTTATTGCTGATATCCAATCAACTATGTCAACCATAGTCTATACAATTCTCTTTTCAAAGTTTTGTCAAGCTTGGAGAACATGCCGAACGTTTTCGTTTTTATGACTTCAGCGTTTCCCCTGGCAACAAAAGCTTACATCTATAATTGTTTTTCATCATAATGTTTTAAGTTTCGTGTCTTTCTCTGTTAATTTTTGTGCTTTTCCCAAGTTCCATAATCAATTTTTCTCCCATCTCTAATGAGCATGGACAATTTCTTCACTATGGCTGCTGTGTGACTTGTTTAATGTTTTATTTGGATAACATTGGTATCTTCATTTAAATGGAATTTAAATATTTGTTATCAAAAAGTAGTCTTTTTTTGGATATTTTATTTAATGTGATGTAAGGATTTGTAGGAATGTTATGTTGATAAAAAAATATGTTTTGGTTTGTGGTATTGTCATCAAATGTCTAGAAGTTTCTTTACAAAGGCATGTAAGTATTGATTAATTTGCTTTAGAAGTTAGACATATTCTTGCTATTTAAGTTGGTTGTGTTTAGATCTTAACAACCAACCAACCTTTGGCAATTATTGTTGATTGTTGTTACACCATTGTTGATCAATGCTTTTGACTTCATTGTCATTATTTGTGATCTTCATTATCGACCACATATGTTGTCGTCTATCACATGTTGTCATTGTTGTTAACTCCCATTGTTGTTGACCTCTACTTTGTTTGAGGGAGGTCATCGCTATTGTTTATCTTTCACTATATTTCCTAAGAGGGGACAAACTTGTGTATTAGATAGAACAAAATGTTAATAAAAGGACATTTTCAATAACATTAATACATGTTAAATACTATATTGACACCATTTTTGTGACATGAAATGCTACTTTTGACTGACATTGTAATTTATAATCCAAATAGTAAAGTTGTGCTTTTTGTTTGGTACCATTTTTTTACTTAGTTGCTTTCTAGCCTTCTTGTTGATGTTGTTGTTGTGAATTTGGCTTCCTCCCTAATTGTTTTGTATTAATGTATGGCTTTCTGATGACCTGTAATGTGTTTTGGAATGTGAACTGTAATGAAATGAGTGAAAGAATGGCTAATATTCAGCTGAAGCTTAAATGTATTTTTTTTGGATTTAATTGAGTTTTTATTGATAATTAATCAATATTTTTTTAATTAATCTGTAATAATAAAGCAAACGTTTTTATTTTTATTGTTGATGTTGTAAATGTTTTTTATTTCAATATATTTCGGCGTTGTGGTAAATGATTTTTTAATGCCGTTGTTGATGTTGTCGCATGAATATGGGTTTTGGTTTCGTTGGTTTTGTTGCGGTTTGGTTCATAATGCTGCTAAAAACAATCCACATTTAATAGTATTTTATAACTATTTTGCCGTACAATAAAAGGACCGGATGAAATTTATAATAAAAATTTATTGTTGTTTTAAGTTAATATTTACAATTTTTTTATCTTTTAATATTGAACTTAGTTTTCTAAAGAAATAAGTAAATCAGATTTAGTAAAATTGATTTGTACGTTAGTTTGTTTTTGGCGATTGTCATTGAAAATGATCTTATTGGTTATTTTATATTAACATTTCTTTTATTATTTTTGTTAGTTTTAAATAATTTTTAATATTGGAAATTAAAAAATATATAAAAAAATGGCTTTTTCTAAAACTATCATTCAAAATGACGAAGCCATTGGGTCCATCTAAGCTGGTTTAAAAACGTTGAAATATTTTATATATATTTATTCATTTATTTGTTTATATTTTTATTTGTAAATCTGCAGCTCTATATTATGGTCTGGGCTTCGCTTTCGAGTAGATTGTAGGAGACATGCTCCTACGTAGTTTACGCCAACTAAGAGACGCGTCACCTTGCGGTTGTCTTCGCTCCTTCCATTTCTCAACGCACACTCCTCCGTCTGCACCGCTTTCGATCGGCTCTCCGGCGCGTATTCGCAAGTTGATAGCCGGCCAACGCGATCCTCTCCTCGCCAAAGAGATCTTGGAGCTCTCTTGCTCATTCCTTCCACCCAAGCCATCCCATCTCCAAACTCTTATCCTCAAGCTAGCACGCGCGCGCCGTTTCTCCGTCTGCCTTTCCCTCATCCACCGCCTCCGTTCACCCCCTTCCCCCTCCCTCCTCTCCACCCTAGCCATCATCTTCTCCCGCTTCTGCCGCCCCGACCTCTCCCTGGTCTCTCTCCGCCTACTTCTCCGTCTACACTCTCCTCACGTACTACCCCCTCGTCTCCTCCGCCGCTTTCTCTCCGCCCTCTCCTCCCATCCCTCCACCCTCCCTGCTGCCCTCTCCCTCCTTCAATCCCTTCCCGATATACGCTCCCACAACCTTGTCCTTCGAGACCTCTGCCGCTCCCGCCGCCTCTCCCTTGCCATCCCCCTCTTCAATCGTCTCAACAACCTAGGTCTTTCACCCGACCCTTCTTCCTACCGTTTCCTCATCCAGGGTTTATGCCGACACGCTCAGCTTTCTTCCGCTCTCTCCCTGTTCGAGGAAATGCTCAACCGAGGTCTCAGACCCGACTCCCTCACCTACACCACTCTCCTAAACGCACTTTGCCGTAAAAAGAAGCTTTGCGAGGCGTACAAGATCCTATGCCGCATGAGGCTCTGGGGATGCGCCCCTGACATTTTTCATTTCAATACCTTAATAACTGGATTTTGTAGGGAGGGGCTCCCACTTGATGCTTGCAAGCTGCTCGATGATATGCTTACGAATGGCCTGGTGCCCAACTTAGTCTCTTATACGAGTCTGATTAATGGACTGTGTGCTCAAGGAGAGCTAGACAAGGCCTATGGCTATTTACTTGAGATGTTAGGGAAGAACCTGTTGCCTCATTTCTCGATATTTCATGCTCTGGTGAGAGGATTTTGTAGTTCTGGAAAGAATGAGGAGGGGTGTGGAGTTGTAGAGTTGATGCTCAAGAAGGGTGTCATCCCTCATGTAGAGACTTGGATGTATGTTGCTGCAGCAGTTTGTGTGGATTATGATGTGCAAATGCTGAACTGTATTATCATGAAGACTGTCAGAGAGGATGAGTGGAAAAGTACCAGAGTTGTGCAAGTGGCTCCTCTTCTAGACGATGTAATCAATAGGTTGCACCATATGAACTTACGTGGGACTCTATAGGTATATATGGCTGTTGAAGTTGTATGAAAGAAGTAAATGCCAATGCTTCTGTTTTGTCAAATTGGAGATATGCTATCAGGCAATGGTCTACAGTTTCTTCCTTTTTTCTATTGGAAATGGCTGAAACTTTCCAATCTTCTTCGAAGGCAAATGAAAATAGCTGACATTAGTTATTTGGACAAAATCATTCGTCTGCAATTCTATTGTTATGTACCTCTTTTGTTTTGGCAATAAATTATTAATGAATACACCGCTTCCTTGACTGTATATTTTAATTCATGTTGATGAAATTGGGTTTAGACCATCAAGTTTTATTGGAATTTGATGCTCAAGTGCTGGTATGGTTGCTTTACACAACCAGTATTAAGCTGAAATTTGAGCTATCAATCTTGGTACTGGTGCTTGCTTCCCAGTTTGAACCTATATTGTTGGAGCCTATTCAGCTTAGCATAGCAAACTCAACAGATTGAGGGTTTCTTTATGAAATTTGATACAACACTGGATCTGTTTTCTCTTCTGATTGAAGCATCACAAGATGATTGAGCCATGCCCCAGTGTGTAAATGAGCTGAAATTGAGTAAGGTTTTGAGCTTGGTTCTTTATTTATTTATTATTTTGCATGTATGCTTTTGTTATTTTGTGATTTGAATGTTCACCTTCAATTTCTTATTTTTCTTTTGCATTGAACCAACATGGATGAATAGCTGTTGAAGATCAACAGCTTTTTATCTAAAGGGAGCAGACACAATAACCTATTTAATGTTGTTTATCAATATATTCGTTCATTATTATATTTTAATAGCAGCATTACCTCAAAAGTAAATGAATCGTGTATGAATTCTTTTCTGGAACTAAGGAAATGGCCAAAATATTCCATTATTACATCTTGAAATATGAAATAAAAAAGCTTTCAAAATGCTAACAACCTATATGTTTGCAACGAAATAGGCATATATGTGTCTTTGGATTGTTTAATTGTGCATTCTTTTGTATTGAGGGTACTTTAGAGAGGAAAACAAAGATAGTTACAAACTTATTTGTTATGTTTTTGGGAACTATAGGGACTTATTTAACTATTGTTATAATCCAAAAGATTATCTTAGGTTGTAAATTATCTCATGGTTCGAACTCGTTTCAGCTCAATTTGATGTAAATGCTACTTTTTGATCTTTTATTCTGTATGTTGTCCTTAATTTCAGTTGGTCTTATGCAATCATTTATTACTATCATCAATGATATCATATATATAAGCTATAGACATTGCTATAATCTCTAACGAAATGATAAACAAAAGTAGTTTGGACTGCAAAAGCACCTTTTTGTCCCTCTTAGAAGTGAAGGGAGATTTCATGCACTTTGGAAGAGGGAAATGAAGGTCTTTTTTGGTTTTCAAATTAATATTTTTTATCATTTGGTTGGCTCCTTGGCATTTTTCCTAATATATTTGTCAATATCATCTAAATTTTATGTAAGCATTAAAATAACAAAGTTGTAAATTTGTTTGTTAATTCATTTTTGTAGTTTTTTAACTATTCAATCTGGTGGCGTGTTCCTTAGTGTTGTTTTTGTTTGCCAAAGTTTTATATGTTGAAATTGACTTAGCTTTTCCATGTTTAGGCTTTTATAAGCACAGTATAGAAATATATTGCATAACCTCTTCAATGTGATTGTCCCATCATTCTCTTGTTGCAAATGTGGATGAGTACTTCAAGTGTTGATTTTTTTGACTCCTCTCAATTTAATATGTGATCTAGTTTTCGGTTGATTAGGTCAATACATTGTTAAATTTGGTGTTTTATGGAGGGAATGCAGCTTTGTTGGAATTGTAGGGAGCTGAATTGAGGAGAAAAATTTTTAAGGTGAAAAGACATTGGATGCCCATTTAACATCTGACCTGTTAAGAATTTTGTGGAAAAGGATGAATTGTTCATCCTAAACAAAATCTCTTTTGGGTAGAAAAGATTTGATGCTCACATGTTGATTAACATGCTAAGCCTTTCTTAGAATAAGATAGATCGACCCAAACGAAAGTCTCTTTTGAGAAATAGTCCCCTCGCACTTTGGCAACAACTTAGAAGAGGTATGGTCAATCTAAGAATCTAGATTTCTATAAAGTTATGAGATGTAAAATGCAGTGATACAAGAGTTTTAGACCTGACAGGGAAGCAACTGCACAAGTAGGTGTATATGTGTGCCTTTGGTGATCTAGATCCTGTTTGATTAGGTTATACCTAGACAAGTTCTTCAAAAGAGGAAATCATTCTCAGAGAATTTGGTATTTAGGCATTTGAAATCAATTCAAACTCTTCTTTTATGTGCTTTTGATTGTGACTTCATGGCCTCGTGTTGTTGTTGTTGTTGTTGACATCTTGAAGCCACAATTTGAATTGATCTAAATCTCTCTTTAAGTACTTAATGTACTCATCTTTTTAGTAGATGTTTGTCAAACTTTTCTTTCTAGGAAGAAATTTTACCAGAAGGTTCAGTCAAGCAGAACATAAGAAGCAAGTTCTTCAATTAATTGCATTTTTACCTTGGACATGTTGGCAAGAATTTTGAAGCATTTTGAATTGTTTATTTATAGTTATTACTCTTTGCTTCAATTAATTGCATTATTTATTTTGGACATGTTATTAAGAAAATTGAAGCATTTGAATTGTTTATTTAAAGTTATTATTCTATCCATATAAATAATAAGGTGTATTTCAAGCCACTGCTGCATCATCAGACTTATGCATAACAACGATGCCACTTATTGCTTGGCTCTCTCGGACCATTGGAGCCACTTGGGCTCACATTTGAACCCACATTTCTTACTCTTGGTGGTTCCCAACCCTCTAGGATTGGATCAAGATAAATTATAAAGTTGCTCTTGATGGTTTTGTTGGAATAGTTGTTGTTCTTCGTAAACATCTTCGCTAATCTCTAATCCTAAGAGGAATGAAATTGTTTTGAAGTTTCAACTATTATTTTAGATCATGCCTTTGCTCATGTTATTATTAATGAGTGATTCCTACTCGTCTCGACATGTTACCTAACTATAAGATCACTCATGTTGTTCGAGAAGAAAACTTTATTGTTAATTGGGTTGCTTGAAGTATTTATTTTTTATTTTTAATAGGTTTAGGGTTTATCTCAAGTTTTAATACACGATTTGATCAAAATATTTTTGCATTTGTATATTTGCATAAAATAGTAATGACATACATTTTTATAATTAGTTTTTGTGTTATAATAGTTCTTTGTTTTTTCTATTTTTTAGTATCATGTATTTTATATGATAAGAATTTTAAATTGAATTTTGAAATGTTTTATTTTGTACTTTTAATGTCTTGTGTTTTTCTTGAGATTATTTTTAATATGTATATATATATATATATATATATATATAGACATATATCTATGTATGTATGCATGAAATATCTTAGAGATTACTTTGTATTATTTAGTGGTTAAAAAATATTATGAGAATTCACATCAGTTTAGGATTTGATTATTTTATGTATATGTATCTCATCTTAATAATTTTATATTAGTAATCATAATGAAATAATCTTAAATAAAAACAAGCATAGTCTTATATTTATCGTATATGTTTGTATATGTGCATGGATAGTTGTAACGTGTGGGAATAAAATTGTATAAAAACTACAAACAAATAATTGATGAGAGAATCATCAAATAATCAATATGCATGTCTTATAATTATGTTTGTTAATATTAATTTCAAAAGTCCTTTTAAATCAAAAATCTCAAATTTTTCATTTTAGATTTTCCACAATAGCCATCAAGCCTTATCAAATTGCTTTCAAAATAAAGTTGAAAATGGGCTTGTTTATCAATGACATTGATAAGATTCATCACCTATTTTCTTAGAGAACAAAAAAAAAAAATGTTTAAGAAAATGAAGAAATGCAATATTTAATGATATGAAAATTATTTAATAAAAATTTTAATGCATTATTTATTAATGTTTTTGTACATTGTGTCAAGGCTTTTATAACACGAGAGGGTATGATGTGGAAGTACCAACTCCCCCTTCTCATAAGTACCTCATGTTAGGAATCAAGCTATAAATTAATGGTTATTTAATAATTTTATAATTAATTTAAGAAAAAGAGAATTTTGCCTCATTCATATGGAATAAATGATCGAAAAAAAATAATAAGAACCGGTACGTTGTCAAGGGCCAGCCGGCGGGTCCACCGAACCGACTTCATCGTCGCCGTCTATGTTTCAACAATTGCCACGTGGCAATGGAACGTCGCGTTATGTCGACGTGGCAACTAAGAAGTGTCGGCAGCGGATGGGAACCAAGCAACCACATAAGAATTAAGTACCACCAAATATCAAGTTGATTTTGTCTCTTTTATCGCCAATAATGTAAACAAGCTTTTTCTCCTTTTTATTGTTCTTATTTTTTTTTTCATTTATAAAAAATTATCACAAAAAAGAATTAGTTTTGAAGCTTAAAAAAGAAGTAGAAAATTGACTATGGGATTCAAAATGTCAAAACCCTAAACATTGACTTTAAAATTGAAAGCATGTTTAAAGATGCATTGAAAATATAATCATATTTAGAATTTGTTTAATAAGACTAAAATAAAAAAAAAGGGGAGTATTGAATCAATGAAAGAGATGGTAAAGAAATAAAGATTATTATAATAAGCTAATAAGGACTAATCGTTGCATGTAGTATGGTAGGAACAGCACACTTGTTCGAGGATTGTTCAGAACAGTTCATTCGACACAACAATTTAGGAAATACAAGATGATGTTTAAATAATTGGTTAGACTTTATCTTACCCTAGATAATTATCAAAATATGTATTTAACATAAAAGTTAGTTAACATACATATATGAAAACTCTAAAATGCACGTATAATAATATGATGTTTGAATACGTCTCTAAATAGATCATGATGTATAATAAAACATAGAGTATATGTATAAAAAAGTATATAAACACATGAAAAACACATAATATTGTCGTACTTTTGGTATGGTTTTTAAATGACAAATACTAGAAACTCTTGGAGTCATTTCTAGAAGTTAAAATGATGTTCATCATCTTATTAAATATCTAAATTTATTCTAATTGTATTGACTAATGCATTATAATATTACATGAGTTCCAAATTAAATAAAATTTATAACTCTAAAAACAATCATTACTATTCTTGATGATCTAAATATGTCTATATATATATATATATATACACACACACACACAACAAAACATATAACAAAAATGTACAACCCTTGATGGCATAATGTCATATGTAGATCATTTTGTAATCGACAATGATAACTTAGATGTTGTCACTTAGGGTTTATTTTGTTGGGAGATCAAATCAATGCATTTCAATTAAACAACTCTATGATGGAACATAAACTTATTTATAGAGTTTTGTTTTTATCTCGAGTGATACACTTCATATAGGGTCTTTCACTCAATTTTGGCATAGTTCATTTCATGATTTTTTTTATATAATTATCATGTTTTATTTTGGTTTATACCTCAAAAAGTCAAATAATTTATTAATTCTTTATACAATAATCTTATGTTTTATCAATATATTTTGATTAAAGTGTATCAAATATCATTTTATTCTAATTGCATATTTAAACTCCTTCTATGCTCTTATATTTCTACTTCAACTACTAAAATATGGACTTTAAAAGTTTTTTAGACATCTTTAAAATTAGCACATTGATAGAAATTTTTGACAAGTTTTGCTCATTCTTTTTGCTTGTTAATCATGCTCTACTCAACCCAAACTTATTAATGTTGAGCAGGTGTCTCAAGGCCTAAAATTGTAGTCCCCCACTCTCTTGTTGGCTTGTCACATATCTTGACATTGCATGCCCAAATTACATTTGAGTAGGGTTTTAAATTTCCCTTGATGACCAAGTAAAATTTGATATTTTCTTATCTCTTAATTTTATGATTCAATTATGAGTTGATGATAGATTACATAAAACAAGCATAAAAATGGTTAATGTTTTGCATATACATTGATGTATTTATTATTACAAGTATATTTATACTAAATTAATTTATTAAATAAAAAACACATATATCTATAAGTATATTAGCTAAATATACAAACACATGCATGCCCAAGTTTTTTAAGTAGAAATCAATAATCAATCTAGAATGATTCAAATTTAATTCAGGTAGATCACAATATCATAATAAAAATTTGAATAAATGTCATATCAAATTTAGAACACTTAATTATTAACTTAAGTTTGAGTCCTTGACATATATACACATACGACCATAATGAGTCCTTACTAACAGCTTAAGATAAATACACATTTTGAAGTAAATATGTTTATCCAAAAAAATGATGCACAATATTAATTATGAATGATGAAAATCCTAAACCTGGGCAAGGCATGAAAGAATATAATCATATTGTATCTATGTAAACCTCGATCTCAAGAGTTTGCTAAAAAGAATTGGATTATAATCAAAATCTTTATTGTGGTCATGTTAAACCTACTGTATAATATAAAGAAAAGAATAATATTATCAAGACATATAAAAGTTATAAAGTAAAAATTAATTATCCCTTCATTAAATCAATAACAAGTTTTTCACATACAAATACCTAAAATAACATTTTTATTGACCAAATAAGAGATTTCTTCATTAATATACCGTATACCACTAAACAAACCAAAAATAACAATGATGACCTCATGACCCACATTGTACTATGGTATTATTATTCATATAAGAAACCCTATCACCAACATAAAGGGGGAAGACAAATCATGCTCTTATCAATATAATTTATCTATAGTTAATGATATTTTCTTAAGTTTAACATGAATTTTGTTCCATAAATATACTAACAAAATGAGTATATTCAAATATCAAAAATTATACCATCAAATCTCTGTTTCCACGTGGCTTCCTTTTTTTTTTTTTTTTAAATTTACAAGTTTATTTAATTTAAGTAATCTTTGATAATCCGGTTGGTAAACAGTCTTTATGCATTTAAGTGTTGTCCAAACAACATGACGTTTAGCAATATCTCTACGCTTCCATTTATATATATATATATATATATATATATATATATATATATAAAAGACCGCTTCGTGGATGGAACGCCGGTTTTTTGGACTGAGGCAGAGATGATGCGGAGGAGATCGAACGTCTACGCTCCGCCGCCGCCTCCGCCTCCACAGCCGTCGGACTGGGAGGTTCTTCCAGGCGGCATGCTCGTCCAGAAGCGCAACGTCGCTTTCTCAACCGGCGCCTCCTCCCCTCCCATACCGGCAATCCGTATCCGCGTCAAACACGGCCATGGCCACCACGAGATCTACCTCAGCTCCCAAGCCACATTTCGTACGCTAAATGATGCAATTAATGGTTAAATTTTCCCAATTTTTAATAAAATTAATGATAAAGGTCGCTTCTTTTTTCCGTTTCAGTTGATGCGAAGAAGCTCCTTTGGGAGAAGACGGGGCTTCACCCCGCGGAACAGAGGATCTTCTTCAAGGACCGGGAGAGGAGCTCATCGGCCTATCTCGACACCGCCGGCGTCAAGGACGGGTCGAGGATGGTCCTCGAGGAAGATCCCACCGCCAGGGCGAAACGCTTGCTGGAGAGCCGCCGTGCAGCCCGCGCTGAGCGAACGGCGAAATCCCTCGCCGCCATGGCCGCCGATGTCGACCGCCTCGCCTCGCGGGTGATCCACCAACTGACCCAAGACGCTTTCTTTACCTTTTCCTTCATCCCAATTAGCAGTTTTTATCAGCTGGTGTTCTCAGGTTTCGGAGCTGGATGCGGCGGTGAAGAGGGACTGTAGGGTGTCGGCGAAGGAGGTACTCGAGCTCACCGACCTTCTCATGGCACAGCTTACCAAGCTCGACGCGTTCGCCGCCGACGACGGCGAAGCGAAGCGAGCGAGAGGAATGCAGGTTGTTTCTCTGCTGTTAGGCGACGATGGATTCAATCCTTTTGCTAAATTTCCATTTCTAATCCATTCGTTGTTATTAGATGAGGAGATTGCAGAGGTGCGTGGAGACCTTGGATGTGATTAAGCTGCGGAATTCGGAGCCCTCCGACCGTTATACCCAGATGCAGCAACAGAAGCGGGTGGCGCCGGAGCTGAGGACGATGACGGAATGGGAGACATTCGACTCCGCCTTCTCACCATCAACGGCGGCCGGCACCGCTCCGGCCGTGGCCAGACTCGAATGGGAACTCTTCTGATTGACTTCCGTGGTGTGTTTTGGATTGCGATTTTGGATTCGGTAATCACTCGTGTGTGCTTCGATAAATGCAAGCTTTGTTGTTGTAACGTCTCAAGGTAGTATAGATGCAATAGTAAATAAAATTTCCTTTTATTAAACATTTATATGATTAATAAAAAATAATTTTTAAAATATCGATATTAAATATTATTTAAAATTTGTATTTAAATAACTATTAATTAAAATCAACTCAAACCCATTGAGAAAAATGATGCAAAAAAGCTGTTCATCTGAAGCATTCCAAACTACCAAACTTGGAAATTAAACAAACTGAAATCTGAAGCTTTAATTAACAGTTCCATTCGAAAGGTTAAGACACAGAAGAGAGCAGCAAAGTAGGCTGAAGAAGAAACCCTAATCTGGAATACAAACAACCTTCATGGCTAAACAGATGAAGTGGAAGAAGGTTTACAGGCTCTTCTCAGCTTTAGCCCTAACAGGTCTTGCAGGTTTGATGATCTTTCCAAGAAGGATCAATGTTATGGGAACAACTGTGCCAACAAAATACACGCTCCTGTAGGAGGCCAATGTCTCCTCCATGCTCAGCACCTTGAAACAAAAGAAAAATGAAATAAAATCATGGTTTTAAAGAGATATGATCCATTTATAACAAATACTTCTCGATATGTTATCACGCAAAAAACATTTTAATTATACTTTATTACAAGAGTTGACAATGGTAGAAATAAGAGTATGTCAATCAAACAAGTTAACAATTCTATTTATTTCCTACAAAAATACAACTATTTCTTATAAACTAGTGAAGACTCATCACTATGTTTTAATGACATTATTTTAATAGATGAAAAAATGTTTATCTTACAAACTACAATTATTATCTTTTGAAGATGTATGATCTATTTAGTCAATTGTATGATAAATTATTCTAACAAATACTTCTCAACGTATTATAAAACAAACGACATTTGAATTACACTTAGTTATAATTTAGACAAATTTGTTATCTTCAAAAAACTATACCAATTAAATTCTTAGAGTTGACAATGATAGAAATAAGAGTATTCCAATCAAACAAGTCAATGAATTCTATTTAATTCTTACAAAAATACAACTGACAAACTAGTGGAGACTCATCAGATGTTTTTATCATATTATTTTAATAGATTAAAAAGTATTTTTTTATCTTACAAATTACAATTATTACCTTCCTATTTCACTTTTTTTTAAGTAAAATCATAATTTTCAAGAGATATTGTCCATTTAGTCAATTATCTGATAAATTGTTCTAACAAATACTTATCAACATATTATAAAATAAAAGACATTTGAATTACATTTTGTTATAATTTAGACAAATTTGTTATCTTCAAAAAGCTATACCAACTAAATTCTTAAAGTTGACAATGATAGAAATAAGAGAATACCAATCAAACAAGTCAATAAATTCTATTTATTTCTTGTAAAAATATAACTAACAAACTAGTGGAGACTCATCACTATGCTTTTATGATATTATTTTAATAGATTAAAAAGTGATTTTTATCTTGCAAATTACAATTATTACCTTCCTATTTCACTTTTTTAAGTAAAATCATAATTTCAAGAGGTATTGTTCATTTAATCAATTGTATGATAAATTATTCTAACAAATACTTCTCAACATGTTATAAAACAAAAAACATTTGAATTACACTTTATTACAACTTAGACAAATTTATTGCCTTCAAAAAAACTACAACTAATTTCTAAAATGATGAAGTAAGTCAATCTATCAAGTTAATGAATTATATTTATTTCCTACAAAAATATAATTATTTCTTACAAACTAATGGGGATCTATCACTATGCTTTTATGATATTATTTTAATACATCAAAATGATTTTTTTTATGTTACCAATTTACAATTATTACCTTCCTATTTCATTTTTTAATCAAGTTCAAAAGCGAAGGGGAGTTCACTAACCAAGAAGCCAATGCAGGAGTAGTTTAGCACAAGTATTGTGTATGCGAAGTTTGTAAATGTCAGCATCTTTTGAAGCAATTCATTCTTTGGTGAAACTGACTGTTGCCATCTGTAAATAACTGTGCATAGGATAAACGAAGAAGGGATTTAGTTTCAACAAGGAACAAACACAAGCAAGATCAGCAACAGAAACAAAAGAAAATTTACCTCGAGAACCTGCAATCATCAATGCCGACTGAACAAAAAATATAATGTAACCAGGATACAATCCCTGCAGTTGATTCATATCAAGAGGAAAAAAGTTAAGTTGGTGTGCATTTGATAACTTCACTAGATTAAATGCTTGCATGTTTGAATTGTGACGCATGGAGCACAGGAATCCATGAAGAAAGTTTAGATTTTGTCAAAGAATGGTGGGTTGAGATGAGAACTCACATGCCAAATAGCACTAACTGTTTGTGTAGCCAAAAGCTGTAGGAATCCAGGCTTCTTCCCTTTCTGAATAAGTCTGTCATAGACATCTGAACCAAAAAAAGGAATTTTGTAGCTCACTTAAGTGACAATACATTGGATAAAGCTATATAAATTTCATTACAAATAGGCAGTTTAATAGTACCTTCACCACAGACGGCTTTTCACACTGTAAAACTGAATGGTTTAGGACACTAAATTGTTTATTAATCGCATTTTTAATCCTTTCAAATGTAAAAGTTTTGTATAATAATCATAGAAAGAGACCATGGATTCAAATACCATGCCTAAAATGGTACACAATAGCTGAAAGCAGCTAAGAAAGCTATTTGCTAATCATTTCATCAAACAAGTTTCTCAGCCTTGAGCTTAACAGTTCTTCCATCTTCTTTTGATTAGTTTCTATTCCACTGAACAAGGTTCTTAAAGAAAGTTCTATAACATGAAAACAATGGCTAAAAGCAGGATGAAAAGAAACTCACAGTGACGCAACCAAGTGCTGACTTGAATGTTCCACACCAATGGCAACTGAACCGCACTGCTCGCCAATTCAACTCCAAGAACATCAACATTTTTTGCGCGAAACCACAGTGATCTGGGAGGAGAAGAATCCGACCAGCCAGAAAACCCCAAGCCGGATATGATGATCGATGCTTCAGAGATAGACCAGATAAAATAGTACTTCCATCGAGCGGTAAAGCCTGACATATACTGGTAAAACAACCGATGCCAGAAGCCCCACTCATAGTAGACAGATTCGTTAAAGCGAGATAGCGGAAAATGTGGAACGAGATACAAGTAAATGCTCATGCATATGGCAGCCTGGGAAATAGCACGAAGCATTGCTCCATAAGGCGATGGTGATGGTCTGTCCTTAGATCTTGACCAGATCTGAACATAAGCAATAGGTTAAAGAACCATGCTTATCAAAGACAATGCTATATTCAAAGAAATAAACACAAAGAAGAGCACAAATGCACCTACTCCTTTTCCTTCTGTCCATTCAAGGTATTCTTTCATTTCATAGACTGGGCCAGCAAAATGACTGCCACAGCATAGGCAATAACCAACGTATTCAATTATAGAGGGGCATTGTATCAATCGGTTTTTCTTTTGGGACTCCCTTAAGCCTTCTTCTTTCAGTAGCCCATCGCTATAGTTTATAGCACATGAAATTATTTTTAATATCAGAACCATAAGAGCACCTGTATTTTGCACAACATATAAAGAGTTGGTCACCAAGGAAATAGATCAGTTGCTGAGAAAATTTGATCATTAACCACTTTAAAAAAAAGGAAAACTTGTTTTGGCGCTTGAAATTAAAAAGCACTATACGATAGGATTTGATCCTAAAAATGTACAGAGGTGATAATCTACAAAGATTTTCAACATTTACTTAAACTATCATGGAATTTATTTAGGAAATAAGTTCTTGAAAACAATTTAATCTGCAAGTTGTGTTACATCAATGTCCATGTTCCATTAACGATTTTTTGTTTGGTTTAAAGAAATTGCCTGCTAAGAATGTGGTGTAACATTGGATAAATGTGATCAGTTTCATAAAATCGTCAGAGGGTCGTCCATATGCCATGTACTCAACTAATAAGGCTACTTCTCAATCATAAAAAGCACACACTCGGACAGTATTCTATTAAAAGTGTTTTCAAAATTGAAGAAAATTGCTCCACTGAACCTCCTAAGAAACAAACCATGAAAAATTTTTCACAGAATTTAACAACAAAAAAAAACTACACTGAAAACAAAATAAATTTGCAGCAGCAAACAATGAAATGGTAGACCAAATTAAATCATTGTTAAGAAAATTATGGCAGAAGCACAAATGAACTATGATAGGTAAGGTTATACACATTACACACTTCTAAGCAAAATTTTGATAACAAACCCGACAAATTTTTTCCTCTGTTTACTCTAGGATATCTCTTGGACTCTCTTCAACATAAGGACCCTACCCCCCAATCCTCCCCATAGCAAAAACTATTACATCATCTTGCACCAAACTCTAATCAACATGCACAGCCAAACAAAACAATTTTTCAAATGTTGTTAGTCACATCTTCTGATGCTGCTTCCAATGTTTCTGGTAGCCATATTCTTCAGAATAAAGTATACAAAATGAAAAAAATTTCATTCAATGGTCCTTGTAGGTAAAAGTGTGTTTCACAACAAAGGCAAAGAGGATCTACCTCATTAGAGCTGCAAAAGAAATGACAGTTTCATGCACTACAGAACAACGCAAATCCTATGATGCCACAAGAGAGACCTAGTCAAAAGTAGAGAAATACTTCATAACCTTCAGCAAGGAATGGGTTGATGCGTAGAAAGCCTAGGATGCCACAGGAGAGACCTAATCACATGTAGAGACAAAGTTTATGACCTTTAGCAAAGAGTATGCTGATCCATAGATCCATGCCTTTCAAAAAATTATTAAATGTGGTAGTCAAGCTCCTCTGCTAGGACTTACTTCACACACTGTAGTTTAGAAGAGTTTTGTACAAAACAGAAAAATGCAAAAAAAAGAGAGCATAAGGTAGAGAAAATACAACTTTTTATGTAAACAAACCCCAGAAATAAGAGAAAAGTACGGGCACACAGTAGCAGCAAGATTTTACTCTTAATTTGGGATTCAGGTGACCTCAAAGTCTTGTACAAAGGAAAGAAGCCTCAACAGAAGTGATGGGAAAAGTGTAATGGTTGGCAGTTACAAGGCAACTATGTAATCACTTGAGAGGAATAATTTTCCTAGTTTGGAGGACAATCATTGTGGGTTGTATGATGATCTTTTGACAATCTTAATTTGGAACAATGAACTACTTATAACTGAGCAACAATGCCAAGAAGTTCCAGATTATCTTAGTGGGGAGTTTCTTATTCTCTCATATAGGCTTCACGATAGACCAACTTTGCATCAAGAGCCGCTCCAAAGTCACCAATATGCCTAAGCTAAGTTGCATGAGTTTCCAAGTGGTTGGCAATATGCAAGCAGACAATTATCTTATGGACCAAGCAGGTGATCACATAATAACTGTGCAAGAAGTTTGGGATGCACAGGTGCAACTAGGTTATATTTCTTGTGTTTGAACTATTGAAGAACCTTTGTGCGGATGTTGAGTTAGACCAATAGCTATTGTATCATGCTAACCCAACTAACTCAATCCTACATGCAATAATTGGGCATCCTCAACGAACAACACTGGGTGGTTTTATATGATAACGAATAGTACAAGAAAAGTGTTGAAAACCTGGAATTACAAGTTCATGTTAACCATAACAAGGAAAGTGATGATGTAAGAGAGAATCCACAACATAAAGACTCTTTCAAGTATATAGGAAGCAATTTCAACATAGTACCACAAGCTCAGTGGAAAAAGTTGAAGCAGAGAATAAAGTTCTCTAAATCTTCAAGAAATATGTATTAGCAAGACAGGGATACAATGTCAACCATAAAGGTGATAAAATGCAAAGAAGAACTGACCTGTACTTGAAAATTACCAAAAGCTTCAACACACCATAGATAATTTTGACAGGATTACATGATAAGCCTTCAACTAAGTGAAGAGGCATGGGTTTCCTTAATGGCAAGCTAACCACACTATGTCAAATTTTCTACAAAGGGAAGACAATTCCCTTTGTTTACATGGACAACATTGTTATTATTAGTGATCACCAGGAATAGATTTTTTTCAAGAGACTACCCGCTATGGAGTGTAAGTAAAAGAATTTGGATTCCTTGCATACACAGGATGCAATTGGCAAGGTCAAAAAATAGGATCTCAGTAATGCAATGAGACATTGCTCTCTAGGAGTTCCAGTAATCTATTCAATAAAAATCCAATGAGATATTGTTCCTCTAAGATTTTTACAAATATAAATATGCATGCATATCTCGCATTTTGAAAAAGTTCAATACTAAAGCATGCACAGATGTTGAATGGATTAAATCTTCATACTAGGTTAGTGTTCTATGCTAGTAGTTTTAAATATAGGATTAAAACATTTAAATTCACATATAACCTCATAACAATTAGTGATCACATTTTTACTAGATTTTAGAATGTATAATCATTAAGCCAACAAAAATAAAAAATGTAAGAAGGTTGAAGACTCTTAAAGCTTCAAATCTATGGTATGTGCCTCCTAAATGAAGAACGAACTGTAATGGATAGACATTTTGAATTTCACCATGAGAATAATAATAACTTACTTTCTCACAAACATGAACAGAACATCTCACGTTTGATTGCCCCAGAAAAACATAACATGTAAAGTCTTCCTCAAAATTCCTAGCTAAAACCAAAGTTTATCCCATGGAATTACCAACAACCGCAAGAAATAACGAATCATCCCATAATCAGTCAACATAATTAGCATTTCACATAGCAAGAAGATATGCTTTTATTAAGCTACTCCTCACTATAATATCTATCGTTTATCTAAAAGATAATTAATTGAGGACTTTTATTAGGGATGAGGTAACCAAATTCTTGCATCTTTAAAATTTAAGACATAATGGTGCAACATAATGAACTATCTAGTTGTTAAAAACAAAAAAAATTCTAATTATATACAAGATTTCAAATTGGGAAATAATTGGTAACAAAATTCAAGAAACTAAATACTGGGAAAAATATTTTCCAGTAGAGAATCATATAATAAGAATTCAAGACCATATTCAAACTAAAGTTTTACGTTTTGATCAAAACCATTCTAGATCACCAGTTTGAGATCAATTTCAGCCAAAATAAGTCTAAAATCAGTATCAAAGCTCGGTTTTGAGTGATTTTGGCTAAAACCATTCAAAACTACTAACCAAAACAAGGCTAATTTCGACTTGATATGCATTGAATACATAAAATACTTTTATATCATTTCTATGTCATTTTGTTTTACCAAATATGTTATATAGCATGCTGAGGAGCTCCTTATTTCAACATATGTAATTTACATGACTGGATTATTCAAAATTTTTTAATATTTTTTTTACAGATTTGAATATTTTGGTGTTTTACAATCATTTCTTAAAATCAAAATAATGAAACCCACATTGTAAGATTGTTTGGCTTTATAGTGTAAGTTTTGGATTAAATTCATAGCTTTTTTGTTTTCTTTCTAATCATAATTTTATTATAACTTTTAGTTTATCTCCAAGTAAAAGCAATGCAAAGATTACGTAATTCAATGTTCTAGATTCTTCTGTTCGATACAATAGAGGTGCTGGATTCAATTCCCAAAACATAAAAGTTACCTTATTTTATCTTTTTGAATTACATTGATTTATTTATTTAACCTCATTTTCAAGGTGGTTGTTATACAACAATAACCTCATTTTCAAGGTGGTTATTATGCAACAACAATTTTTTGAACTTTCTAATAATGTACTCCTATCAACTACAAAAACATTATAATTCAATTTTTTAATTTTTTTTTTAATTTAAGTTATGCAACATAACATTTTAATCAATATAAAAAATGATAAATAGATTTATGAGTTTAACTTTTAAACAAAAAAATTTCTCAAAACAAGAATGGGAATGAACTAAAAATATCATAACTAATCAAATCCAAACTTAAAAATGCTTTACCCTAAAACTATAACATCAATTTCAAATCTTGACAAATCAGTTAAATAGACAAAGACTAAGCTCTTCTGAGGTTCCAAGGTCACGAAAAAGTGAGTATATTTAACCAACATGATAGAGACGTTGCTTCTTATTTAAACCCACAATAACAACATTAAAATGAGCGAACGTAATGCTCCCTCGATTAATAAAAAAAAATGCTTTATATTTGGCATAGGCATGGTAAAAAATCCATTAACTTTAACTTACAATTGACTAAACTAAGGTTGCTTTGATTATCAAGATATTCTTAATTATAATTAGTATTTTGAATAGTCCATAATAGTAGAGACATTAAAAAGCTTAAATAATCTATGAAGATAAATGCAATCTAACAAACCAATCTTTCACTAAATGACATCAAGCAAAACAAATAGCAAAAATTTAAGTGCAATTAATAATCTTGCAAGGCCAAAATATTTTACCAGTTGCATCAATGCCACCTTCTTTCCATGCATCCCCACTCATGTAGTACACATGGCTACAAGATAATATCATTTTAAATAAATTCATCAAAAAAAGTATGAAAGTGAAGTTTCATTTCCTTCCAAGGAGGATAGTTAATATTGATATTTAATTCGATACTCCCTAAAAAAATTAAAATTTCATATAAAAGAGTAGAAAAGAAAACATTTAACATTACCTAATATATAAAGTAAATTGTTTCAAAAAACTTGTCATAATATTGCCACACAAAAAACCAAGCATGTTGATGACGATAAGACAACAAATGACTTTGTTCTTCTTGCACTCATTAATTTAGAAGTTGGTGAAAAGTTAAGACCAATAACTAGGTTCTGTTTGATCATAATGCTCCTTTTGAAAAGCTTTTTAAACTTACAAGTTATTCGCAAATATTGTCTTAGTGATGTAGGGCAACCAACAAGCCCTGCACCATCATGTTGCAAATTGATATTCCAATTGTAATCTAATCTATTTTAATAGTTATAAGTAAAGTATTTGCTTTCTTTTGAATTAGTTGTGCGTTTGAATGAGCCAATAGTAAAGTATAATTGTATTTATGTGTTTGAGTGACTTCGGATCATGTGAATAAGATGAGTCACATTTGTTAAGTGAGATAAAATATGTATATGTATGTGTTATGATATAGAATGAAGGACATTAATTTATACATAAAAATTTAAGAGTTTTATATCATTGTAAGCTTGCTGCTAATTAGGATGAACTTCAAGAGTGTTATCCATGTAGAAAAGGACACTGAACAGATTTAGAATCTCTTCTCTGTTATTATTTACTTCTCATTTCACTATTTTGTTTACAAGTTTTTATTTCATAACTTCTATTTTCATTGATTTCTTTTCCACTTTTATCCTTATTTTCTTGTGCCAACTTTTTTAGCATACTTTCTAAGGGCCCCATACTTTGATCTCTCACCATCAGGTTCATCAAATTTGTGCTGCATCAACTGATATCAAGGCAGAATTTTTTTTTGCTTTAATAAAGAACAATCTATTTTGATTCCCTGATTCAACACAAATCATCATCTTCCTCATTTGCTTTATTGCAAAATCACCTCAACTTTTCTAGTGTTTCTTCCACCATAAAAATATCTTTCATAATTTTCCTCTCATGAAACGAAATTTAGAATTTCTTGACAAAAGATGTTGAAAAAAGAATGACGAGCCATGTTAAGAAAATAATGGGTATTTCTACAAGAAGAGAGAAAAAAAAGAAAAGAATTCGAAATTGAAAAAACTTTCATGAAGAAAGTGCGAAAAAACAAGAGTGACAAAATATGAGGAAAAAAATGAAAAAAAAATCAGAAAAAATGAAAAAAAATCAGCAAAAAAACTGAAAAAGAAACCATCTCTTTCTTTGAATAACTCTAATATCATAAACTACGTCCTCTATTTTCTAACTATTCCTGATTGCTCTCTAAATTACTTGCAACTACACCAATTACTCCACTTTTCTCTCTCCACCATGCTAAAACTCTTATCACCAAAATGCACACCCATTCTCTAACTAAACCCACCTTTAATCCACATGAAACTACCTAGTGAAGCTATACTCCATATCATCAAACCTATAATTCTTTGCCACATGATTACTACCCTCCCTCCCATCCCCTTCAAGTTGTAGCGTTACCCCTAATTATCGAAAACTTCTCCCACTAGTCGTCCCTACACACTCGCAACACTGGTCGCTCTATCCTCTCCCGATGAATGCCAAAAGCCCGTCTCCACGCCTTCCCAGCCACTCCTATCAATTTTACCCTCGTCCAGCCATCGTCGACATCCCCTACTCCCACATCTCTCTAGCAAGCATGTCAGAGATTAAGCCTCTTGTTGCCTCTTATATTCACATAAAAATCTTGGGCCCTTGATTAACTCTCAACCTTACCAATAATATATATAAGCCAACAAATGGAAATAGATGCCAACCCAATCAGGTTCCATTTTAGTTCATAAAAGAAAAACTCAATCAATTGTGTAAGAGACACGCCATGTCAAACTAGCTATTTAACCACACAAGAGGCTAAGAATCCGGAATGATGCATAAAACCAAAATAATATGGCCCCAAGGCAAAGTAATTCCTAAACAAGACAAATAACAGCTTATGCCCTTTTTGGGAATGTACATATGAACTACCTTGTTGGCTTAACTATCAATCTATTCTCATTAGGTTTTGGCTCACTGTTTCTTGTCAACATTTCTTCTAGGAATAAAGTTAGTCCTTGTAATCTTATGTGAATTCAATAAAGCAATTTTTTAAGTAAATTGAGAATTGAATCACCCTAGTAACTTACAATTGAAATTACTTGACATCTTGGAATCAACTGGGCAATTCAGGTTCACACTAAAATGTAGTATTAGCTAGTGTTGCCTAAAATCCAGGTCAACAAAAGCTTGGAAGTTAAATATCATTAAAGGCTATTAATTTCAGAAGGAATATAAACACAGTACCAGAAGGAAAACTAGCAGATCCCTTTTGGCCACTAGTAATTTATAAAAATCAAAATTTCTATATGAATAACCTAATCGTGAATTGTTCAAGAAGACCAATCCCATAGCATGCATGCAACAGCTTAATCCATTAGCAGAACAAATTCCGTGAAAACCCTCAAAAAAAAAAAAAAAAAAAAAAAAAAAACAATCAACAACTCATGATAAAGTTAATCAGTCCTCGATGGAAACATTACATGCAAATTGAGAGAAAATCTTTAAAGAACCCACTTATAAACCTTTCAAGAAGACCAATTCCATAACATGCATGCATGCAACAGTTTAAGCCATTAGCAGTCTCATATAATAGTACACGCTTCCCTGCTGAAAATGAAGATCCAGTGACGCACTCAGGTTATGTAAAAAAATTCCCTTGGCAGAACAAAAGCCATGAAAACCCTTGAAAAACAAAAAGTTAGCCTTCATGATACATTTTATCAGTCCTCGATGGAAGCATTACATGCAAATCGTGAAAAAAAAAATCTTTAAAGCTAATTCAAAATAACCAAACTGCCAGACTATTGAATCAAAAGGGCATGGGCCACAATAAGAAAACTTGATTTCAATAAGTAGTAGACTTGTAGCACGCATTAAAAGATATCTGCGATGCAAAACGATTAGGATAAGTTCAAGTTCATCTAGCTCGACTATCCAAATGACTACAAAAGTAGAATTTGCGTTACTAAAATGAATATATAATCCTATGAGGTAATGGTTATGGCTTTTTTTTATGGCTTAGAAAGGTGTTTTGAAAAAAGAGATTTTAAAAATAGAAAGGAATTTTATGTGAAAGTAAAAAAAAGAGAAACTGTGTAAAACGTTCATAGAATTTTCCAGACAACAGGTAAAAATAGAGTAAAGGTAGTTCGTGCAATATCAAATCACCGAGAACAAGTTTTAGCTTTTAACTCGAGGCATAAATATGCCAGAAAAGCAAACAAGATCCCAGTAAACAAAACAAACGAGATAAAGTACAAGATATAAATGATAGATAACGACGGAACAACGAATATGTCTGGCACCACAAACCAAACAAACAACGAAACTCCCCAGTAGCAAAATTCACTGACAATACCAAAGGGGCGAATAAAATTACCAGGCTACGAGGTAACCAAACCCCGCGAAGAAGGTGACGATGCCGGCGTACCGGCGGAAAAGAACCATGGAAATATAACCGAGAGCCATTGGGAAGAGGAACAGAAGATTCGAAGTGGCACCGAAGGAAAGATAGGACAGAACAGCGCCTGACGCGGCGGCGTAGAGGTGTTTCGCCCCCGTACCTGGCACTAATCGCCATGCGTAGCTCACCGGAATGGTGGCCGCGAAGCACAGAAGGAAGCGGAGCACCGGGATCGAGACGCCAATGGCCACCGCCATCGACTCCATCTCCAGCGCCATCTGGATCGGCTTAGGGAGAGCTGGACAAGAGCTAGGGAAGACGAGGAGCCCACACCAAGTGGGGGCAGACGCCCCCCTTTCATAGAAAACAGGCGAGCCTGGTAATTGACGATGACCTTCGTTATTGTTATTGTTGTTTTTTTTTTTTTTTTTTTTTTTTTTTTTTTTTTTTTTTTTAAATATTTGAATACATCCTTCTGTTGGGGAAAAAAAAAATATAATTAATAACATCCATATGCCTTCATTAATATTAAGTAACTATCATTGCAATAAATAAAATAAATATTCATGATGTAAAATATTTTTTTTATTTAAAGGCTTCCATGAAACAAATATTGAATTACTTTATTAAAAAAATTGAGAATTTATTTAAAGGTTAAGTTTGGGATAAATTCCATATTAATCATGTTAAATAATAATACTTTAACTAAAATTTTAAAAAATTTAAAACATAATTATGTTAATATTATATTTTGATCTCATTATATTCTTATTGAAGTAAGCATACCAAACACACCAAACACATACAAATAGCAATCAATGAATAGACTTTTGTGAATTGAATTGTAAGGAAAAAAACTACAAAATAAATGATTGTTGTATGCATGATTTTAGTATTTGGGATACAATTATTGAAAAATAATTCAAATAAAATTATATTTTATAATAATATCTTAATATCTTAGATTAAGTCATGATAAATATACTTATAAACTAAATCAATATTTGATTCACATATGTATGAAATTACAATCACTACTATATAGCCAAGTTTACTATGTCAATAAGATATAATCATTCAACACAAAAATGAAATCTTTTGGTAGTATAAAACAAACCAAACAAATAATATCAACACATAAATGACACCAAACCAAACATGAAGCAAACACTAAATGTCATTAATATTATTAATGAAGGGCTTATGATGCACATGATGCCTAATAAGCAAATGTTCTCCCAATGATTTAACTTACCAAGCAAGCTTACAAAAGAATATCTACACATTACAAAACCATTGCCAAGAAAACAAAGAGCCCCAAAAGGGTTAAATGGGGTCCTATGTAGAGAGCTCTATTGAGTGGTCTCCTTGTGATCTCTCTTTCTTCTTCTGCTTCTCTTCTTTTTGCGAACACCTCCAGCCTCAGTATCCTGCATGAAAAATACGACCATTCAAAAGAGAAATACTTAGAAACTTGAATGACATATCATGTAAACAAGAGGGAAATTCTAATATGATAATGAAATATGCAAAACGTTTTGGGTGTTGAAGGTTTTGAAGTTTCTTCACATAATTCTTTTTGTGGGTTTCGATCTTTCTTCTTCGCATGTGGTTCGATGTTGTGTTATGCTTTGTGATTTATTTCTCCACCGCATTATGTGAAATCTTCAATCGATTATGGTGTTGTTAGTTGTCAAAAAATGTCCAACATAGCCTTCTCATTCCATGGCTTCATCACCATCATCATTCTATGGCATAAAAGAAATTGATCTCAGGAATCTTAGATTAAACCACAACTTGAACACCATGGACATGGTAAAGTTTATTGGGTTTATTAGTGTCATCCATTGTGTCTCCAAATCCTCAAGATAAAATGCAAATTGGGTTAAGAATTAGAGTTTTCCCCTTGCCTTTCTTGCCCAAATGAAGTTGATGATGATGGTGCTCAGATGATATACTCAATTCACAACCTAATACCAAACTGAATCCCACCACAAACTATAACTGAAGGACAGAGTAAGCTAGCTAGCTTGCAAACCCAAGCCAACCATTAACCAAATATGGTAAGCCAAGCACCCTTGTTATTGTTAAATCGGCTCATACAAGTTAAATTTGGGCCCATATCTGACTTAATGGTAGCAAATGAACTCGAACTAGAGGTCTGACTAGATCCATAACCATAACCTCATTCAATACTGCTGAAAAACTGTTTTCATGCTTTAATGTTTTTATAAATTCTTTCCCATGTACGCTCGCGTAAACAAGTAAATTTATAACTACAAATAGGTGAAGTCTAAAGGGTTATAAGTGTCAATATTGAAGATATCGAGTCTCTAAAGGCATGACAGGGTAACACGAATTTGTTATATGAGATCAATCAATGTTCCACATGGATGAAATATCTTATGTCCAATGCTTCCATTGAAGGGCATGTGTTGTGGTCCATGTTATTGCAAATAAGGGTGAAACCTTAACATTAAGTATCGAGTTAAATACACTGAACCCTACTTCGACACGACCCAAAGAATTCTACAACTAAATAATGGTGGGTTAGATACAAATCCCATTATTCTTCATATAGTATCTACAAAGAAACTCTAAACCCATTGGATCAAGAAGTTTTAGGCATGAACCTTAGTCATCATATTAGGGAACAATGGGTTGATTTTGCTACTCAGAAGACCAAGATGTATGACTATAGGATGGTATATTAATTGTTTTGTCGTCCTTGTTTTACCAATGACACCACAACCCATTCAACCATCGAACCCTAGTCGAGGCCATTCGATGCCACATTTGGTAACCATAAGGTTCCCTTTAAGGCTCCCCAAATAAGTTAGATTTTGGTTCACACAAAGGTGCTTTTTAAAGGTTGTTGATCAAATGCATGGCCATGCAACTACACACTAGCCACATAAACCATGGAAGCTAGTTGAAGGCTCCTCTTAAAGGGTTGGTACAACATAATATGACTAGAGACATGTCCTTCATAAGTAAATATACTTCATTCGATCTATATATTATTTATAATATTTAAAACCTAAAAAATTATATCACTAATTATAGATAATTAAAATTATAATTAAATAATATTTTTGAAATTTCAATTTCATTAATTATGAAAATCTTAAATGATAAATAGGAAATGAATAAATCTCTTGAAATTTGAATTTAATTAATTATGAACAACTTAAATAAAAAATAAATAAATCTCCTACATATATTATCTAAATAGAAAAATTGGACTTCTATGTATAACAAAATAACTATAATTAGATGTATCATTTTTCTTATATAACTCATATAAATTTAACAATATATGTAAAAAGAAAAAGTTATTTTTTTCAAAAAACTTTTTATTATTCATGACATCAAAACCAGCCAATTGGCTAAAAAAATTTTAGAGCAGAAAACTATCATTCTGTTGGATTTCGTTTTAACTGTAATACATATAAGACGTAACGAAAAATGACTCTTATTCATCATGAATTGAGATAAATACATTTTGTCATTGATTTCATGTCCATCCAACAACCCCAAAGACTGGCACAAATAGTGGCAAGGTAGATTGGTACATCAAACCCAAAATGTTTGACATACTTCCCTGCCTTGAGGAAATAAGCTACCATGCCTTTGGTAGGAATATATAGAGAAATTTATTTTTTTCTTCTCTATTTGACAACAAATGGCAAGCTTAACACCAAACTCGCCATCAGGGGAATCATTTTTTTAAGTTTTGATGCTTTCAAACGTTAAATATCTCTTACTAATTCCTAATCTAATAATCATTCAATCCAAATCACAATGTATATGTTAAATAATAGTAATTTCTAAGAATTGTATCAATCTATTTTATTAGTAATCAAAAGAAAAAATAAAATATGCTACATGACAAGAAAAAGATATATTTGAAGAAAATCCAATAATATATAACACTTGATTAACAAAGAATAATATTATGATGACATGATTGATAAATTCTATGAAACCCAAAATAAGAAAACTATATCTTTTTTATCAACAATAGAAGAAATTTGGAATGCTGTAAATGACATATATTTTAACTTAGATAATATTTCGCAAAGTTTTAAGATCCATCCCGCTATTCAAACACGACCAAGTATCACATTTATCACAAATTATTTTCAGTCCCTCTTAGAATTATTGTAAGAGAGATTTATTTTATAATGTATAGTGTAAATGTCCCGATTATGAAACCATGTATAACAAGATATTGAAGAAAGATTGGATCTTTGATTTTTTACAAGGTTTAAATGAAAATTTTGATAAAGTTCATGAGTGTATCCTCAACAAAAAACCTTCACCAATGTTGAAAAAGCATTTAAAAAAGTAAGGCATGAGGAGAACAAAAAAAGGTAATGCACTTAATGTCTTAGAATATGTTTATAAATGTTGTATCTCATAAATCCATTTTTGTTTCAAATCATATAATAACAAAACATAGAAAAAAAAGATAATATATGATATGTATATCATAATAAACTTGATCGCACAAAGAATACATATTAGGAGATCCATGATAAACTAACAAATTAGCAGCCCAAAGTCATAAAAGAAACAACAATGATGCACATATGACATAATACATCATAGTCCCAAAATCATTTACAACAAAACAAATGGATGTATTTAGGAAATTACCAAATCCTCAAAAACTTACTCAAGTTAAAACCTGCACCATTAATTTCAACTACTCTTAGAACTCGAAAAGAAAAACTATGATTAATATTCTCCTTTATAAGGCTCAAGTGGTAAGTGGATTATAAACATAAGCGTATCTACTCACATGATATGCTCTAAAATAAAACTTATATATAAATCTTATAAGGATAATAATGGGATTACTATTGCAGATGGGTTAATGTGTAAGACTATAAGACTTAAATATAAAACTTATTTATTAAAATTTGAATTTAGTACTTGAAAGACTTAGATATAAAAAATTTTTATTTAAATTTGAATTTAGTACTTTATGCTTTAAATTTGAAATAAAATTTATTATTTGATAGATAACAAAATATTCAAATTGATATGTAATATTTTTTTCTTGAACAAAAATGTATAGATTTGACTTTAGATAAGACAATCGACAGAGCAAAATAATCTTTATTATCCATCTAGTGTTGACTATCTTAAAATCTAATATATTTACTATTTTTCTAATTCTTTTGATTCAAATGTCAAACTTTGGTACAATCAATTAAGATAGAAAAACTTTTCTTATATGAAATATTTGTACCCTCAGTTTTTGAATAATAACAATCCATCTTTATTTTTTTTATAATTATTGTGTTTTAACAAAACAATCTTAAGAACATTAATCTCAACTTTATAAACCCTTAAAATCATTTCATCTCATTCATAACGATATGTAAGGTTCATCTAAAATAACAAATCTAATTGAAGGATATTGGTTTCTTATATTTATCAATGATGATACTTATATTTTTTTGTATGTATCTAACAAGTAAAAAATAAAAAAAAAACATTGTATTTAAACAATTTCATGAGTTTATCAAAAATGTTTTCCAACAGTTCATTCATATTCTCCATATAGATAATCAAATAGAATATTTTTCTTAAAAACTATCCAAATATTTTGTTGAGCATAATATATTTCACTAAAACTCGCATACATCCAACCCCAACAAAATGGTTATGCAACAAAAAAAAAGACTTGTATGGTCGGTCAATCATGTTTGCTAATCATGTGTCACATTCCTTCTGAAAATGTCATTCTTATATGAGTTTATCTTATTAATTGTTTTCTATCAAAAACTCTATAATACCATATCATTTTTAATGTATTACTATCTACCTTCTCATCCTCTCATAGTGACAGCTCTTTTTTACTGTGTATTTTGGTGTGTTAACTTCATTTATAATATCCAACCTAATAAGGGTAAAATTGATATGAAGACTCTTAAATATGTCTTTATTAATTATTCATCAATACAAAAAGACTACAAATACTATTCCTTTTCTTCCAAAAGTTTATTTGTTTCATGTGATATCTCATTTGATAATAATCAAATATTTTATTCTCGATTTTTTCTCCAATAGAAAAACAATCTTATACCCAAGTCTATAATTACTCAATCCCAAAGTTAAGAGAGATTAACTCTAACAAATTCATAACCAATCTTGCTTTAGTCCAAAAGATCAAAGCCTCCATCATTACACGAAGAATCTAAACTATAGGGAAATATTTTATTATAGATTCACATGAGAAAACAGAGAAGTTCTTAGAAGATAATAGAAGAATAAATGGCTCGAATGTCCCAATTGTAGTAAAAAAAATAAAGACTTGTACTAAGCATCCAACTTTGAACTCTCACATATTTCAAGTTCCTACATATATTTAGGGCATTAATTATTGAAGTTGATATGATTCAAGTGTAAAAACTAGAAGATAATAGGGTATTAATTGTTGAAGTTGATATTTTGCTATTTTCCAAACTAGAAGAAGATTGTGTTAGAGAAAATGAATATACTTAATGATAATAAAACCTAGGAGTTGGTAAAATTACCTACAGGAAAAAAATACTAGACTGATGACAAAATGATTAGCAGCAAATGAGTATTAATAGCCAAGTACAAATAGAATGGCAAAATTGATCAATTGAAAACTAGAAACGTCATAGAATTTCACTTAGACATATGGAATTAACTATGAGAAGACATTTGCTAAAATAACAAAATTAAACTCTATCAAAGTTTTATTATCTATTGTTATAAACTTAGATTTAGAATTGCACCAATCAAAAATTAAAAATACTCTTTTTAATGACACTTTAAAAGAAGATATATGTGTGCTTGTGTGTGTGTGTGAATCTTATTAGACAGTGAGGTTCAATGAGATCCAATAAAGACATGCAAATTAGAAAAAGTTCCTTTATGACTTAAAAAATCTCAAAGGGAATGGTCTCTTTAGTTCAATACAATGATGATATAATTAAACTACAAGAAAAAGCTGATCACACCTTATTAAATGGGTGAGTTGAAAAACAAACAATTCTTATTACTTATATGAATGGTATAGTTATTACAGAAACTAATAAATTTTAAGAATCTCAAGAGAAAATTTCAAACTAAATTCAAAATGAAGGACTTGGAAGGTCTAGAATATTTTTCTTAAGGATAAAAATTGCATAAAGCCAAAAAAATATTTCTCACAAAGAAAATGCACTTTGAATTTGTTCAAAAAAACTAGTAAACTTGGATGTAGACTAGTTGAAACTCTTCGAATGAAATTATTAATAAAAAAAACTTTTTAGGAAGACCCATTAGTAGATTGGGATAGCTACCACATCTATTAGGCAAACAAATTTATTTATCTCTCACAAGACCAAACGTTAATTTTAATATGAGTGCCATTAGTTATTTTATGCATACTCTAAAAAAAAACACTTGGATGTAATGAATTAAATCTTTAGATATCTCAAGAGAAGTTTGAATTAAAGGCTATTATTTAAGAAAATTGAAATAAGAGATGTAGTTAGATACTCAAACACAAATTGGGTTAGAGTTGTTAAGGATTTTAAGTTTACAATTGAATCTTATACAAAGATATATGAAAATTTGGTTTCTTGGAGAAGCAAAAAGCAATCTGTAATTACACATAGTATTGTAGAAGCTGAATATAAAGTCATTGCACAAAGAACATATGAATTTATATAAGTCCAAAAATCGATGATTAATTTGAATATGCCTTTAAATAGTTTCATAAAGTGTTGAGTGATAGTTAATTAGCAATCAGTATAATTCACAACCTAATTCAACATAACAAGATACAACATATAAGAATTGATGAAAATTTTTTTAAAACAAAATTAGAAAATTGGACTATTGCATTATCACATATTCCTATCAAGTCTCAAGAAACAAATATATTTTTTACAAAGACTATCTAAACTAAGATTTTATACATGTATCAGCAAGAATGATAGTATCTATTGCCTATCTTAAAAGAGAGTTAGAAATAATATTCGAATCTCGAAAAATTATGTTGTTAATTATAGATAAATAATAAGTGAATAAATTTCTTAAAATTTAAATCCCATTTATTATGGACAACTTAAATGGGAAGTAAATAATTTAATTCTCCTTAATTATGGATAATTTAAAATAAAAATAAATAAATCACTTATATGTGTTAAATAAAAAAATTTGACTTCCATGTATAACAAAATAGTTGAAATTAGAGGTTTCACTTTTCTTATATAGCTCATGTAAATCCAATATTGTAATTTAAAAAAAATAATATTTTTCTCAAAAACTTTTGCACTGTTCATATAGCTATTGACAAGCCCATGAGAAGTGAACAAACCTCATATTCTTTCTAATGATACAAAGTACCATAATAGGTTAGGATCTATACAAAAGGAACACGCATAAAGTAGTAGAGGGGTGCCAAGCAATAAATTCCATCTTAATTTGGCCTAGCGTAAGAGTCGAATGTCATGAGAAAAGTTTCTAATACTCTTAACAAGTTTTGATCCACTGAAATGACCTCAGCCCCAAGGCAGACAATGTACACAATTTGAATACAAGCTCTTGCCAAGTAAAAAACATAGCTTGCTTGTTGGACCTTGAAGTGTTCATAAGCCTTCAGCCCACATTCAATTGGGAGTGAATGTCATTTAAATTTTACTGGAAAAATAGCAAAATATCAACTTAATAGCATTACATTAACTTCAATCACTTTCTAGGTGTATGATTATACATATTAACAGACATATGTCAGTTCTAAAGTTTAGGGATGCATGTATATTAAGAGATGTAGCATTTGCAAAGGGCATAAAATATTGGGTTTGTAAAGTGTGCACACATTATTCTAGAGTAGCTTAATACATGTATAGAGTGTGACATGATTGGTAATGTCTCCATCTTTTTACACGTATATTGAGCTTAGAGCAGTGTCATAGAAGCTAGAAATGGATGATCTAGACTATAAAGATCATGACCTAATATAGGTCTAATAGCATGTTTTAGGAACAAAGACTTACACTTAACATGATGATGAGATGGGCAGCCTAGGTGTGCATGGTTGGAGATGAATGACTAACAAAGTCATTTAGAAGTCTTTGACCTGACAATTACTACAATGCATAGCTTGTGCTGGATGGTCTAATATGAATAGAATCATGAACAATAGCTAACTCACAGATCTTGTACATAACGCGTAAGAAAAGTGAATTGCAACCAAAACATCTGAAATATCAAGGTTTTTTATATTGATTGAAACAATCAAATTGATTGCATCTAATTTTGGGTGAACACACTATGCATGAATTTTGATATGGTACATTTATGTTTTACATATGAAGCAATTGGGAAATGTTACTTATGCTAATAAGTAGTTGAACAATCCTAACAAAGTGCTAGTGGCTCAAGGTATTTCAATAATTCTTGCGATTTGCATAATTTTCTAAGAATTTTCAGTTGAATAAAAATAAGATGAATTTTTTATACAATTTATTTTTTTGATGAAATAAAAAATATGTATGTGCATGATAATTCATATATTTGCATGCTACATTAAACATCAACAAGGGCCTAAATTATAATTGTCTGAGACTAAATTTGCAATTTTAATTGTTTATAACTATTTCATTAATACCCTCAATGGGGTTACATATGTAATTAATAATTTGTTTGGATTATTTATGCAATTATTTTATGCATACCACAAGAAAATGAGACATTGGTGCAAATGTGGCATCTTAGTTATGTTTGTAAAACTAAATTACCAATTGGCCCAGTTAGGTTATTGTAGAGTCCAATCAAAGATGAGACATTGGTGTAAATGTGTCATGTAACATGCTTAATAGAGCAATAAGGTGATTAACATTGTTATCTAAAGTGGAAGAAGAAATGAATATTTAAGTTCCAACCAAATCGGATATGGAGGATTTGATAGATCATGTGGCGGTAGTAGCAACAATCTTGGAGCATCAACTCCATCAACCTAGGCAAGTCAAACAAACAACACTGACTAAACAGCCCACGTATGTGAGTGGTCATGACAATGCCACATTTCACATTGAGCAATCACAAAATGAAACTTCAGGCAATCAACAACTCATGACTAAGCTTATATCACTTACAATGTATAAGAACTCAAATCAAAGTACTAAATGAATAACACTCTCCTAACAAAACAATAGTGCTCACCAAACAAACAAATGAACTGACAATGCCACATGGTGCACTTTAACATAAGCCATGCAGGCACTCGACAACATCCATCTGACACTCCAGGCAACCATTAATCTATGGTTATGAATTTCAACAAAAAAAAGCCAAGAGGTATGTGTATCATTATTAGAACAATTAGCTTGATGGATGAGACAATTGAAGTAAATCCAGGTTAGCCATCAATCAATTGATTGAGCCAAGACCATCAGCAACAAACACATAACCAAGGTATAGGCAGTAATACAAGAGGTGGGCAATGTACCAAACATCATCAATGGCTTTCTGAATGCAAGAGATCATTACATGATGGTCTAATGGACCTAGAAGCAAAAACGATGAAGAATGTTTAGTTTACCTACTGATTCAACTTCTTTTCATGTACTCTGTTGTCTAAAGGACAAGCTAGCCCAATGATTGAGGATAGTCAGAAACTTACCATACAAGTCTTACTAAAGTATCATCATAAGAGAAATAAAAAAGAAAAAGATGGGTATCAAGTGACCAATATATCTACAAATTGGTGTTAAACTCCTATAATCCCTAATGCATGATGGTATTACAAAGAATGTTTAAAGAGGTTAAAACAGGGCTAGGTTCCATTCTATAGGTGCATATGTGTGAGCGATGTAATGAATTATCCACAAGCACTATAACTTATGAACCCAAATAAAATCAAGAAGAAAGAGAGAACATGTGAAAAAAAGAAAGCCAAAAAGCTAAGATCATTGTGGCTTCCAATTATTGTCACCCATGTGACCACATGGGCAATGATTGAGATTTGCAAGCCAAGCTTAATATTGCAATGAAGGGTGGCTAATATATTGTTCTCGATAGACTTAAATTGCTTAAGTTTGAAGACTTTGAGCATGGTGTTGTAGAAGAACCATTAGATTGAAAAGCTAACCTCAACAAAGGTAAGTGACCATCACAAGGCACCCCATCCTTTTCTTTTTTGTGAATCAATAGATCCATATCAAGTGATTTAAGTGTAGGAACAACTCCTATGTATATTTTAAGTTCATTTAGGACAAGCCAAGAGGTCAATGAGAGAAAGTAGAGCAATGGCATCATTGAGCAACTAGATAGCTTTTTAATGCAAAAAACAACTCCCATTTTTGTGGGCAAAGAATTGATGAGTGCATATTACCAGTGTAGGTGGAAGTATGAGGATTTGTCATCATTACTTTGATAGAATTATGTAGAAAAAAAAGACTTCTATAAACATTTGAAGAGGATTTAAGAATTATATCATAGTAAGAGGGGTCGATTTCTGCTTGGAATGTGTCATCATACACTTTTTTGGAATAGTAAAGTTTTGTCAAGGAGAGTGAAACAAAGATTGGCGTAGAGTGGGAGATGTGTTCATAGAGATGGGTTTGGACCATTGACTTAAGGATCAAAGGGGAGCAAGAAAAAAAGTAACCCTCCTCGTTGTTTAAGCTATTGCTTTTATAGCCAATGCTAGCATTGCCTTCTCAATCTCTCCATAAAGAAGGCAATGCTAGCATTGGTTATGTAAGCAATAACTTAAACAACAAGGAGGAGTTACTTTTGGTAATAAATTTGCTTCAAGGACCAAGCTGTACCATAGTAGAAAGGCTAAGGAGGTGCAAATAAAATCAAATATGAAGTTATAAAAAATCTAATAATTTTTTTCCAATTACAAAGTCATAAATGATGCACTTAAAACAATATGTAATGAATTATGCAAACAAATGGTTTTCTAAATAGCCAAACTTTTTATTGGGTTTTGACATATCAATCCCACAAATAGTTCTGCATTCACCACTGACAATTTATCTTTCACATTTTCATATTGGCAATAAACAGGTGCAAAGGAATGTATTGGGAATGATGGAGAGCAAACAATATCCACAAAGTTAAAAGGTAACATTTTTGTAAAATTCACGATGCATCTTGCAAATAAGCCCAAGAAAGATTATTACAAAACCATAAAATTCGTCAAACCTGATTATTTATAACTGTAGTATTTTCGTTTTGTTTCTTCCTCTTGCATGATAATGGATTAGGGGCCTGCAATGTCAATTTCAAGTTTAAAGTAAAGATATCGCAGCATGTGAAGCAAATTTAGAAAAACAAATGTGAGAACTAAATAAGCCAATCCAAGTGCACTTATTTATATTCTTCATGAATATAAACACTTATCCAAATCAACATTCTCATCTTTACAATATCATTTTTTTTTTTGGATGTTATGGACTCACAAATCAACATTCCATAACATCTAACATCATTAATCCCACTACAGTTTTACAAAGTTACCTTAAAACTTAATTAGGATGCCAAATCACATAACAAACTAGAAGTAGTTCTCTATTTCACCCAAACTGCTTAAATCCTATTATTAACAATCCCATTAGTTCTACCTTCATTTTGGAATACTAACCAAAGATAACAAAATATCTTGTTCTTTTAATATTTTAAGGTTCTTGATAATAATATAAAATATCTACATCATTGTAATCTATCTTTGACTAAACTTGCATTCTATATACTCATTTTAGATCTATTGAGAGAAATCCCTTAAACAATAAAACCATACTTCATAGGCTAGTTTGGCCATAGTCTATTAATTTATCAAGAAATACAAAATTATCACCAAAAATCATACATAATAACATTTCATTTTGGATTTCACTAGCAAAAGCATCCACAACTAATAAAAAAATATGAGGATTTAAAGTGAAACCTTGATGAAATGCAATTATAACTAAGAACTATTTAGTCATTCCTCTTTGAACGCAACACGTCATTGTTCTAATATAAATGTCCTTAAAGACTTCAATATATACAATGTTAACTCTTTCTTTATTATGATCATCTAAGGTACTTCTCTTAATACTCTATTATATTACTTATCAAGAACAATAAAAACTAAGAAAAGATTCTATTTTCTTGTCATAAACATTTCTATCCACTTAACAACTGTATACCTGCATTTGTCAACGTTCTTCAAATTTAATCTAAGATATATTTGTCTCATAGCATATTGTCTACCCAATCACCCTGTTTATAGTTCAAATTACCACTCATTAACTTAACTTATAATTAGTATAATTCTAAAAATCTCTTTTGTCTTATAAATAAGAATCAAAATATTTTTTCTCCATTCGTTTGGCAACTTTTTGTATTCAAAACAATATTGAACTTAATAAACCAAGAGATTTTTCTTCCAAATATTTCCCTAAACTTATAACATAAAGTTCTAACTATTTTCCCACATCCCTTCTTTCTTAAAATTTACTTTTGTTCCATTTTATAAATTTTTCAATAAAAAAATTTAATATTTTTTAAAACAACTAAGCTCCTTTAAATCAAATATCTTGTCACGATCTTTATTGAAAAACCCATAAAAATAGGTCAACTATTTAAATTTCATATCCTCATCATCTAGAAGTATTTTTTTATCATTATCCTTGATACATTTTATTTAGTCTAGATCTTAATTTTTTTTTATTTTGACAAATCTATATATGCATCTTTCCCCCTTCTTGGTATCAAATTTTCTCTATAAACCATTAAAATCACTTTCTTAATATCATTAAATACCTTTTAGTCTCATGGTATGCTAGTTTATATCTTTTCCAATTCTTAAAATCTAAAAATTGAAAGACATTTCATAATAGACTTCTCTTCACCCTTATCTTGTCTTTATTTCTACTTCTTTGTAATTTAGAATACATCATTTTATAGAGTACATCACTTTATCTTCTCCAATCACATCCTTAGCTATCTTGCAAATACAAAATATTTTCCCATATCTATGTACTAAGAACATGGCTCTAAGACTCCATTCTTGAATAAGCTCCTATTTTCATTTTCGACATTCCGTCACCTATTCCAAATAAGTTGCTATAACAAGTTATTTCTCCTGCAATTTTTAAGAACATCTAATATTAGTTGATGAAGAGTGAATAAAAATTCTCCTCATATTGCCATAAAACCTTTACAATCTAAGTAATCCTTTTTCCTTGTGTTCTAAAAGTTACAATCTTTCAAGTAATCAAATGCACTTCTTATTTATTTAAAAAAGTATTAACCATAATAAAATCACATGCTATAGTAATCTCAAACAGTTTTCATCCTCTCCATATCCAAAAACACCATAATAACTTTTAGATTCAATAGCTTACTTTCTTAGATGTCCTTTTAAATTTTCTCCAATAAAAATATTTTTACATATAAAGACCCCTTTTATTATGTCTTTCAAATCATTCCAAACTATTCCTAAATACTAACGTCTAGTCTTATTTGAGGTGCACAAGCACATACAACAATTATACCCTTCCCATAACAATATTTAAAACTATGAATCTATTCTCAATCCTCTAGACTTCAATTATATCACCTTTTTATCTAAAATAGTTAACTCCATTTCTATTATAATCCTAGCTTGAATATCAAAGCTAGAATCCTAAAATATTATATGCTGTTTGATAACAGCTTGTGAGTTTAGAAAAGATGTTTTGAAAAGAAGCTTTTAAAAAAGGAGTATATGTGCATGGAAATACAGAGTTTTGTGAAGAATGCTTGTGAGAAATGGAATTTGAAAAAGAAAATTATTGAAATGAAGTTTAAAAAGAATGCATTTTGTTTTGACAAATTTTGAACTAGTTACCAACTAAATAATGGAACCCTCCATTTCATTCAACCAGGCATGGAATTAGCTATAAGACTATAATAATGCAAGATTAAAAGCATGCATATCACCAAATGGATTGCTTAACACAATTTCCTCATGCTAAAAATATGAGAAATAATGAATTCAAACCTTTGCCCTCTTCCTTTTAAATCTAACTTTGTCTAAGACAGCAGATGCTCTATTTCCAATGTTCTGGCTTCTTTTAACATGCTTGTCTTCTGTAGTAACATAATCAACACCTCCAATTGACAACTTATCCTTTAGTTCCCTTTTATATAAGCATTTATATTCTAAGTCATTCATATGTAACCGTTTTTCTTCAGATGATTTGACAAAATTCTGTTGAGTCAAAGAAGGTTGCTCAAGAAATAACGAATTTCTTATACCATAGACTAATGGAACACCAGGTACCTAAATTTGACAAAGAAATAGAACAATTTGTTAGCTATTGAATAATTGTCATAACAAACAAAAGACTATGTACTAAGCAAAAGTAGTTAAATAGAGCACATAAACAAACAACAGACTATGCACTAAGCAACTAAGATTAGGTGCAAATGCATGAGAAAGCATTATATCACATTAAACTGCAAAATTCATTTTCACTGACCTCGGTCATTAATCATATAAAAACAACTAAGCAGTGATAGATATGATCACTTTTACTCTATTTTGAAACTAGTAATGTAAGAAACGAATAGGAAAAGGAATAATTGCTAGGTGAAATCCTAAGGAAAACAATACTATGGTCTTTCAGTGTTATAGGAATGAATTGTCTCACGTTGACTATTAAAAGGACATCTTAATCTTTATATGAGATATTATGACCTTTTGGTGTTGAAACACCTTTTGAGAACAAAACTCATCTTGGTTGATATGGGACAACTAAAATGAGATAATACTTTGAAATAACAAGACTAGATCATCGCATTTATAATATAAGAACAATATCTCTCACTCATTTGATATGGTTAAAGACGAACCAAGCAAAATTGATGGACCTATAACACCCAAAAAGATCAATAATTGATCATTGAGACAGATCCCTAGGAAATGAAACACCAGACAAAATGTGGCTTCCATTAATAGACTTTCAAGATTATAAAAATAAATTATACCACGTCGACTATTGAGAGGGATCTTAACCTTTATATGAGGTACTATAGTACATAAATGTTGAGGCATTTTTTAGAACAAAATCCAATTTAATTGATATGGGACAACCAAATAGACACAACACCTAGAAATAACAAAATTTGGTCATCATAACACAAAGGGTTAATACCTCAACATAGTGAGACCGAGTCATCAAAAATAATGTCATATCCCATTATGAGCCTTTCTTCCCACCTATATTCCTTTGTTTAAGTTCTTTAAAGCTTTATCATGCTTTTCATTTTGTCCTCAATTTGAAATTCCAATTGAGCAATGACCTCAAGCAAACCAAGCATTCAAGAACCAATTAATAAATACAACTTTTCACAAGTATTAAAGAATCAATACATGAGATTTTTAAAAATTCTAAATTGAAATAAAAGTTTAATAGAACTATTATTCAATCTTGTAGAATTAGAATTACTTGTTTTTCTAGGAAAATTTGCTGTTGGGATGTGATTAATTGCACCTTATTGTTTAAAAAAGGTTTCATGTTTTAAATTTTTTAGTCATTCCAAAGTGTCACAATTCACATTAACTAAACTGATTTCTTCTCATTCTATCTTAGAGTCTTGTAATACTTTGAAAATCAGTACATAGAGAACAGAATTTATTTGGTACCAAAAATTCAGATAAAACTACATTAATTCAGAATTTGCAAAAGCAACAAAGTGCACCCAGAACTTAAAACATCCAAAACACTTGGAAATTGCTCACCTTTTGTGCAGAAGCAAAAGTATACTACAATAGAAAAGCATGCTCAAAGAAAAAAGCCCATGCAAGAATAATTCACATAAAGTTTGTAGCTACAGTTTTCAATAAGAAATAAACCACAAGTCCATAATGAACTATTTGACAACTCAATAATTAGGAGTCAAATATTTATTATTTTGAAAAGCGACTTACCTAGAACCATATATTATTAATAGCAAAAAGTATGAAAGAGAAACAAAAAGGTTCCTTGTTCAACTAGATCAAATGGGGCCTTGATGCGTAGATAAAATATGATCCTAAGGCCAAGAGTAGGAACCTTTAAGAAGGATGTTACTTAAAGCTTAACTAGGAGTCAATTACTTGATAGAATATAGTGGCGCTAAACAACTAGTGTAGCCAGCTTTATTTGTGTTGTCAAGGAAAGTGTACAAGGAAACTTCGATTACATGTGGTTAAACTCCAAAACAAAAGCTGAATATTCGGTTTTGATTAATTCAACTTCATGCACACTAAAAGAAGAAACATAAAAATGATAGCATATTGTGATGCCACCATTTTTACACATGAAAAAAAGCATACAAATGAGCCAAACACGAGAGTTACAATTTACACATAGCACTTTAAGAAACATCTTATGCACAAGTTCTTTCATTTACTTTACTAACCAATAAGAAATTGCATTTACTATTCCAGATCAAGATTGCTTTTATCAAATGCTTCTTGTTTGTTTCTAGAGGTCAAATTACACTACTACTTGAGAGCCATCTTTAAGGTTCTTCATTTACTAAGGAACCTACCATAATGGCTTCTAATGAAAATAACATGTAAAGAACAAGAAAGGTTGTCTTCAAAATTTATTCACAAGTTTCATGTTACAAAAGGGAATTTCCAGTATAAGTTCATGCAATGCAAAGAAGATCTGTAACAAGAAAACCACTAATTAATTGCACTTACTTATAGCAGGGAATTGCAAACAAATTACCTCATAGATGAGAGTTTGGTGCAAGTACACACATTTTTTACCCCAACCCAAATATCAAAAAGATATTAAACCTGACAAATTTAATCAGCAGTTGCTTTGCAACCCACCAAGCGAATTCTAATATGAAAATTGAAAAATAATGCAAAGCCTTATTGTTATTCATGAATTAATCCTAATGCACAACCACACACAAAAATACATAACTAGAATTAACTAAAAACTTGGTAAGGAAAGAAAATGGGTGCAACACCTCCTGAAACTTTTTTCGGATTTCAGAATCCTCTGTAGCTAAGAAGAAATGCTCTGAATTGGATTCTCCAATTATCGAGTGTAAGCAGGTTTCTGCACTCACCCTTTTCTCATGATCGCACCTAACACAAAACATAGAAGGAAACAAAGAAAAAACCTTTATAAAGACATAGAAGGACGAAACAAAGAGAAATGACTAACTACCTTGCCATGAGGAGCTGGTTTGCTGCCTCAACAGCCTCAATGTGGGACTCCCCGAGGCTTTTGAGCTCTGAAACTATGCATCTACAACGGGGAGATGGGGTTATGAGCCTTTCAAACTATTCAGAAAAATGAGAATGGAGGCAAAAAAGATAAGAAGGAAAGAGCAAGGAGAATGAGAAATAAATTGCTGTATAATTATGATTCAAAATCCTCATTTATTAAAAATTTGTAGGTTTAATTTTTTATTTATTTTATTTTCTTAACTTCAATTATGTCTCCATGTTCCCTGAAATTTAGCATTGTCAGTTTTGTTGGTAATTGAATGTTGTCAAATCAAAATACGGTATGCCAAATCTGTCAGTTTTCTTGTTGTGTTTCTACTTTCAATTTCCACCAACTTGATTGTATTGGTGAGGCATGCAGAAGCAATGGCAGGCTTATTGGAGGTCACTCCGATGAGAGAGGTGACAGTGGAAGATAAAAATTTTATAAGACAACAAGGAGAAGATTATTTTGTTCTTTTCATGTTTGAGTTTACAAACTAATCAATCAACTAAAGCTAAGAACTAGGATGAAACTACAAATTAAACTTGACAAAAAATAGAAAATGGTGGAACTAAATTAAGAGATTCATAGTAAACAGTTTGGAAGATTACAATAGTGATTCGGTAAAAGTTTAGCTTACTAGAAATGGGATCTATCAATGATTAAAATTAAATTTTCTGAAGTAGCTAAAATTTTAAGATCTAATTGTGCAACTGTTTTGGGAGAAAAGAAACAATAATAAAACTTTCTAAAATAAAAAGTGACCTAAATTAAAGTTGTTGAGAATTGGTTGAAGAAGCGATGTATCAAATTTTAACTCAGTCCAAGCAGGTTTTATAGCTTAAATTATCACAAAAATAAGCACATGCATTTCCATCTATTTTTAAATGATTATTTGATAGCTTAACATTAAACAACTTAATCTCATTCAAACATTCAAGTTCAGCAAAAACATTGAATTCCAAACCACTGCAACTTAATGAACTTTCAAATAGCTAAATTTCATAATTTCCAGATCTTGTTTATTGTTATTTAATGATAAATTCAGAGATCTGCACTAAAAATGACAACTTTTAGAAATCCTTCTCAAACTTTTATTGGTGTCAAAACCAAGTGATAGGATTCTGTCATAGTCATTCGATCAACATGCTTTACTGACATCTTAGCCATGGTCTCGTGCTCAGCAGTCTCAACAAACAAGAAAGTGGGTGGTGTCAGCTAAGAAGTGGGTTGAACATGTAGTGGAACCGGTGTAGATGTTAACTCAAATAGACAAGAAATAACCAAAATGATGTCCTAAAGAACAGTCAAGGCTTAAGGACTAAGAACCAACATAATGCAATGACACAAAACCTTAGATGCATAGTATTAGACTGCTCGTTATACTATGCTCAGCATACATTGAGCCGGGGTTGTTCTAAAAGAATATATGCAATGTTCAAAAGGCATTAACAAACTCGACACAACTCGAGGAAATCAAAACAAGACATCTCTAGTAAACCTCATATAATACCTAATCAATACCATAAGGTGTTTGGACTCTAGCAAGGCTTAGACATGAGGCTCATATGTGCTGTGACAAAGGTAAAGACAAGATTCACACTAGACTTCTCAACAATGGTTAATCTGCACACCTTACCACTTGAATTGACGTAGTTATGGAAAGAATATAGCTAAATAAAATTCGGTCAAGATGATAAGTATGCATAATTTGAATGTACAGTGTAATAAGAGGAACAAAATTATGAAAAAGCTAGACTAGCACACTACTTGACAGCAACACAAACTAATTCTGAAACTAAACTTAATTTAGCATGAAAATGTGATGGTTGGCTGATCTGTGGTGGCTCCGAAGAGAGATGAGGCAGCGAAAGGTAAAAAATGTTATAGGACAGCAAGGGAGGGATTATTTTGTTCATCTGGGATTAGAAACTAATCAATCAACCAAAGTTAAGACTAGACTAGGAAAAGGGGAGTCTGAAACTATGGCAAACTAATTTCAGCATGCACAAATTAAAATTGATAAAAATTATAAAATAGTGGAAGTAAACCCATAGTAAAAACTTCGGAAGTAAAAACTTACAAAGGTTGGAAAACCAATTCAATGAGAGCTTGACTTTTTGGAAATGTAGTGTAGCAAATGTTAAATTAAATTTTCTTAGATGCTAAATTTTTAATTGCTTGGAGATTTAAGAAAGGTTAGGTTACATCCAGATTTTTGCATAACCTATAATCACAACATCTTAGCATAGAAAAAAAAAAAAAAAGATTCTTCACTAGGCAATTGGAATAAAAGACTATGATATTTGGTATTGTAAATTCTAATATTAAATTTTTTGTTTGTTAATAATATTAATAGAACAGAAAGCTTATATCATCTTTTTTTGAAAGGTGAGAAAGTGCATATCATCAAAAAAGTACAGTAAGCACTTTCGAGCATTGGATCTAAAGTAATATGCTCAAGTTCAAAAGAAACAAGAAATAGTTGCATTGTTTATCAATTGAAACTGAATACCCTATAAAAACATCAGCAACTTATCAAGCTATGTTGTTCAAGAAAATTCCTGCTAATCTCATCTATGAACAAAACAGTCCAATGGGGATATAATGCGATGAAAAGTGTTTTTGGTAGGACAAAACATTTTGATACTCAATTTCATTCGATTCAAAACCTTATATCAAACAACAAATAACTTTTTAGTTATGTGACACAAATGAACAAACTGTCAGATTTTTCACTAAAACACTTCCTCAAATAGAACATGAATACTTCCACATATAACTGAAACTTTGTAATCTGAAAACAAGGGAGAGTTTTGAATCATAATTCAAAATCAACATCTCATGTAAAATTTGTAGTTTTAAACTTTTTATTTGAACATTAGTTTAATCCATGTCTCCATAATGCTTGAATACAGCATTAAGTCAAATTTTTCATTGTGGGTAGTAGTTGCACTATCAAAATGCTGTTGCAAGAAGAGAAATTGTAATTACTTTGTTTTTCATATAAAAAATCTCAGTTCACATGCCTTTTCTCTGTTATCTAATTTCTTTTTGCACTTCTACGTTGGATTTCCTCCTTCAATTGTGTGTGGAGCGGGAAAGATACAGAGAAGGAGAGAGTGAGAAAGAGAGAGAAACAGAACCTGGTAGTGAAGAGGAGGACTCGGGCACCCAAAAGGTGCGAAAGGGAGTCATCGGCAGGGGTTAAACCATGGACGAGAAGGTGATGGATGAAGGTGCCATCGCATAGGACCTTGTACGGCTCCCTGAAGCCGAAGCACGCAGAGTAAAACCTCACGACTTTGCGATGCCTCTTCTGCCTCTTTACCCTCATCTCGTTAGCAACCGGTAGCACCCTCTTCGGTATGTTATTAACTTTATATGAATTATTATTTTTAGGTATGTTATTAACTTTATATGAATTATTATTTTTAAAAATCTTTTTCATTATCTCCACTTTGAAAAACCCACCATTGATGATTCACCCCATCCTCTCGTTTTGGTGACTATCTAAGGTATTTGGACTCAATTATTGTCAAAACATTATATTTGTTTGTCTTTGTATATGACAAGTAAAAGGTGACTTGACTTTGTGTTACTGGTAAAACTATCTAAAAATCATGATCATTCACTTTTTATTATTTATTTTCATGTGATTTTTATTTTTCTCTTGTGTTTTATTATGTAATAACTTTTGTTGAAATACATTATTCATCTTTGATTGTTGGAAAAATTAGGATTTAAGAAATTAGATAAATGTTTTTTTGTATCATAAAATCTAGAAAGTAAAATCACAATATTAGAAAGAGAGTTAGATGCTAATATGCTAAGAAGGATTTCTCCAAGGAAATGAATGTAAATTGAAGTAGAAGTAGAGTGTTTCTTTTGAGTTTTTTTGTATAATTGGGCTATTAGAGGGCACCTCTATATTGACTGGTTTGATAGGCTCTTTCGACTCCTTGACAGCATTGCTCTGCCTTGCAAAGGTTTTTTTACCTAGGAAACTAGTTGGATTGTTGTGAGTAGAATGAGTAATGCATGATTTGGATAATAGTGGATAACCCCACTAATGTAGTCAATGAAGTAGTCAACCTTTTGTTCAACAAAAAATGTTAAGAAGAAGAAGAAAATTAAGACGAAGAAGAAGGGAGAGGAAGAGGAGGAGAAAAAGAATAAGAAAAAGAAAAATAAGAAGAAAAAGAAAAAGATGAAGAAGAAGAAAAACAAGAAGACAAAGAAGAAGATGAAGGGGAAGAAAAAAAGGTGAAGAAGAAGAAGAAAAAGAAACAGAAGAAAAAAGAAGAAGAAGATAGAGAAAAAGAATAATAAGTAGACAAAGAAGATGAAAAAAAAAAGGAAAATATGATGATGATGATGATGATGAAATAAGAGGAGGAGAAGAAGGAAAAGAAAAAGAAGAAGAAGAAGAAGAAGAAGAAGAAGAAGAAGAATGAGAAGAAGGAGAAGAAAGAGAATGAGAAGAAAAATAAGAGGAAGAAGTTTGGAACAAGATTTGTCTTAAAAAGGAAAATGTCACATGTCTTTTTTATAGCCATTAAAGTGATGTTCTTATCCTTGGTTTTATTGTGTCACTTAAGATGTTTCTATATTCATAATTTTAACCATTCACTTGCATTAGGGGAGTTACCAACATTTCTCAGGGGTTTTATCATCATAGTAGTTTAACTAAACGTGTTAGCACTTTTGTAAGAGTTAATATCATCGATAGTAATTCTAACATTTGCCTTAAATCAATTGTTTCTCCTTAAGTAGCATGTGTAAGAGTTATCGTTATTATGGGTAGATCTAAGGTCGTCTTGGTACCAATTCAAGTGCAATTCTATATAGAAGCCCCAAAAAGAGTAATTTCAAAGTTGAATCAAAACAACTAAAGTTCAATCCCATAAACTTCAACAACCAAACAATGGGTTGACATCTCTAGCAACCAATGCCTCAAGCACTAACCATAAGTGTTGGCAATGAACACTCTACACACGAGCATTAAGGTCTCGAGGGTATAATCCTGAGCACATCTTCATAGATGCTCATCCTAAACCAATAGTTATGGTTGACTTAATGAATTCTCGCATTTTCATCTATCTTCTCATATACATCGCTTTTTCTTAGATTGTTACTATTAAAAACGATAATAAAAAAAATTAGCGGATAAACAATGACTTACTTTCCAACCGTTTTTAGCATCAACAATTTTTATTTTTTGTTTTATTTGTTGTATTTTTTTGCGTCTTTTTTGTTTACCTAATATATAATAAAGCCCCATCACTTCACCATCCAAACAAAGCAACATCCTTGACTTGGACTTGGACAACAAAGACATAAGCTATGCCTTGGCATAAATGTTTCAGCTATTAAATAAATAGAAAATATAAATTTTAATTAAAATATTAATATGATTTATACTCATGGATTTTACCTTGGTTTATTAGGTGTCCTTTAGGTTTAATGACTCGTTTGCCGTCTTAGATGTCCACTGTTTTAAAATTTGCTACCACGCATTTGGTCCGTGGGACAAAACGAATGCTTCCCGTTAAATATGTAATATATTTATATATATATATATTTAATTTCAAACAGATAATATCTTTGTATTTAAAATAAAAAAAAATCGAGGGAAAAAAATAAAAATCGAGTAATATTCGTAATTAATTCGTTAAAACCTATGATTATTTTATTTAATTAAAAATAGTTAAAATCCCCAGTTCTTAGAAAGGTCCGTCTCCGTCGTCGGAGACTTGGCTGCAGGAAGACTCCTGTAGGACGCGAAGGAAGACTCCTGTAGGACGCGCATCTCTCTCTCTCTCTCTATCTCTATCTCGATCGTCTGCACCGCTAAAACTGTTATATAAGTCTCCATCTCTAACTCATATTGAGTCACGCGAAATGTCGAAGGTGAGTTCTAAAAGAGCCTTCTCTGTGCTCCTTCTCTGTTTTCTCTTTCTCTGTATACATATTTCCCCTGTTTACGGTGGCTTTTCAGAACGCTTTTTTTCTGCTTCCTATTAGATTTCATGAACAGAGTTCTAACAAAGGCACCTCCTTTTTGATCCGTAATTGCAGAAAATAGTCGTAGTGCTGGATTTACACGACGACAAGGCCAAGCGCAAGGCCCTGAAGGCTGTCTCCGGTATATCAGGTCATCTCTCTCTCTCTCTCTCTCTCTGCTTCCGTTCTCTCTCTGTTTATTGAAACAGAGCTTTGGTGGGAAACAGGGGTGGATTCGATAGCGATGGACATGAAGGAGAAGAAGCTGACGGTGGTGGGAGTCGTGGATCCCGTGGAGGTGGTGAGCAAGCTCAGGAAGTGGTGGCATGCCCAGGTCTTCTCCGTCGGTCCGGCAGGCAAGGAAGGCGATAAGAAGGAGGGAGGAGGAGGAGGCGGCGGCGGCGGAAAGGAGGGAGGCGGTGGAGGCGAGAAGAAGAAGGATCCTAATGAACAAATAGCGGAGCTATGGAAGCACTATCAGACAAATCCGTACATGTTCACCGGCTACATCGATTACGGCGCAGAAGAAAATCCCAACTCCTGCGTTATTAGTTAATTAGTTAAACTAATTAATCTTATTTTCTTGTATTTAGAAAGTATTATCAATAATAGTTTTGTGCTTCTTGGACCTATAATTTCTATTTTATTTCTATTTTTTAAGTTAAATAACAAGTTGTGTTTAAAGATTTAGTTTATTTATAATATCAATCTTAAAAAAAATTATCATAATTATTATATTATGGATGCATATCTTAATCTCATTATATGCTAATTAGTTTTTTTTTTTTACTAGTTTTGATAAATCTTTAAGCATCTCTCAAGGTTTAGAGTCGACTTTTTTGAGGTTTTTTCTTATTAATCACATAAGAAGTTGGCATATTGTTAGATTTAACGAGTTGTCCAACAGCTTTCAAGGCGATTATCATTTTTTTCCTATCAGAACTAATAATCTATAAATAACTTACTCGTGTGTTTTAGAGCACACTTTTTCCCATTTCGAACATTAATTAGCTTTCAATGTTAGAATTATTTTAAAGAGCAAGCGACATTACTTTAGGGTTAACCAATGCTTTTACATTTTCTTATGTATAATAGTAGATTTTCTCTATTTTCATTATCCCTTGTTTTGTTCAATCATTGTATTCTTCTTCATCTTTCACAACTTTTCGTTGATATGCAAGCCAAACAAATCTCTTGAGAAATCTTTTTAACTAAGACCCAACCAAAGTTGTAGGATTTACTTCATATCATACTTAATTATATAAGTCTTGTTTATTAATAGTGGTTTTAACCTTTATAGAAGTAATATTTTTTAAATTTGAATGCATTGGCATTCAAATTTTTTTAATTATTGGCTTATGCATGTTTATTGTTATGTGACTTTGAAATAAAATTTGACTATGATAGATTCAAAGTAGAAATTAAGTAGAAAAAAACTCTCTTAAATAAATAAAAAAACATGAAGGTTTGCTTAAGAGATGATTAAAGGATCAAAATGAAAATGTTCACAATGAATACCAAAAAAAGTCATTGAGGGCCCCTATGGGTAATTAAAAAGAAAGAATGACTGAAGTTTATATTACTTGTATAATACACATATAAACATTTTTGTTTTAATGATAAAGTAAAATATTTAATAAGGAAAATATCCAAGGTCCAAACTTCAAAAAGATAAAAAAAATTAACTATCCTAATCCCATTGATGGGGTATTAACTACTTTTTAGAAATAACTGAATGTTAATAGATAACAAAATTATTACAACTTTCAAAAATATCAAAAGTTAAGAGATTTAATGTTCCTAACATTGGAACTCTTGATTCTCGTAAAATTTTTAAAATATTTTAAACTTGTTTGAATACATTTTTGAATTAATTAACAACTTTGTTATGACTAGAAATACAAAAATGACATAATGGGACTTCTTAAGTAAAAATATCATAACAACTAATGTATAAAAGAAGATTCTCACAAAAAAGGAGATAAATATTACCATTATAAGATAAAATATAATTTTATTGAGATTGGAACTAGCTAAATCGTATAACAAATAGCTAAGATATGTTGATATTGAAAGATATAAAAAAAATTACAAGATTAGTGTACAAAAAAAGAGCTCGAGGAGAACATTTTTTTTTTAAATTGATTGAACAAATTTTTACAGTCAATTCAATTAAAAATAAAAAATATTATTCTTTGTGTAAATTTTTTTTGAAATATTTTTGTAATATCCTTATTTATATGCATAAATCGACTGAGAAAGGGAGGGAGCGAGTGTGTGTGTGTGTGTGTGTGAGAGAGAGAGAGAGAGAGAGAGAGAGAGAGAGAGAGGTACTAGATAATTATATTAGAAATAAGTGCAATTGGAAATTAATAGGAGCCTTGAGAGAAAACTTGCTAAGGGAAGGAAATTAAGTGATTCCAATGGGAGATCGTTGGAGATTCTTGTTTAGGGAAGAAAGTTGAGCCTTCTACATTAATTTGATTAGGTTTTAAAAACATCAAATACAGATTCTATAAAAGGGGATGTGTGGAGCTTACATGCAAGTCAATATATTTATTACAAATTCTAGAAGGGAGCTAAATTTATAAATTGGGGTTTGTGTGTATAAGCATCTTTTTAACTCTAGGTGGAGATCAAATGTTTAGATTTTATGATCCAGTGATTTCATAGTTTTAGCAAATTGAAATTGAGTTATTGTTAGATGCTAATAGATGTGACAATGATGATTTAATGTTCTAAAATAGTCATCTATCAATTTGATAAACTCCAAGAAAAAGTCTTAAGCTGTGTTAGCTAATTGATAAATAATCCAATGATCATCTAAAACACATTAGACAGTTTAACAAGGAGACCAGATGGTGTGATGGGGACCTAAAATGGATCAAATTATGGCTTAATTAAATACTATAAGGTGTTTGATATTTATTGGATGCTCCAAAAACAATTCAATGAATAGGATAAAATGGTTTAATGAATATGATCAAATGATTCGATGGGCCAAGAAGCAATCCGATAAAGGTTATCAAGTACTAGTCTTATGAGTCAAAGGTGATATTGTCCACTAAGGCTTCCTTATTTTAAATAAAAGGGTTTTGTTCTTTTTAAAATAATGATTGACATTTTAAAACTATGATATATCGTACAAACATCATAATCTCTTACTTAATAACTAATGTGGGATAATTTAATCTTTGTTCCTCTTAACTTAAAAATTTGTCAAGAGTATGATACTATCATCTAAAGCCCATGCATAACATAAGCCCTATGATGTCTATACTCGTTTGAGCTAACATGGTGTATTGGATCGCAATATCCTTAAAATTCTCAAAAAATGATTAACTTAGAAAACTAGTCAATTGATTCAAAAGTTAAATAAATTATACAATTGAAATAAAATTAACATTTATTTATTATAACATTTTAATAAACTAATTTATTATATTATATAATAAGATTTATTATTTAATATATCAAGTTTTATAAGATTTTTCAAGCAAAGTATTAATACCATGAGACTTTATCATCACACATTTATAAAAGTTCTTGAATTGAGCATAGACTTGTTAATGTTCAAAGGCCAAAGTATGTCATATCATTTTAATGAATTTATATTTTTAAACTCAATTTTAATATAGGCAATCTTTTTGTCAACTTAAATCCATCTAAAAACATTTCAGGGTTAACAAACATGATAAGTTCTTTGTCCAATGACAAACTTAAGCATAAATGGAGATGGAGGAGAAAAGATAATTGTGAAAGAAGTCAAAGAAGGGATACAAGCGAGACTAAAATGTCTCGATATTAAATTCTTAATAATTTTACTTAGAAAATCTTGTAGGTTACTTTATTGATTTTAAATCTATATGAATTTATATGAATTTTAAACAGATAAACTAGATAAATTAAAATATTTAATTGATTTTAAATATATTTTGAAATTTTAGTTGATCTAAACACCCGTTAAATAAAATAAAAAGTATTATATAAAATTATTGATTTTATTTATTTATTTATTTTAATAGTTATTTTTTTAGTATGTTTAAAAAAAATATCAAAATTCAATTGAAAACCTTTTTTATATTTTCATTAATTGTTTTTCAAAAAATATTTTTTAAAAATCCTTTTTTGAAAGTAATTTTTTCAACTACTTTTATCATAACAAATGGACAATTTATCAATATCATATTCATAACCCTAAATAATTGCTTTTGAAGAAAGTTTATAATAATCAATACTTGTATTTATCCATGGATGGCCCAAAGATGAGCTATAGGGACAGAAGCAAACAGATGGGTTGTATCAATTCATCTCATTAAATAACAAGTGGTTTAGTTATTTGGTGATCTCACTCTCCTCTCTCTCTCTTTCTCTCTCCATATATATATATGCAAAAAGAGGTTGTAGGATAAAAAAGCTAGTTTTATATGTGGATGTCTTGCTATTTGTTATATTTAAAGTGGGGTCACTTATGTTTGATTGAAGTGAGGTGGTCATTTGTATTTATTTAGTGAAAGGTATTGATATCAAGGAGTTATTTTAAAGTCTCACAGATAAGATTATCAAAGGTGATTAATCATAATTGAGATAATTTTCAAACTCATTAAAAATTTTGATATTTATTACATCTAATAGTTTTTTGTTAGCATGACTTTGATTTTTTAAATCTCTAAGTTAGTCTGAAAGAATTTAGGATTTGTTGGCCAAAACTTATTTGGTTTAATAAAAAAAGGGCATAAAAATTTGTAAGAATTGAATATTATATGTTGAGAAATTGTTAGTACTACTTGTAATTATAAATTATATGTGACAAGTGTTATTTGTTATGGTTGTGATGATGCAAAAATCTCATATTTGTTTGAAAATTAAAATTATTTTTCTTATTTTTTTATCTATTTCTCATAAATTTTAGAATTTCTTTTTGATTTATTTGTCATTAGTGATTATTTGATCTTATTTAAAATCTATCTATCATTTTTTAAGATTAATTATAGCAGCTTCCATAACATCGTGACTCAACCAAATTTATTAGATCAAGCCACTCTAGAACTCTATGAATGTTTCGGTCTACTTTTAAAGCTGTTTACACTCCTATATAATTTCACTCTTTAAATACTCAAATTATTTATATTAGTTCTATTTAACAAATTGAAAAAAAAAATTTAAAAAGAGAAGTTTATGCAAAAGAATAAAATTTTGATAATTTTTTTTATCAAATTTTGATATTTTTAAATTAAAAAAAATATAAAAGATTGATTTATATTTGAAGATTAATTATAATAGCTTCCATAATTATCGTCAAGAAGGGCGTCCACCCACAAGAAGGTAAGGACAAAACATTTTTGACACATGGCGAAAATTTGTGGTGTCTCAATGCCACAGCAGACGTGTGCATGTTTGGGTCCACTAATTTAGCACTTGCATGCAGCCACTGGTCCGGCCGTCCAGATGGAATACCTTTTTGCCGCGCTTACGTGTGAACAGTATATCGTTGACTGACTGACTGACCGTTGTCTTTGACTTGTAATTTGAGAAGGCTTAGTCATCAACGACTCTTTTATTGAAGGGGATTTATACTTTTTTAAGGGAATTTTATGTGAATGAATCTTGCTATATTTAAATTTTTTAAGTTTGGTTTCGAAAAATGTTTTAAATTTTAAATATAATAAAATTTTAATAAAAATTTATTAATTTTGATACCTCAAAATGCCTATCTTGATCTTTGATCTATAATTTTTATTTTGATTTCTATATTATAGACATAAATATAAAATTTGTAACATCAAATATTTTTTATTATTATATGTTTTTTTTAATTTTAAAATAAATTAAAAACTAATGAATAGTTTTTGGGACTTTTAGGTATTACAAATTCAATTTTAAAATATCTAAAAATTAATTTTTATCTATAAAAAAAAATTTTTATAAAATGTTTTTTATATAACATGATTTTTTATTTCTTTATAAAATATACTCTTCAATTATGCATTGTAAATAAATTGATCATGCCTATGTTGGGTCGTATTCTAGTGCAACATTTAAGCAATTGAAAGTCATTTTGTACCCATCGAAGAAGGTACACACAAATGTTGCCTTTGGTTGATTATCACATTAAATGATGTCTTTGCTCAAATGTTGTGCCCAAGCATTTTATTCTTCATATACTGGCATATTTTGAGTTTTCGTATTAAATATATTGATTAGAATATTTTATATTTGTACTTAAAACATGTGATGAACAAAAATAATATTATTTTGATTTAATTAATATTTTTAGAATAATAAAATTTTAAATGCCAAATAATATAAAAAATTATAAATAAAATGTTTAAATGTAGAGCTTGATCACTATCTTTCATGAAAATTTATTAGATGAAAATTAGAGCTTATTTTTTTAAGACTAAAGTAAGAAATATTAATTTCTCCATGTATTATTAAAAAAATTATATAAAATGATATGATGTATAATAAACTTTTTTTCTTTATCTAACTAAGAGAGAGAGAGAGAGAGAGAGAGAGAGAGAGAGAGAGAGAGAGAGAGAGAGAGAGACCATTTAAGAGTTTTTAAATCCTCAAAGGTTGCTAAAAATATAAGAAGAAAAAAATGCAAAATTAAAATCTTATAAAAAAACTCATTGGTAAGAAAATTTACATATTTATAAAAATAATTTTTTTTCATTAATTTTCTTTCTGATTTGAGGATCTAATGAGATCTGAGGGTTGTTATACATATTAAGAGAGATATGAGAAAAAATAAATCACAAGAACATAATTAATAGAGTTATTGTTTGAAAATAATAAGCATAAGAAGTTTATAGAAAGGGAACATAGACTTAGACAATTTTGTAACTTTATGAGATTATAAGACGCTATGATCTAAGTACTGGATAATTCGATAAAAGTGTAGGAAGAGTCTTTATCATGTGCTCATTGAACAACCTGATAGTTATCTAATCAGCATCAAAAGGTCCAACAAAAGTTGAATAGATGGTTTGATAAAAATAGGAAAAAAGGCTCGAGTCGTTATCTGACGCATAGTAGATTATCCAATGGACATCAATAAGGTTTGGATGGTCTAATAAAAAGGGTTCAATGGGAGCCTAGAAAGAGGTGATTCATATATTAGATTTATGTTCCAAGCGATTGATAGGCGTGATCGAACTATCCAATTAAAAGGTATTAGATGGTTTAATAGGAATTTGAGAGCAATTAGAAGGGGTATTTGATGGTGAATATATACTTTGATAAATATGAGTAAAAAGTTATGAGTCTCTATCATGTGGTTTGTTAAAAGTTTGATAAAGATAAGATAGTTTGATAGAAATAGATGAATAGTACAATAGAAACTTAGAAAGGGATGGACTATAGATTAGATTTATGCTCTTTGCATTTGATATTGAAAATTGGACAATTCAATGAAAAGGCGTCGAATGATCTGATAGAAACTTAGGAGTAATAAAAAATTGCATCAAATGCATGTCAAATGATCTGATAAGAATGATTAGATGGGCTGATAGGTTAATAAATAGTTTTATTAGAGCAATAAATTTAAATTAAAATATATAATAGAACTTGGTGAATGCAATCAAAATAATAGAGAAAATACATTAATTATATGATATAATTATAATATATATGCTCTACATAATTATAAGATAAGAAAGAAAAAATATTTATTATTTTGATATTTAGATAAGCATTTTAGCATATATGTGCATGTATTTGATGTTATTATACGTTGGCATAGACTTTATATATATATATATATATATATATATATATATATATAATGTTATGTTGAATTATTTCACGTGTAGTACCCATGTTACATCCATATATATGAACATGATTTAATAGATATTGAATGTGTTGTGTTAATACATGATAACATGTGAATATATTATCACTTGCATAAATATACATGTGAATATGAATGAGTATAATATATAATGACATATAAATTAAAAATAAAAATAATGAGTTTTGTGAGATAAGGATGAGGCTTATCAATGATTAAGAAAGTTCATATTAAATCTTATTATAAAGTGACAAATAAATAAGAAAAAAAATAAAAAACATAATGAATATGAAATTATTTTTTCTACAAATAAATGATACAACATATTATAATCATTTTTATTGAATCATAACCTTGTATATAATATGACACAAATTGTTATAATGATTTACATATTATTAATATATTATTATGCCAATTGAGCCCATAGTGATATCCTAACTATGCTTCCTACTTATAAATTTAGGTAAACTAGATGGACATCAAGACATATAAAAGTTAATGTAGGCTATATGTTTGTAACAAGAGAATAAATGAATATGTTTATATATTTATGTATTGTCAAATATTTCAAATGTTGTAATATTTGAATCACATATGTGAGAACAATATTTGTATTTACTTCTAGCAAAATGCATTATAATATTGATTTTTTTTATCTGACATTACTTATTGTTATGTATATTCATAGATTTTCTAAATTAAGAAAGAAAGATGTACATGCAAAATAAATGGTACTAACATATAAGTATTATTTTTGGTGTATTAAACCAAAATAAAATATTGCATTAACGATTGTGACTTATGGTAGGATGTCACACATGCCATAAGCATCCTTTGTATCCCCATGCATGACATTTTTAGTTTAATTGCTTTGCATATTAGTCTAAAGAAAAACTTTTGGGTTTAACTCAAACCAAACATAGATATTAAACCATGGTCCAATTTGTTTCTTTGGCCCATTCTTATGCAACCGTTGTGTGTTGTTTATAAGAGAAAAAAGTGAAAAACAATTAAAAAATTTTTCCTATCTAATATTTAGGTGCTACAAAAAGAGAAAATGTACTTGTCGATGTCAATATATTTCAATAAAAAAACATGCAAGCAATTTAGACAAAAAAGACTTTGTGTAGGTACTTTTAATAACTTTTTTTACTTAAAAAATATTTGAAAATAAATTTATGAAATAATTTATTATAAATAATTTTGTTGCAACATAACAACTAAACAAATAAAAGTAAATCATACATTAATGGAAGACCTTTTTTTGAAAAATGACATGTTTGAATGTTTCTTCCATTATGCATGGTAACTCATAAGTTTGTTGGCCAAAAGATTTTAATATTTATGATTTTATTCCTTTTTAGGTTTTAGTCTTGAATAAACCTTTTAGATTATATTTTATTGTTATTTACCTTTTTATGATAAATGTATATTTGTGGGTCAATTTGATAAGATTGTGAACAAATTTTAATAAATAAATTAAAATTGATAATAAAATACATAAAAATACTTACAAACTTTGATTAAATATTTTTTTATTTTTTAGATAAACAATGATAATAATTATGTTTTTCGATACAAAACAAAAGATGTGTCAACTTCATCATTTATGACTATGAATAAGAATGTCACATTTGATATCATAAAATTATACTTCCTAGGGTATAATTGAAAAACATGCATCACAACTCTCATAATGTATTTGATACATTCGATAACATGAATGACATAACTAAACATTCACAAAACCCATTTGTAGTCTTAAAAATAAATTTTCAATAACCATATATCACTCACTTGAATCTTATGATAAATGCTTTGCAATTCAATATTTGAAAAAATAACTATTTTGGTCATATTGAACATATCAATAGTATTGGTATGAGAAATATATACCAGATTATGTTGTTAATTATTAACTATTACTATTTTTTGGAGTAACAAGGGTACAAAATGCACAATACAATAATCTCTACCTAATAAACCTCTTATGGCATATTTCTTATACTTGCCCAAATAACTTGACATGCTTTGTTAGGTTAATTCAATAATGCAATAAATTGGCAAGGCTAGCACTAGGCTTATCACATGTTAGCCATGATAACTTATCCAAACGTTTCATAAGACAAGTGTCTTAGAAGTCAAACAACTCCTAAACATCATTAGGAGTCTTAAGTGCTTTATTTGACTCCTCTCTCAAGTCTTTAACAACCAAGGCATAGATTAACCAACTCTTTTGCCTCTATGCTCAAGTTGATGTTGGGTTAAGAGGTATAATGAGTTCTTCTTTATTAAGAGACTAGATTATTCCTTCAACTTATTGGTCAAAGAGTTTTTTTCTTTTTCATTTCAAGCTATCAATGCTTAATCACCCATAATAAATAGTTCTCAGATCATAAAGACAAAATTGACCCAATAGATGAGTAAAGTTTTTAAAAAAAACATCACAACATATTTAATTGACTTGCACACCTAAATGGATTAGCACATAGCATCTGTGTATAATTGGAATCAAAATCTATCCACCAAAGTAACATGATAAGGTTGTGTATGCTCCTTTGGTGTTGGTTTTCATTAGGTTGATCATAAAGTCAACAATATTTTTTCATCCTATCTATAATGAAACAAGTGATACCAATGAATTTGGTAAAAAAGTCTTCCCTCATAACTTTCTTTCTCTCATTAATGATAATAATTGTATTATGAAAATTCTTCAAAGTAATTGTTAGTAACCTCCCCAAAAGCAACATAATCTTTCTTTAAGGTAAAGACCTTCAATATTACTCAAGGTTGAGCACCTTTTAGAAAGCTTCCTCAAGTTATAAAATTAATGTGTTAACATGTTTAGCTCAAATTAGGTCATGCACCAACTTTGAAATCTTTTATGACATAATAAGAATCTTATAAAATATCATATCAAACAAAAAGCTATAAAAATGAGATATATGGTTCAATGCACTCCTTGATATTTGATGGAGGCTAACTAAATTATTCAGAAGTTGATCTAATAAAAGAATGAGATTAAAGAAGGTGATAAGCGACTGTTGGCTGATGTCTCAAAGAGAAATCATTAGACTAAAAATAACTCTTGATAGACTTATAAGTGGAGAGGTATAAAAATAAATATTTTTCATATCAACTATTGAATGAAAGATCTTAAGTTTTATAATTAAAATCATAAGTCTTAAAATAATCAGACATCTTAAATTTTATGCTAAACTTATTTGTAATTGAAATCTTTTATTTTATTTTGTTTTATGAAAAATCTCCTTTTTTAGGTGAATGTGTTCTTTTGGAAAAGTAGTACATTTTATTCTTTTTGTTAGTTATTATTGGTAACAATGAAACTTTTATAATAAATTATGTTTATAAATCTTTTTATGATATGAAATGTGATGATTATAAACCCAAAACCAATTAGGCTTAAATATAGTTGACTACGTATGAATTGTTTGTTTGGCTTATTAGATCGGCTTTGATTTTGTCCAAGCATAAATCCAAACCCACACCCAACTTGGCTCAATCAAAACTCATACCCAAGTTGGCTCGATTAAAACACTATTAAACCTAGATTTGAATAACAATTATAAAAAATTTTATGACATGAATGACAATTATAAAAAATTTTAAATTTTTCTATAGTTCAAATTCAAATAATCATCAATATAATATAATTAACCTAATTTAAGCTTAATTTTGAAAGCACTTCACAAAAAAAAAAAGATTTTTATAATTATGATTCAAAACTTAGTCTTGCATTTGATGGATTGTGTTTTACTATTTTATTTTTTAACCTAAAAATCTCAAAAAAGAGTACAACAAAAATAGTTTTATTATTTAAAACATAGAATTATCAAATAATCTTTATTTTATTAAAAAGACTAAAAAAATTATTTCATAATATTAATTCTTTTACTAAGAATGAAATCACCAACTTTTAATAAAATTTATTAATAATAGATCTTAAATTAATTTAATACTATCAACAATTCGCTGTATAACTTGAAGTTAATGCTAACACTCCCGTTACGATAAGGTTCATGGCCAAAAAAAAAAAAAAAAAAAAAAAAAAAAGGTTCATGGCCGTTACTAGCGAAGGAACAAGTCGCCGTTAAAGACTTAACAGTCAGCTGTCCCCTCTTCCCTCTTACGTCGGCGACTGACCTAGGTTTCACTCGGATCTGCTGCAAAGATTGAAGCGGACGATTATTTTTTCTCATTCGTTTGGCAAGAAATTTTCTTATTTTGCGTGAACGGAGAACCGAAGCTAGGGTTTTGTCGGTCTCCTCTGTGTTTCTTCTGTACCTATCGAAGTCAACATGGCCGAAAACCCTGCGTTTTCTCGCTACGTGAAGCTGACGAAGGAGCAGGATGCCCCGATCGAGGAGATCCGCCCGGGAGAGCTCAATCAGCCCGTTCGAGTTCCTCAGGTAGATAATTTTGCTTTCCTTTTCAGAAGAGATGAATTACTTGGGGTTTTTCTTTTCATGTTATTTGATTGTTGATTCAACCGGCGATCTTGAAACAGTTGGAAGTTCGAAAATGTAACGAATGTGGGCAGCCCCTGCCGGAAAGCTATGCTCCTCCGGCTGATGAGCCCTGGACGAGTGGAATTTTTGGCTGTGCTGAAGACCCTGATAGCTGTAAGATGCTCATCTGATGAATTTGCTCAGATTCTTCATGTTCTTGTTCTTGTTTTCTCCTTATTATGCTCTTTTTGTTGATACTACTGATGAGAATCCTGCAGTTTCTTATTTGCAAATCTATATTAAGGTCTGTTCTGCTTTATGGTAGATCTCCTGAATGTGCATTCATGTTGTTCTCTGTTGGTTATATTTGGGGTTTGTACAATTGTTTTATGTTGCTTTTTGAGCCTTGAACTAGTGAATTAATGTTACATGATCAATTGAAGAGGGCATATTGTTGAGTTCTAAGAGAAGTATTTTGGAAGATTATATAAAAGAAAAAAGTCAACATTGTTTAAATGGAGCTATGATTGTTTTGGTTAGTCATGTAATTATTTTAATGGTTTTACTAAATTGCCATTAGAGCCCACCTTAAGAGAACAACTACTAGGACAGAAGTGTAGTGACAATGCCATCTTTTCTCATCACTTGGAAGAGCTACAAAGGCAATAAGTGATAAGGAGGCCTACTTTATCCTAAAATAGGTTACTTGGGTGCGAAGAAAGCAGACACATGGTTATATTTGTTTAAAATCAAGGGAAGAATAGCTTCTTAAGCAACTCTCTCTTAGCTTATAGTCGTACCTGGGATTGCTACTTGTTTCCAACACCCTCTTCTCTTTTCTTTCAATGATACATCTTGTACTAGTTTTCTACGGGTCCTCTGAAACCTAAAAGTTTTGGAAATTTTAGTTGCTATCTACTGCAACTTGCATGGACAAGGTGTAGGCAAACCCAGATTGGAGCTCTACTTATACTTAATCTGCTTGTATCCTTTCAAGGTGTATATAGGACCATGAAAATGAGCCATTCAAACCAGCAGCCCATAAGCCGAAACGAACCAAATGGTGATGATTCGATTGATCGTCATCTCATTGAACAAGCTTTGTTTGCTCTGGTTTTAAGGTTCCTTCCCCAATGTGTAGTGTAAGTTTTTGTTTTATTACAAGTACCTGTCAACTTTTAATTGTATCTGTAGCTTAAAATTGCATGGAGTGAATTTGATCCATTGTTCCATCTATAGGAGGTCTGCTCCAATTGCCTTTCCAGGTTAAGCAGGGCTGATGATCATCTTGTTCAATTAACCAAATTGAATCAAATCCTTTGATTTACATTTGGATTGAATACTCTTTATCATTTTATGGTTTAGCTTAGTCCTTCCTTCATGGTTATCATGGAAATTGTCTATCTAATCTTCTTCTTTGTTTTCATAGTTGCAAATTGATTCAATAACTGGCCCACACATATAATCTAACTCAAGCTGCCTCATCCCAGGTTGGACTGGTTTGTTTTGTCCGTGCGTGCTGTTTGGTCGCAACGTGGAAAACATTAGAGAGGATGTTTCCTGGAAACAGCCATGTGTTCTACACGCCATCTGTGTCGAAGGGGGTATCGCTCTTGCAGCTGCTACAGCAATTTTCCATGGCATTGATCCTGGGACATCCTTTCTTATTGGAGAAGGAATATTGTTCAGTTGGTGGATGTGTGGCATATATACTGGTATTTTTCGACAGACATTACAGAAAAAATATCATCTAAAGGTATCACTCTCACCGACTCGAACTACTTAAATTTTCCATTCATGTACTACACTGGTTATTGGATCTATGTTTAACTTATCAACTAGAAGTTGTTTGTCGAGACAAGTAAGATTAGAAACTGATGAATCGAAACAATTTCAGAGGAATTTTTGAAATAGGTTTTGATAAAACCAAATGCAAAATGCTGTAACCTTTAAAAGTGTAGAAGATATTGATCAATTGTCATTACCTGTCGTGGTTATTGATGATTGATTGCTTTGGGAATCCTTTGTTGCCAGAACTCACCCTGCGATCCCTGCATGGTTCATTGCTGTCTTCACTGGTGTGCAAACTGTCAGGAGCACAGGGAGATGAAGGCTCGACTCTCCAGCAACACGATCATGCCGATGACCGTCATAAATCCGCCTGCCATTCAAGAGATGAGGGCCGAGGAAGATCCCGTGGTCGTGCCGATCGAGAATGGTGGATCTCTGGAAATGCATGCTTTATAAAATGCATAGCGATGACTTACAGCAAGAACGAAATAGTAATCTTACACGGGGGGTGAAATGGATGTTGCTGTAGTTTACAATTGTGAGTGGGAGAACATGACTTGGTTGCTGGTTATACAGGATGATATCTTGCTTCATTCATTTTGGAACGTTTTGTCTTCTTTATCTATTCCAGATTACCCATTCTGTCAACTGCTGCTTGGTCCTTCATCTTGCTCTGGTTTTTGTTCTTTTTGATTTGATGGGAAGAAGCAGAAGAAGAAAGAAGAAAGAAGAAGAAGAGCAAAATAAAAGGAAAGTTATGAAATTAAAGTGAAATTGCATACATAAGAGGATCAACTTCTTGAATTGTTTGTTTGGTTTACATGTAATATTTCTTGTATTCATTTGCAAGTCTTGTGTTATGCTATTCCTAAGTAAAAAATATTGACACAACCATTTCTAAAGGGTTGTTTTGAATTTGTTATTAGAGATGAATAGATAAGTATTGTTTTTAGGGAGAGTTATTTGACATGACTAATTGTAATAAAATAAAAAAACAAGTCTAAACAAACATCTTGCTTTAGATATTTTGGCATTTCTAGATCAGCTTGAAAGATAAATCATTGCATGGTTGCTTATTTTTCTATCTCAATATTGGTCTAAAAGAGGAATCATTACCTGGTTGTTTGGTTGTTTATAAGATCACCTCAATTGTCTTTCATGAACAATTATTGGCCAAGAGTCAGAAATTGGGATAACTTAATGTATGTCACCCACAGTTGTAATTTTTGGATAAAGACTAACAATCAAATTTGTTTTGAATATTTATGGCATCATTATGTAATATATAAGTGAAATAATGGATTAATAAATATTTTCTAATAGATTTTTAACTGAAGGAATATAAAAATAAATAATCTTGTATGATGAATATGGGCTTATGATACTCATACAACATTGATCAATTAAATATTTGTTTATTTTAACAATTTTTGTTAAAGGTATTTGTTCATATAATAAATTTTGAAATATTTATTCTGCCTAAATTTGTATTAGATATATAAAAAAATAATTATTTGGATCTAAATTTATTCAACACATTAAAAACTATTAGATTCATTTAGTACTAATTGTTTAGTGGTATTGGTTTTTAGACAATTTTATTACTATTTCATGGATAGATATAACATAGAACTTGATGACATGACAAAGAAGGGTAGATCTTAAGTTACACAATGTAAGATCAAAATATGTGCACTCGAATAAGTTGTACACAAGCAATCTAATTACGTGATAGAACAATTTGTTTGTTTATGGACAACAAAATATCTATTTATCTATTGCTCTTGAACAATTGATAATTGTTATTTCTAAATTCATAAGGGATTTTATTATGTATAATCTCTAATTCATGAATTGAATACTTATAATAGTCTTCAAATTATATTTCAAATAGCCTTGTCTTCACCTCCTTCAAGAAAGATAAGTGCACTAGCTTTGGTTATAGTCTCTTTTAGAGCGTGCATCTTTATTGTATGTTTACTTGAAGCATGACTCAATAAATACACTTAATGTGCTCCACATTATATTATTTTGCAAGCATGACTAACCGTGATGATTGATAACAATTAATAGATCAAGCACTCTTGCTCTACATCCTTGTATTCGTTAAAATTATTTGAATCAAGTTCAATACTACTTCTTTGAACAACTCTAATGATCTAAATATGAAATTCCTTTAAAAACAAATAAACACAAGAGATCAAACCCTTACAAAGGATCATTAAGCTTCTTACTTTAGGCCAATATTAGCTTAAGGGCCAGGCAATGAACCGAACCACGGGCTATAGATTTCACATCGGCCAACTCCTCAAAACACAAAAACATACTTTTAACATTATACAATTGATTTATTACCAATCTAATTATATTCTAAAAAAAATTTATTAAATATTATTATATTACTAAAGCACTTCACAACATTTTTAAACTGTATTGTATTCAAACAAGAGTTATGTGAAAAGAAAGCTCTGTTATTTTCGATCATTTATGATTAACTGATGTGTGCAATGGTTGATGAAGTTAAATACCAAAGAGGAAGCAATTGGAGTAGCATGGAATGCACAACGCCTGATCCTCCATCAGCATTGGCTGCCTGAAAGGGTTCAATTGAATCTGCATGAACGAGAAGTTCTATGTTTAGAGTTCAATATGTTATGTCAAAAAAAAAAAAAAAAAACAAATGAAAGAGAAGAGAAACATAGATTACCAAAAAAAGAAAAAAAAAATCTGAAAATTTGTAATTTGAAACTTTTTACAAAATTTTATCAGCACTTTATTATTTTATTTTAATATTTTTAAATAAAGGAACAAAAAAAAAAAAAAAGACCCTGACCTAGCTCTTGATAATCGCTTAACTCAGGCAGCATTATGATGTAAATGACCAAGATTTGACCATCCCAAAATAGGATTGAAGATGTTAGATTTGATCGTGATCCAATCCAAGCTTTAAATAGACAAAAAAAAAAAAAAAAGACGAATCATTTGATTGTAGCTTGATTTGGGTAAAAGATGGTCCAACTTGCGATTAATTTACGGCTTATTGGTCATTCTTTGTCATAAATAAGTTTATATACATACACATCATTCAGCTTCAATCCACATTGAGCAATTGTGATTATAGGTCAAAATCAAGTTGCCATGTGTTCCATACCAGGCTCTTTAGCTCATTGTTTAGGTTAATTGATGCAATTCAAGCTCAATTCTCACTAAAATTTGAACCAACTCTCACCCTTAACCCTAAGTTTAATAAGCTGGTCGTACATCAAAGTAGAATCAAAACTAGGCTAGTTCATGTCTCGTCTAAATCTTTCAGTAAAATGCAGGCAAGTGGCTCAAGTGATGAAGAAATTATAAACCAGGTGGGTGATTTAAGAAAATTGTTTTGTATCTTTTTACCATCAACTGTAACATGAAGCAATAAAACTCACCGGAATGGACGGTGGACTGCCTGTTATGCTGGTAATGCATTCAGCAGCCAGAAAAGCAGCCTCTTCACAGAAGTCGGTGAAGACTGCCGGCATACTCATCTCCTTGATTAGCTCCTAGAGACATTAAGAGCAGTTCTATTAGAGCTCATTCATACGGAGTACAGTTGAATAATCAACTCAACTGAAACTGAGACAAAGCCAGGAGATCATGCAATAACAATGAAAATCTCTTCAACTTGATTCACTAAGAAGTTTCAATATCAACTATGTGAACATTAGAAAAGGGGCTTTTGCTAGCTTTGCTGGAATGAACTAAAGCAGTTCATCAAATTACTGCACAAGTGCAAATGAGAGAACATACAATGGATGGCAACCAGCTAGGATATGCAGCAATTCCAGCATTAGGAGCAATACAGAGCTGAGGATGGGAATCCTGAAATGAAACACATAAAGGTAGCATGAGAGTACTATGGCATATGCTGTAATTAAAGTCTACAGACAGAACTAAACTTATTTCTGTGTTATAATGTAAGGTTTCTCCACCAGACAGCTCAAATTCTCCTCCTAAACTAAGAGGCATAGGCCAACTTACATACTTCAACTAGAAATGGCTCATATATGGATGGAAACCAATCAGCTGTTACAAATGTTTAGATATAGTTTCAACATTAACGGAACAAAAGGAAGGATCAAAGAGTTGGTAACAAAAGATATGCACAAGATGATTAGGTATTAGATGATATGAAATGGACAATTCTCAGGCAAAATTGCCATAAGATCATAAGTGATATTTTCACAAGTTTTGATCTACTTTCCAAAAGAAAGGAGTGCAGAATTAGCCAATAACACCAGATGATCAAGCAAATGCTACTGCTACTGATATGATTGTAATATGGACTATTTACCAAGAGAAAGTGTATAGCTCAAAAAGTACATTTAGAAGTTGGTAACTCTTCAATTAAATAATACACGAGGCTTTAAGATTGTTCAAAAAAGCTAAAATAAAGGAAGCAATACTCATGATTCTAAGTGATGAGCAACAAGTGACCAAAAATGAGTTTTGTGACCCTAGGAATAACACTTTAGCATGTGAATTCGGAACAGAAAGGTGGGAAATGGTGAATATGAAAGATTGTTGAGCATATTGCAGTGAATTGATGTTGTATAAAAATGTCAAACAAGTATAAGTGCTATACAAGCTCCTTCATAATCTTGGTTTAGTCCAAAACATAAACATAATTACCATATGTCTAAACTTCTCATGATAGAAACCTTTATGAAGCTTCAATGTCATGGTCGATTTCGTGCCACTAGATCTGCTATTAGAACTTTGACATAAAGATTTGCATAAACAGTTCTCGTCAGAACATCGAACATATCTGTCAAGGATGATTGTCTCCCCATCTCTATCATCCCAAAACAGGTAAGTTAGAGCGAGAACAAAACAAGCATATAAATCTTTTTAAATGCTAATGCAATTGAAGAAACAGAAAAAAGTAGTAAAAGAAAACAATTCTAAACCATTTTCTAGGTCGAGCAAGACAAAACCTAAACTGTGGAACGCTGGGCCCAAAAAATTCTATCTGCAGCTGAACACCAGGAAGAAGTGCCATTAACTCCCCGAACACTGCAAGTTGAGAAAGCTCCTTCTCAGGCCCTTCAAATAACAACCAACAAACCACGCTTAGCAATTCATGAAATTTAAACAAAGAATTAGCAAGAATAATTCATAATATGAAATATCATACCAAGGAGGTCAAATAACTAACAAAAACCTATATATTTCACATCAAGATAAATACAAGTACATCACATTAGCAATTCATGATATATAAGCAAAGAATTAGCATGAACAATTTCTAACAGAAATACCAAGGACTGGTTACTAACGAAAGACTATATTTCAAATCAACATATATACAAGAAGCATTTTTCATTTGAAGGTGAACCATGGTCCATATGGCTTTGTCCATGGAGCAATCTTGAGATTTTTCACATTTTCTTATTCTTTTTTTCGTTTAAATCCTTCAAAATGACAGCAAAACTATAAATTTCTCAGCAAAATAATAGTATAAAATTTCCTTGTAAAACGTCATGCTTATAGGGTGACTTTCAATTTTAAGGTGAAAAGGTGGCAAAGAAGGTAAATCACGAGCAAGACATAACTAATCTTGTACATATGTTACCTTTTTCCTCCACGGACAAGGTTCAATATTTAAATCCAAGCAAAATCCACAATTTTCTTCATTAAAAAATAAGAAAAAAGTAAAATAGTTACAAAAGATAACCGTTGCAAAACATTCAATAATTTTTTTTTGAACGAGCATCACTCAACAATCTAATGGGAGTACCTAAGATGGTTCACATTGAACAAACACTACTTGATACTGCAATGAGTCCTCGTGAATTATTGAAATTCTCACCTATGAATAAAAAAAATAAAAAAATAAAAAAACAAGAAAATGCCTAACAATAGTCTACCAAAGGGAGTTATGCTTAGACGTTAAATAAGAGATTTTGGTGAATTATGTAACAAACCACACATTATGAGATTAAATTTATTGTCATCATCTCTTGTAGGCTATAGAAATATATTAGTATAAACCAATACATACATAAAATGCAATTACAGGAGCAATAAAGCTAAAAAAAAATTGAAATAGAAGATTGCCAACGTTACCTAGATAATGTATGTTGAACTTCTCAAAACCATCAGAAGCCATACCATAAAGTTGAAGACAGTGATAGATTGTAAGTGGCTGTAGACAAGCATAATGCAAACTTGCTTTAAAAACTTTAGCAAAACATTTCTTCCAATATTCTCTTAGAAGTTCAAGAACATCTTGTATTCATATGCAGACACAGTTATAACAAAATTAAAGATTAAAGTAAAATACATCATTCCAAAAATTCTACTGATTGTTTGCAAATTTTTATACCACCAACCCTCCAATTGGCATTCCTTAGAGTTCATTGATTTTGCAAGAGAGCAACACAAGTGCAACATCCCAATCACATTCCATTGAGTGCAACGCCTAAACAACCAATGCAATGAAATCCTATGGATTGGAAATTCAAGTAGCCAAACTCTTTTGTACTTGTACATTCCAGTCACACAATGACATAATTTCTCAATTTTTGATATGCATAATCCTGACATTACCCAAATTGATTTCTTATCCCAGCATAAGATCTGATTTTTTATCCCAAGAATACCAATTTGGAATTCTCCTCAATATTTGCAAGACATAGACATGACTAGAAAACTTTGGAATCAAAGCCCACAATAAATAAGGCACAGCCTTCACATATATTGCAAATCCATATTTGTTAATAAACTAGCACCCCAAAACATGGATACTACATCACAATTTCATGCATTCCATTGCACCTACTGATTAATATGAGTCTTTGCCTTGCATTTTATGCTCATTCATTCAGGTCCAAAGTATAACTAGTCCAATAGTAGTTTGGTAACCATGCCCTAATGGATTCCCAATTAAAACAACCTGTATGAAGCATTCCATAAAGGTTAAGTAGTTTGGATGGGAGATTTCAAAAGTCACTAGTGGCATGCAAACTTGTGGCTAAAAGATGACATCTTTATTATCTATTGCAACTTGGAAACCTATTAGACTTATAGTCGAGGATAATGCTCCAACATTTCCTTCTCAATGGCCAAGGACAGAGAACAAAGAACAAAAAAAAAAAAAAAAAAAAAAAAAGCTGAAACTTCTACAATTGTGCTTTTAAATCAAAGCTAATATATTCAATAGAAAGGTTTTGGTTATATGGCAAAAATGTCCTCCAATCAATCTCTTCTAACCTAGAAGGTTAAAGAAGTAAAAGAAATTATTGAACTCCATATCAAGGTGAAGATTTAGTACCTGACCTTGTTCTTGAGGATGATTGAAAGGAAATTGAGGATTTAGATTATTTTTTCTAAGACTATATAAAAATAACTAATATTAGTAATTGATAGGTTTAACCTTAACAAAGTAATCACTAAAGAAGGACCTATAATTTTCATGCCTAGAGTTAGCATAAGAGAAAGCACATGTGATTATAATAGAAATTGAAATCTATGAGATCAAAAGATTTTGTGAAACAATTAGGATTGACACCAATAGAATACTCATATCCATATTGAGCATAATGGATAGAATAGCCATCTACATTGGTGAACCATAATTTTCTTAATACTTATTTAATTTGAAACCCTTCAAGAATATGTTAACGTGAAGTTTTGCACATTGAGGTGGAAAGTATGGTGTTCGAGAGATCATGATTGTTTGACATTGATGCTACCTTATTAGGTTAATCAAACACACGCAACTTTATCCATAAGGGGATGATATCATTAGAACTTTCCAATTTAGGAACAATGTAAGTCTAGAATGACATCTAAGATGGTGATAGCTAAGAAACGAAAATTCACCTTATAATTGCAAAGGCATTAGAAATTAATTTGAGTAATGTATCAATCACATAGCAAATATCAATTAGAGCTATTGACCCCAATATGCAGGTCTCTTGGAGTTTAAAACTACATGAGTATTTTTTAAACAAAAAGATGATGATTCATCAAATTCTTTACACCAAATATTTGAAACAACACATCATCAAGGAAGCACATGAAGCTGCTCTACAAATCCCACCACAATGCCTCCTTAATCTTATTAAACATGAAGAGCTAAAAAGGTAATTTATAGAGCTTTTGAGGATTAAATTTTTCAAGGAAAACCTTGTATGCACTAACAACACTTTTGATGCCCAATCGTAATGGTTCTTTTGAAAGTATTGTCCGAAACCTATATTAAAAAAACATCACAATGATTCATACATAGTAACAACATAGAGGATTCTCTCAAGATTCTTGGGTAAAAGTATAGCCCATGACCACATATAATGGGCGATAGAAGCAAAATTTTCAATTATAATGGTTCTTCAATATCATCAAATGCCAATAGCACTATTAAGAAATTACTATGAATTGCTATTTCCTTATGCTATATTTACATGATAATCTAAATCAAACAATAGAATATTCGATAGTAAAAAAAATTAGGCCTTAAAGTTGGAAATCATTAGGTGAAGACTAGTCATTAGGCCTTAAAGTTGGAAATCATTAGGTGAAAACTAGTCATTAGAATATGATATTTAAAGCGAAGTATATTCTGTGTGAGCTAATTGATCATGCCAGTTGGATTGTCAATTTCCTTGCTATAATTTAAGTACCTCGTGTATTTTACTTCATTTTATCTTGAATCATATGCCATGTGAATTTTATTCTTGGTTTAGTTAGTTCAACTTAAGGTATGTCTTCTTGTCATACCTTATCACATGAGTGTCTTTACGTTGTACAAGTCATACAACAACTTAAGTTTGTTCTACAAATAACATATTGCTATAAAATCCAAATTTTTTTATAGTAGAAAATTAATTTATCTATTTTTGATTTGTTATTCAATTGTTTAATACAAAAAGCCAAATTGACTATAAACTTGAACTATCATGAATATTTCGGTTTTTGTTTTAATTTTTTTATTTGCTAAGTATGATATTATGACCTTTTGCTTTAAGACCAATTAAAAATCCAATTTTTGAATCCTATATTTGATCCACTAACCAATGGTTAAACAAACAAATTTGGTTTTTCAATTTAATTTAGTTTTTATACAAAATTTGTTATTTTGAAATGGTTCAACATTTGAAAAATTCAGTCGGTTTAGATTTAGCTTTTGCCTTAAACCTGAATGGTCCAATCAATCCATTGATCAAAGTAATCAAATACGTGTGTGTTCAAATGCGCGTGTGTATGTTCACGTGTGCACGCACGCACATATATGTGTGGGCATATATGACTACGTGCAAGCGAATTAGTGGACAGGTAGGAAAGCATGCATGTGTTTATGCATTAGTGCATGCATAAATAAGTGTGTGCATATGTAAAACTTTATTGAAATAAATATTTTACATAAATCATAAAAAATTAAATATATATGTAATCCAATCAACAAGAAAATATTAATAATCTAATCCATGCTAAGAAAATTATATAATAAGATACCCAATGAAGTAACAAAGCAACTGGTGAACTAAGTGGAAGACATCTCCACAAATAATAATCTTGCCAAGAATGAAGGGAGTTTGTTGATAGGTGCATAGTTCGCTCTGCAATCAACAAAATATGATATCATAAATTACAAGACTGGTTATTACAATAATACATAAATAATGAGAAAAAATCTCACCAACACATGGGCATAAAGAACTTGGAAGGTTCCATTCAATGATAAGCCTACAAATCAAACAACTTGTTCATACCATCATGTGATCAAAAGTTTCAAGCAAAATCAACACAGAAACCAAAAATAAACTTAAAAAAGGTAAATGGTAAGCAATCTTGAGGCTCCAAATCAAAGCAAAAATATTTTTACATAACACCAACTGCTTTGGCAGGAAAAAGGATGTCCTTAGAGAAAAACTCCATCCATAAGTCAGGAACCATTATAGTTATTTCAGTAGTTATATATACAAAATTACACAAGATAAAAATTATTGAGCAAATTTTCAGAATGATAAAGATAATCAAAAGAAAACAATTAAAGTAAATTTTGCTAAAAAAAAATTCAAAAATAAACCTTGAACAACTGTCCAAAGAATCTGCCACAGGCAAACAACTGCATTCAAATTTCCACATAGCCTTAAGGTGGAGGCCACTTGAGATAAAAAAGGCACATCTCTTTGGTTTCTTTTCACATCCCTGACAAACACTGAAACAAGCAATCATGATATAAACTAAGCTTAGGAAATAGGTTTCAAACAAAACATTGACAAACACATAAAGAAAACAAACAGAGAAAAGAATAACAAAAGCAACTAAAGAAGTTCTATATCCTGTACTTCTTGCAGGAAAGATAAAGACTTTTACATAAGTGAAGACATAAATGAAAGGCGTTCCACAACAGAGGTAACTTGTTAAATCTAAAGGCACTGGCCTAGCATGAAAATTTATCTTTGGACAAAGCTCATAGTGAATGCAAAGGAAAAAAAATTTCATGTTTTCTTTATTGTGAAGCATTTTGCTTATCACAGAAGTAATCATAACTAAATTTACAAATCCCTTCAAACAATCAACACATGAGCAATTTTGATTTTGTTTGGCAATTTTAAATCTTGTTAACAAAAGCATCAGCAATGGTCTCAAGCTAAAATTTGAGTAAGCATTTTTTATTAAAAGAATCATAGTTCAAGGAGAGAACTTCTCAACATATAGACTCACCATCCCATAAATATTGCAATAAAAAATTCATGTTGGAGGCAGAAATTATTTGCCACTTGCTAGCACATAATGGCAAACATCTTTTGAGTTGGTTAAAGTTGAGAATTAGGCTTGTCAGAAGAGTTCTGCACATGTTTATCATGTCATTATGGTCAGAGGAAGAAAGAGGATACTTTTGGTAATTTAAAGACCCAAAATTAAGGTCATATTCTTGGTTTCAAAAGATGATTGGCAGAAAATAAAAATTATTTGTGTAAACTGCCACAGCTGCTCCCATCAGCAAAAAACAAAAAACACAAAATCTATTAGGAATCCAAATAATTGTCCTTAAAATTAAATTTCACCAAGAACTTAAAGAAAACACTAAAAGAACAAAACCATAATATGTACATTAATCAGAAAATTACTATTAAGCATACAATCACATTACCAATAGTGGTTTAAATCAAACAAGGGATTAGCATTCTTCTAAAAAGCTAAAAGAAAACTTTTCCTAATAACTCCACATACAATAATTATTTCAGCCAATTTAATGGAGCTTAGCCGCCAAATAGCCTCATTTATATAACAAGAGAGTTTTATGCAACAATATTAACTTAAATCGATCCAAATGGAATGTTAAGTTAGCACTGGATCAATGCAAGGAAGAATAGGATCATGTGTTGCTCTTGCTTCACTTTTTCTTTTTCTTTCATTCCAACTCTTCCAATGCATCTTGGTTTTTGTATTCCAAAACAAGGCAGTACTAAGATAAAATATACCTCTTTGATGACTTTGTGACTGCTCTCTTTGGGATCAAGTATGGTCCCCAATCAAAACCTTTCCGTGGACCTAATTAAGTTTGAGACGCACCTTGTGTACCTCCCATGCTAATCCTCCTCACTGCTACATGAATTTTGGGGGAAACAAAGAAAAAGAAGAGTACAGAAAGGTTTATTTGAAAAAATATTATCATAGAAACTGCTTGTTCTCTCAAAAACTATGTTAATTGAGTCATTAATAGGATAGAATTTTTAGAATAGGATAACTGATTGACAATGGCAACCCTAGACATCACACCTAGAAGTTCAAATATATATGATCGATAAGTTTGATGAAGATCAACTATTTTTATCATTAATGATTCCAAAAGACTACCTAAATGAGGATCATCCAACAAACATGTTTTCCTAGCATCTGATATTCTCATATGAGCACCAATTTTATATGATTTCACTCTGACGTTCGTCTTCATGCATGAGAAATGGAACTATATCCTACTGTGCATCGTTTGATCAAATGACCTGGCTTCACTCGACTTGGTCTCTTGAGCTCCTTGTCATTTGATATTCAAAACAGACTTAATTTTGTCATTGATATATCTTCATCGTAGCCAACATTGATCATCAAAACATGCCTATCCTAATGCATTCAAACCTGACATCAGACATTACACTGCATTTTTAGTAATGGTGGAGATGTTCTAAAGCTGCTGAGCCATTTGGGGAAATTATCAGTTAAAGAACACTTCGAACCATGTTCAAAGAAGCACAATAACAAGATACTTCAAAACAACGAGTCGGTTCACCAAAAACTAATAACATTTAGAGAAAACAAAAGGCAAAGTACCACAGATTCCGCGTCAATGGCGAACGAGAATGGAAAATCATTCAATATATTAACACTCTGCATCTGTTTCTCAAACCGAGCACACTCTTCCTTGTGGTCATTCCAATGCAACTTCTGCAGAAGGTAAAACCACAAAGAATTTAAACAAGAAGAGAAACTAAAAATTTATTCCCTATAAAATACAAAGTACAAAAAAAAAAAAAAAAAAAAAAAAAAAAAACTCATACTAATCCATCCTTTTCCATGAAATAAAAGTTGTCCCGAGTTCCAAAAACCTAAATAGCAGACAAATGCATAACGCAAACGACCTGATGAGCTAATGAACAGTAGGCTACGGCTCCGCAAACGCCGCAACGCCGCGTAGGTCGCCCGGGGACGCACGGTTGGCCACTCCCCTTCGCCGCGCACTCCATTCCTCAATGGGAAGATTCACTTCGCCTCGCGCTCCAAACGACGAGTTCGGTGAATGACTAAACAAGCCCGTTATTAAATAGATGCTAAACATTTAGCTAAAAAAAAAAAGAATTTTCTGAATTTTAAATCACTTTTAATTCTTCCTCCTACCGATCAACAAAAATACATTTCTGACAACACAGACAATCCCACCCGTAACAAATTATTTTAAAAATAAAAAATCCGCTGAAAAAGAAAAAAGCCAATTAAATTGAGATATTCCACAACAAACAAAAGCACAACTTTTCTCGCTGTATAACCGTTATCTTTCAAGGAGTTCCACTGTGCCTCCTTGCCTTTAAGGAAGCAAGAAAACATGAACCCAAACGCATCATTTCAAGGTAATAAAGGCTAAGACCAAAAAAAAAAAAAAAATATAAACATCAAAAAAAGATTTATCAACGTTACACATCTGTTGATCCTTGCAAATTCAATGATACATTTCAAAATTTGTGGGATTTCAAGCATTTTAAGATACCCACCATAATCATAAAAACCCAAACACAGCATTCTGTACAAGCCACAGTTTCCCTGGTCATGAATGAATGTAATTGCAAAATCTACCTTTCTTGCAGTGGCCATTCTCAAAGAACTTGCATACTCCTCTTTGTTGTGGAGGAAGAGACGACCCTTCTCCATTGCCCGTTCCCGACCAGTTCCCCGGCGGCCTCCCAGCCGACCTCGAGTTCGGATTCCTATCTCTGAATTTTTCTCTCGGCAAGCTCGAGCTACTAGGGTTACCACTTCCAGGTGCCGAATCCCGGGTCGAAAGGGAGTTTTCCTGAACCGTTCCAGTATTGCCTTCGTTGGGCACTCCCCAAGCATTTTGATTTATGTTCCCTACGGCAGCCTGAGAAGGCCAAACCGGAGCTTGGTTTGCATTCCCTTGTGCAGCAATGGGAAAAGGAGGGGCATTTCCTTGAGCGGGTGGCCTAAAGCCATCATGCACAATGGCTCCTCCCTGAGGTGTTCCCCAAAGAAAATTTGGAGGTGGGTTTCCTTGCGGTGGTATTGCAAGACCAGAATTCCAAGCAATGTTGGCATTTGGCTGAGCTGCTGCCCAAGGCATGTTTATGTTTCCCTGGGTCATCATCCCCCATCCGAGGTTTGCTGTTCCAAACCCAGCTTGCACTCCTGTAGCACACATCAGGTTTCCCATTGCGGCGGCCACATTGCTGAAGTTTTGATATTGAGCAGGCATTCTCCAACCTGGGTTGTTGACTTCATTAACCCCAATTCCCCAGCTCATGTTCGGCTGTTGATAAGCTTGTGTGCTCATGCCATTGTTCAACTGAGGTGATGGGACTGGCTTGGAACCATCAGCAGAAACCGCCGTGGAGTTAGTTGAGGTAGAACCTGCTCCAGTGTTGACACAAGGGAACATTGAAGAAGAATTCAAAGAACCAACCATCTGAGGCAGAAGATGGCTAGGTTGTGCAACCTGAGGCTGAGCCTGTTCATATGTGTTTACCAAGCGTGCAGGGTTGACAACAGTGCCTGATTCCTGTGTCAAGCTGTTAGCATACGAAGACTGCAGAGCTCCAGGGCCATGCTTTGCGTAAGTGGAAGCATCTGATCTCTGAGGTGAAAGAGATTCCACAGGGCTAGGCTCTACAGTGCGCTTGACATCTAATGGTCCATTATGAAATATCTTCTGGTTAGAATCATGTAAAGGTGCTTCTGGAACAGTGTTAGACTCTGTGCTCGATGTACTCCGGTCAACTTCCTTGTCTGTTTTATCTAAACCATGAACTTTAGAACCAAGATAAGCAGCTAAGTCCTGCTTTAGGGCAACATCTCCCATGACTGCAGAAACATTCGCTTTTGCATTGGCATTTTGTTGTGGGTCATTTCGTTTAGCCAGAACACTAGCGAGTACATCTTTAAGTTGCAAAGGAAAACCAGAAGCACCATAATCTGAGACCTTCCCATCTAAAGATAAAATCATGCTTCTGGCTGTTGAAGTTCCGGATTCTTCAACAATCTTCTTATTATGATCCATCTCACAAGGCAAAATAGGTCGACTGGCAACTTGCAGACTGGATTCAGGATTAACAGAGTTAACTTCGTTTACAGATGCTGATGGTCCATGATTCGTATTACTTCCAGTGCTCAGCTTATTGTCCAAGCTAGCCATTAAAGTAGTGGAAGCAGAGAAATTTCGAGCATCCCATGAAGTTTTGGTTTGGATTGTGCCGCCTGTTTCCTGCACAGTAGCTGACTCAACATTACACAAGGATGGAGAACTGCAAGCAACATCTCCAATTGTGTTTGCTACTGCTGTGTTTTCACTGACTTTTGAGAATTCAGTTGGGTTGGCAAATCCAGGAATCCACTCAGGTAGGTCCTTTTGGAAGTTCCCAGCTAAAGCATCAGTTAGTAGTATTGAATCCTCTTGCTGCTCAGATTTTCTCCATGTCCTTAAGTTATTTGGGAAATGTTTACTCCACTTCCTGAGCTGTGCCATAGTGAATGGTCCCTGAATCTTTCCAGATGGGTCTTTATAGTGCCATATCTTCTCGTTCTCATCGACAACGAACCCAGTGGCATCTTTAGCAGGCGAAATTTCAGACTGCTGTTCATTTTGAGCTTTTGGTTCAACAGCAGAAGACTTGGCCTCTACGTTTGGACTTGGGTTCTCAATGCTCGTCATCATCGGCTCAATGTTCTTTTCTTGAGATGCAAAATCGGGTCTTTTTGCAGCCGAAACAGCATGTGGATCAATGCCAAGGATTGGACTCTTCTGTAGGCCGCTTGAGCTATAACTACCATCTTTCCGAGGAGAAATTATCTCCCTTCGCATGAATGATGACCGTGTTGACCTATCGGATTTAACTGCAGGTGTACAAGTAAATAATAGCTAGGAAATCATCATGGTAGTGAAGGCTCCAATCAGCAAAAACCATTTTTGTACATGTTAACTGCGAGTGCATCTGAGAAAGGAAAAGAACTGAATCAATGAACTCACCTTGCGCGATTTCATCTTGACCTCTTTCATCCTCAGGAGACTCATAGCTAGGGTCCATTTTTTGGTCTGTGTGTACATCAGGTACTTCATTAAGCCTCCTTGTGTGCTCCTCAGGTGCGTTGAGAAGCTGCAATTTTTCTACACACTCTCTGTGCGTGAAATTAGTAAAGGTAACAAACCATCAAAATAACGGTTGCTTGCTATATCAGATTTTAGAAAAGCCGCTGTGATTTCAAAAAGGATGTGATGTGCAAAGTAGAACATAGTTCTCAAACAGAAGGATGAGATGCCAAGAAAAGGATAAGAAGACTGAGTTGCATATGTACGAGTATGTAACCTTAAGAAAAGAAGAGGATACATTTGCAAAACCTACGTGAAGTGGTTAATCAATTAAAAAAAAAAGCATACATACATATAGTAAATAAGGTTATATGCGTTCTAACATTCATTAAGAGTTTTTAACAACGATGCATTCTGGAAAAGCCTGCATGCATAACTTTGTGCTATCTAATAGAAATCCGATGCCATATTAAATTTGATTTGGTTTAAAAGAATAAAATGAAAGCTTGAACACGGTAATGCAGCTAAAGCAAAATCTTAACCAAAACTTTCAGCTGAAGCATTTTTCCAAATAAAAACAAGAATCCAAAAACCATTATTGCTCTTTACAGATTTCACCAAAATTGAATTTGACACATATCCATAAAAAAAGCACTTCACCCATGAAACATGATGCCGTTTTACTCTAAAATGCAAATGAGCTTATCTATCAAGATCACATGCATCATCCACAATGAGTGATTTATCCTAAACTTCTTTAGTACACTTCTTAGTGAAATTATAATCTTAATGTCAATCATTCAAGCATAAAACTTAAATGTTTAAGGGATAGATTGGTCTCACTATCTAATTCATATTCAATCACTCTTTTTCATCATTTCCTTAAAACATCTTTAGTACATTTATTGAAATTATAATCTAATTGTCAATTATTCTATCATAAAACCAAATTGTTTAAGGATATATTGGTATCCAAAGTCAATCACACTTTTTCAACATTTCAAAATATGAGCCATCTTATTTATTAATTTGTACAATACTAAATACCCTTTTTGCTTTTGTAAATTTCAAAATGCATTTTCTCCATTCATCTAACAACACAATATTAAATAACCTAACAAGTTATGATATACCATCTTCTCTTTTACCCTTTTTTAAACATATAGTACAACAAGTTTTGAGTTTAAGTCTAAGGTTCTAGGATTAGGGATTAGAAAAGGGTTATTGACATTGACTTTAGAGCTTAGAAATTAGAAGATTTTTTTATGGATTTGGTGTTAAGAATCTTAAGTTTGATTTTAGGATCCTAAGATGAGGGACTAGGGTAAAATAGTTAACAGATATTAGAGATTATATAAGCATTAGGGTTTTTTGGGATTTGGACTTTCAAGTTTTAAATTTTTGTTTAGGTTTTGTCTAGATTAGGTACTAAGGGAAGTGGTTATTAAAATAGGTATTAAAGATTTGGGATTAAGATTAGCAAAGGATACTTATGAATTTGGTTTTACAAGTTTTGAATTCATATCAAAGTTTTTGACATTAGGGTTTAGGATAACGATTAAGGATTTTATGGGATTGATATTACTAATTTTGAGATCAACTCTAGATTATTGTAATTATAAATTAGAAAGAATTAGTGGAATAAGCATAACACAAGGGATAATGTTTTTAAGGACTTGATTTTTTAAGTTTTTTATTTATATATTAGGTTTTGAAATTAGGGATTAGGGGAACGAATTAGTGAATAAAGATATTATATTAGAAATTAGGGATTTTATTTTATTCTGAACCATAGTATCAAAGTTTTCCTCTTCTTTGCTTAAGTCTTTTTTCCCCTCAATCGATAAAGCAACATAACCCTAACCCTTCCTTGAAATTAAGTAGTTCTATAGAACGCACTTCCATTCTTTTCTTTAGGGATTTGTATTAGGAGACATTAGCATAGAGTGAACCTTGCTTTTCCTTTGAGCATTGACATAAGTTGGGAACAAATTAAATTTTGTAGCTAGCAAGCTAAAGCTAAGGGACTCAAATTTCTTTTGGTTCATGGACCAATGAGATTGAATGACTCAATATTTCTAACCCATAAGCTAGTGATTGTAGTAGGTTGAACCGGGGGTTAAAGCACAAGAATGACCTTACCTTCCTGTTTTGTGGGATATTGAACTTGAGTAGCTCGAGGATAAGATTGTTTTTCCTTCCTCAATCAAAGCCTCACCTCAAAGCTACATTTTACCAATCCAACCAATAGAATGTTTTGACACTTCTCTACATTAATATTTTCCTCACCTCAATTTTACTTTTATGATGGTAAAAATAATTACTTTACCATGACAATAACTAAACTACCCACAATCATATTACAACATTTTTTATTGAAAATCCTATCAAAATAACTCATTTGTCTAAATTTAATACCATCATCATCAATTAGTTATAATCATCATCCTTGATACATTTTGCTTTATCTAGAAATTTAGTTACCTTCTCCGTTGCTTTAGAATGTTTGTCTTTCTCCCATTTTATTATTCAATTTTTTATACTAATCTTCAAAAACTTTTCTTAGTATCAAATAATTACTCTTTTAACCTCTTATCCTACTTAGGTTATATCTCTCCCAATTCTATAGATTTACTATTAAATCTTATTTTAGATCAAAATCCTTTCTCCTAAACTTAATCTTATACTTCTTGTCTTCACTAAGCTTTTTTATAATTTTGAAGCAGGCTCTTTAGATACTTCAAGCATAACTTTATTATATTACAAAGACAGATTTGCATCCCAATCTATATCCCATAACTCTAGGTTAACCTTTGAATAAACTCCTCTTTAGGTCTTTCAGATAACAAAATGTCCCAAAAAAACTGTTTAAGCTGCCAGATATGCAAAGAATTTTGCTTCTCTAAACTATCAGTTCACTATGCATCAAATCTACTTATTTTTGTTTATATTGATCAACTGAATATTTCAGTTTAAATAACAAATATGAAATGAAGACTGATGTTTTCAAATTTAATTATAAATTTCAGCTTGAATTTTTCTACATGCTAAAAGTGGATATGCTCTGTTCATCACCCAAGATAACGAAAGAGAGATGGAGTGAAGGTGGGCACAAAAATATTTGCTAACGAGAAGCCACCCTACATAAAAGGTCAAATGGAGAACAGTGGCAAGAAAATAATTGAACTTTTAAAATAGTCTTCACAAAACTGGTCGTGGAATAGATAAATAAGTTGTTACCAAACAATTTGCAAGGACAGGTCCGAAATGCCCGTGGAGCAGACAACATGGTTATTTCAATTTGCTGTGTGTAATGTAAACAACAAAGTTCTAGATATGTTTAAAGTTTAGATATAACTTCTTTCACCGGTGATTGAAGAGATTTACAGTCTAGATATATCCTCTTTCACCAGGAAGAAAGTCTCTTCATTTCCCAGTTCAAGAAAGCATGCACATCACCATAACAAATTAAGGCTAACCAACTTCAGCAACGTACAACACAAACTAGGAAACAACGTATCAAGAAAACAATTTAAAAGACCGCTAAACATCAAGGACAAATCCAAACACAATAAAATGGGAGCATGGTGCTAAGACGTGTGGAAGTTCAAACCCAAAGGATCAATTGCATGTAAATTGTGCAGCAATCATCGAAAAAACATAGCCCATAAAGGAGAAAAGAAACAGCCAAGGTCTCAATCTAGTTAAACTATTGCAGCAAATAAAACAATTTTTTTAAAAATTCCAATCAATCCATACACTACAACAGACAAGTTGAATTAAATTTCAATTATCTATAACGTGGTTAAGAACGTTGAAAACATTCAATTGCAAACAAAAAAAGGATATTCTTTTATCCTTCCCTTTTCGCTAGCCCGATCACGAAGATGAGCAAGTCGTGTCTTTTCACTTTCTATATACTGCATAAGAAACACAAGAGCTTAAAAGGCATAAAAAATTATAAGGAGTTCCCTCTCTGACAAGGAACAAATTAATTGAGGTACTCACATCACTGACTCTCAAAGATTGTAGGACTCTTGCCTTCTCCTGAACTTCTCCCTGAAATTATTGAAGCAGATTCTTAGAAGGGAGACAAATATTGACTAAATTTACATTCTAAAAGTACAAGCAAAGTAAGCATTACCACTGTTAACCGACTGATAAACCCAAATTTTATGCTCTGACGTAGGCGCTTGCATTCCTCCTAAGAAAACAAGTTATTTATTAGATATATAATACGAATACAGAATTATTATGCTCACACAAATTAATATGTCAAGGAATAATGCCTCCAAAAGTGATTTGCAACTCCATATGCCACCACATCTATATGGTAGAACAAGTGCACTTTGCTTTCTAAGGGTTTATCTCAACCATAAATGAAATAACAAAATATACAACAATATATATATGTGTGTGTGTATGTGTGCATACGGGTGTATAAGTTTTAATTACTTAACAAAGGCTCAATCAGAATTTTTATTTATTGTATACAACTTTAAGGGAATGAAAATTTTTAAATCCTATAATTAACATAAATAAACTCTCTTATCTATTGTAACATGCACTAAGAAATTGTAAATTTGAAGCTAACTAAAATTTAATCAAAGGCTTTAAAGATGATTGAAGAGATAGCCTTATTTGGGATAAAGCTTTAATTGAGCCTCATGTGATTCTATTATTTTAAAACATAGCTTTTAATTCTCAAGATGTTTGTATGTGATAGATGAACTTAGAGAAAGTTTGTTCTGTCTAAGCTAAAATAATTTCGAGAATGCAAAGACATGGCGTTAATTATGGAATTGACTCATAGCTTAGGAGAAATTTGGCCATACCTTAACAATTAGCATAAGAAGAAAAATAAAAAACTTATTATGTATAAAATTTTTTGTGGCCACCACTCCCTAATTGGAGGACTAAGTTATGTTTCTTTGCCTGTATTTAACATTCATTTGATCCGATAATGGCATTAATTAAATACAATCCTTCTCAATTTGGAACAAACTTACATAAAAGGATCCCTTAGTTTTTTAGCACTAAATCTCTTGCTTTGAAATGATGTTTTTTGATAACTTATTATAATAATTTTTCATACATCACTTTCAATTTAATTTCTTAGAAAAAATAATAAAAAACTTATCATAGATTAAATTTATTCAAGTGGTATCTACTCCATGATTAGGGGACTTCTTCACCTTCCTTATGTGTAATTGTATTAATTTCATCTAACAAAAGCCTTAATTAAGTATAGTCCTTCTCAACTTAGAATAAGCTTACAAAGGCCTTCCTAACTTTGAGAAACCTTACAAATTATGAGAACCAAATCTCCCACCTTGAAAGGATGTCTTTTGATATGCTTATTAGAGTATTTTTTTCATTCTTTGTTTTCTATTTAATTATTTGGGATGTGCCAAGGAGAATTTCTTCTCTAATAAGTCCAATCCTATTGTCGAGCTTCCTCATTAGATAGTTGAGTTTTAAGTGAGTTAGTTATGCTACAAATCTTTTGAACTAGATAAATAGAGTGATCAATCTCAATTGAAATCATAACTTCAAACCCATAGACTAAAGAAAAGGTATACTCACAACACAGGGAGTTAATTGCACATTTACAATTCTTGTCATCTAGATGATGCATTAGAATCTTAAGACAGCTATTATTTGCTACCTTAGCTTGGGCATTTGTTCAAGATGAGCAATTGATGCATAGTTACGATGAAAATTATTCCTTTTATAGAAATTATAAAATTCTTTGTCTTGGAGCATTGTTGTGTCGTCAGTGACAATTGCTGAAGGAAGCTCTTGAAACTACTAAACATGTCCACAAAAAATTTTGAACCATGGTGGTTAATTGTTGACAAGGGGCTTAATTTCAATTGACTTAAAAAAATAATCTATAACCAAAAGAAATAATTTCTTTCTGCTTCACATAGTTGGACTTGAGCCAAGGAAATCCATACATCGGATTGAAAAGGGTAAGAAAATATTTATTGCTTTCATCATGCTCATTGTCTACTAAGGAAAAGATGCATGAATTCGACAACCTTTGCATCTCCTTAAAAATTGATCTGTCTATCTGCATATTAGCCGAAAGAATCATTGATGCGTAGCCTTCAAGGACAAAATACAATTGATTCATGATTACCATATTCACATGAATAGAGTAGTTCAACAATGTCAAGAACTTCTATAAGATGGGCACATTTAAACATTGGCTCGAGATAAGATTTTCTATATTGCAACCCTTTGACCAAGTCAAACCTATGGGCTTGACATTCGATTCTCCCTACGACACACTTTTGCGAGGGAAGAATCCCTAAATTAAGGTAAGTTTCTAAGGGATCTATATAACAAGGAAATCTCTTAAGATGATAACGGGAGACATCTTGCAAATTAACACCTAGCTTCTTGAGAGGAAATCTCCATGAGGGTCTCCTTAGCTATTAGATTTGCCATTTGACTTAGCCCATGAGGAATTTGAATAAAATCTATTTGGTAAAACTTCTAAGGAAGAGATTAAGGTATTGATTAATAAGCTTTCAATGTCATATCTTGTGTTTTGAATGAGCCATTAAGTTTATTATCTAGCTAAGAATTGTTAAAGACTTTCAAGTTTTGCAACCTTAGAACAAACATAAGACAAATAATTAATGCTTGATTATTGCAACAAAGAATGTAATTCAATGGCTCCTTTCAATTTGACCTACACTAGGTTGAGAAGAACAAATCAATTCTACAAGAACCTAAGCCTCATGAACTATAAATAAAAAGTTGCTATAAATTCTCGACTGCTACTGGCTGAAATTTAAAAAAGTTTCCTTCCATCAAAAAACACACTAACCCTTAAGATTTCAAGGAAGAACGAGAGACAAGATTAATATCGAGCTCATTGAGTTTGATCACCCACTTTTGCAATTTGTCTGAGACTTTTATCGCCTAAAGAAGGGACCTCAATTTAATCATTTACTATATTTATGATATGTTTGGAAATACTTGTGTAATAGATTGGTTGACATAATCAATACAAGAGCTGACATTTTAGGAGGTGTGTATCTAAATTTTACATTCTTCAAGGTACGAGACACATAATAGACTAGGTGTTAGACTCCATTATCTTCTTGAATAAGTAGACCTAATTGCTAAGTTAAATGTAAAAGGACAGATGAACAATGGTTCCCCTAAGATTGGATTGCTTAGAACTAGAGATTGGATAGATAAGTTTTAAGGGCCTAAAATACTTTTTCATAATCTTCAACTCATTGAATTCTAGAAATATTCTAAAACAACATGAAGAATGATAGCATCTTATCTCCTGATTTGGAGATATATCTGCTAAACCAAGCAATTCATCCAAATAGATATTGAATATCTTATTGAATCCTAGAGGATTGCATGTTCAACAAACCTCTAACTTCATCAAAATTAGCCTAAATTTCATCTTTACAGAACGTAAAGCCAAGGAACTTGCCTGACAATATCTCAAAAATGCACTTCAATGGATTTAACCTCATGTTATACTTCCTACAAGTTTTGAAGGTTTCTTTTAATTCACATACAAAAGCCTTGAAAGATTTACTTTTGATTAAGAGATCATCTACATAGACTTTTTTTGCCCCAAACTAGATAATCATTTGTTATGTATTCTTTAATCCAAAGGGTTACAATAGTGTAATAGAATGTTCCAAAATCAATGATGAAGTTCTTTCCTAGTCCTCTTTAACCATCTTAATTTTATGATAACCAACAAAACTAAAGAAAAAACTAAAACAATTAAAAATAGGGGTGAATCTCAAAGATCATCGATACAAGAAAGACGATAAGAATTCTTTAGGCTGGAATTTGTCTTGGAAAATCAAAGGCAAGGCTTGGTCATTGTGAGTACTTCGGGGTGGAGCAACATTTGGAGATTTTTGAGTTGAGACAGTAGGTTGATTTAGGCTTATTAACTTGATACTCCTAAATGTTTTATTCCTTCAATGGATTCTCAATTGAGGACTAGAGAGCTCTACATTTAGAAGAGGTCTGATTGTGATCTTCATGAAGTTTGTAGAATTTGGTTTTATCTCGATTATTTCTTGAAAGAGGCCTTAGTTTTTTATATAGAACCTCCTTAACAATAGCCAAAATCTCTTTTTTGAGGGAGGTGTTCAAAGGAGAATTGAAGGAAGAAGCTGAAAGGTCTCGAGTAGAAAGACTTTCTGGCTGCTCCTTCAAGGGAAGTTATGGATGAACTTCCATCTCTTGAGAGCTGGCTGTTGTTTAAGCTCAACTTTGTTTTGGAAGAGGGCCTTTCTTTTTAAGCCATCAATCAAGGCAGTAGTAAATTCTTCTTCATGGACATAACAGATGACTTCATCAAAAAACTCTTGAAGTGACCTTGGAAGGAAGTGGATGAGGGACTTTTGGAAGTCACCAAATCGTGGTGAACCACTGAGAGCAACTTTGGTCAAGTGGGAGTTTTCTTGATCAACTTCTTTCAAAGCATTTTTAAAGCATTGAAGAAAACCATGATGAGTTTCATTCTCAAGTTGGCTTTAGATCAAGAAGTGATTCACAGACCTTATTAGGTCTTATGGAGCTTACAAAGATAGAAATAAATAACCTTTTGAATTGATCAAGGGACGAGATGGATCTAGAAAATAGTTTCTAGAACCACTTGAAAGCATAATCTTTTAGAACATTAAAAAAAGATTTTGTGCCAAACATATCCATTAAAGACATGCAAGCTTGCAACAATTTCAAATTCTCTAAGAAATGTATTGAGTAAAAGTTACCAAAGAAGTTGGGGGAATGCAACTATAGTTTAAGAGGTAGATAAGTAAAGAGAATTTTTCAAAGAAGGATAGACTTCATCTATGGTATATGGATTGTAACCATATGCCCATAGAAAGTGAGATTCATCATCAACACAATAAGGGAGCCCCATTGGAGATATATATGATAAAATTTAAAGTGAATAGTTAAACAAATGTGGAGGTAGAATTTGTCAAACTTCAAATCCTGGCATGGAGAAGAATGGAATAGAGATCAGCTTGGAGTTAAAGAAGTACAAAGCTATATGGGGCTAGAGCTGCACATGTCAATGAAACTTAGGAAGTAAATGTCGGAGCTGGTTCTTTAGAGGTGGAGGTAAGTTCAAGAGGCTCGAGTACTATGTGAGTACCTACCTAGGCCTCATAAACTAGGATAGAAGAAGAATCATGAGAAAGTTGATCCAATAAAGGTTTAGATTGAAAGAACATGACTTTGAGTTATTTCACAATCAAATAGAAAAGGTGAAAAGTGCTTTTGCAAACTAAGATAGAAGTTCAAGAGGCTCGGGTACTACGAGAGTAACCTACCTAGGCCTCATAAACTAGGATAGAAGACGAATCATGAGAAAGATGATCCAATAAAGGTTTAGATTGAGAGAATATGACTTTTAAGTTATTTCACAATCAAATAGGGAAGGTGAAGAGTGCTTTCACAAAGTATAATTAGAACAGATGAAAAAGAGGATAGAGAGATAAAAGGGAAGGTTTAGATATTTATGATAATTAAGACAAAAGTTGTGGGACTTGTGCCACGTTTTAATCATAAAGATCAAGAGGTTCTCTTTCAACAAGTAGGAGTTTAACTCCTTCAGTCCTCATTAAATTTTCCTACTAAATTCCTATAAAAAAACATTAGAAAAATGTTCGTGCTAATCATGGATTCATAAGAAGTAAAAACTTATCGTTATTGGAAATTTTAAGAAAGTTACAAAGTAAAATAAGAAAAAAGAACTAGGGATCTTCACAATTCAAGGATGACCAATGAAGGACAAAGAAGCACATGACTTTTCACAGGGGTAACAAATAGCTTCTAAAGATTGGCTTAAGCAATGGGATCTTTGAACCAGACCCTTGAAAGTCATTTTATAATTGACAAAGTAGATGATGCATGTTGACTACACTTTACATGGAGAATTACAATTGTTATTCATTTTTTTTGTTATAATGACCTAATTATTGGAGGTTGATATATGCCACTTAATGACATGAATCAGTTAGTTATATCAATCGTGTAGGAGCCTCGAACACTGATGTTGTGGCAAAACTAGCAATAATTGGTTGTTATGAGTTAGGCTATTTGATGACGCAAGATCTATGTTGCCAAAGAGTGGTCGCAACAAGTTGGCTTTAAAAGAACGGCCATTTGAAGCGTGTCTCAAAGGATTGATCCCAAGGGTTTAGCCTTGCGAGATTGGCCTCCAAGATCTGGTCTTGAAAGAATAACCTCAATGGTTTGGTACTGAGAGATTGGACTTGAAGAACTCAAGTGCCCATCATTGATAATCGCCACGTGGTTGTGCCACAAATCAACAACTGATAAATAACAGATGAATTTTTGTGTCCTCAATTCCCTTAATGATCTAAGCTCTCTTCTTCCACTCTCAGTCATGCTCCTTGAGTTCCCCTCTCCCTTATAACCTCTCAAAGCTTTTCCATATAGATAAAATATGCCATGTCTCCAATAATGATTTTATATTTCAATGGTAACTTTGTTGCTTCATTTGACTAGCATGCTTTTCCTTCAAAACTTCATCTTCTTGTATGTAGAACCTAAGCATTTTCATACTCTTTCTTAAAATTGTCCATTTTGTTTTATTGGTCACCATTATTATTTGTTTGAATTTCACTATTAAGATAATAGATGTGCTGCTTTGCCAAGAGATCCAAATGCATGATATTTTACTTGCTTTACCAAGAGGCCAAAATGTATGATATTTTCTTGTTTACTTATTTTCATGCTTTCTCCTTTTGGAAGCCGATAGAATTTTACCTAAATTTTAAAAACTTTTCATTATATCTTCCTTATAATTTAACTATTTGATGGATATGTTGCATTCTCAAAGTTCCAAGCTTTTGGACAAAAACTCCATCATTAACACTCAAACATATTAAATATTGTAATTTTGCTCTTTCAATTGAAATCGACTATTTTCAAACTGAGCAAGCATGGCTTGATTCCAATTCCGATTTTAGGCCAACTTCGAGTCAATGCCAAATCTAAGGTTTCAATTGCAAGTTGACCTACAACACAGTTGAACTTGGGTTGAAATCACCCCTTATTAAATACATTTAAATATTGAACCCTACATCAATTATCGATATATATATATAAATAATAAGAAGAATTCATTTACTTATATGCATAAGAATTTAATATCTAAATATATATATATATAGATATATCGAACAATTCTTAATTCAATCCAATTTTCAATAAATTCAAATCTACTTCAATCCAACCAAATCATAATTAGTCCTTATACATCAATTGGAAAATAATTTGAAAAATTGATCTGATTTTCAAACGTCTTAAATTTTTGGCCCTATTAAGGTTGAAGGGTGCAAAAGAGAGAAATTTACATAAATCAAGCTCAAGTTCAATAATCTATTTCATGTTATACTAAAGTTAAACAGTGGCCTAAAGATGATCAAGAACATAAAATACATCAAAAAAGTTCATTATTGCCTTTGGTTCGATAAAAAAAGGTCGCAAAACATCATAAAAATGAAATAAATTGTTTCCAATAACAATTATGTACAATTATTGTTTTTATTTAGTTAGAAGCACAATAAAAATAATGTTTCAGCTTTTAAGAAGTTGCTTGGACTTTGTTTATATTTTCTGTAGTATTAACCATTTGACTATCTATCCTATAAAAACACAGCAGCAATAAGACTAGTTGAACCAATGGACTCAAACTTTACAAAAATATAACTCATACCAAAACAATAGCAAACTTGCCAAAGAAGCAAGGCTATAAACTTTGAAAATCACAGAACTTACGTATTTACCTCTGTGAATATTTGGTTTGAGATAATATCAACAGTTATTACTTCTTTCTTGTCTAAATTAACTATTTCAAGCATTACATCAGTTCTACGTTTTCCTGTTTTGTACCCTTCTGGTGCCTTACCACATCCTGCACACACAAAAATAAAATTAGGTATTTAACAACTGAAAGTACAATAAAAGGGGTAATTATCAGATAGCATGTGGAGGTGGCCTCACCAACTACTTGCACAAGACGATAAAGCTCTTGTCTTTGACTAGAACCTGTAATCCTTATTCTTACAAACGATCCAATGACTTTCTCATTAAAGGTGCTCATATCATCCATTAAACTTTCCATCATTGAGCGGCGTAAATACATTAGGTTAATATTATGGACATCAATTGCTGCATAATCATAAGGGCTGATTTGTGGTTCATTATCCAATCTTTTACGTTTTTTTGATCTTTTATCTGGAATTATTTTTGTGGCCATGCCATTGCTTCCTTCACCTCCCATTTGAACTGGAACCAGGTCTTCAAAACCTCCTTGATTTTCATCTGATATAGGTGACGAGTCCTTTATAAAAAAGTGAGATTCGAGTAGCTTCAGCATTTCAAAGTGCCCCACACGTGGTTTACCAAATAGTCCTTGAAGCATTTCATCACAGATGATCTGGCTTTTTTTACGAGGGTCACGAAGGTTGTTTACTTTAACATAACCAAGTAAGAGATCTTGAACGTCATACTGAGATAGAATACTTTTGTCACCATCTTTCATATGTGATACAAATTCTAACAGCTCCTTTGAAGCCCAACCAATATCCTCAATGGCAGTTAATTCTTTGGTTGCATCACCGGACCAGTCCTCCTCAGCAGCTCTACTTGACTTTCTTTTTGTTTTCTTTCTTGCAGAACTATCCGCCAGAACAGATGCTTCATGCTCAATATCATTATGGGTACCTGTCTCATTGACTGTTTTCCTGGACTTCTTTTTTGCCTTCAACAACAGGGTGTCATAATGATCAGTTGAAATTTCAGTCGCTTCTTGTATCATACTGTCTGTAGTATCATTCCTTGAAAGCCTTTTCTTCCTGGAAGTTTTTTTGGATAAATAAATTCTCTCACTAGGCGTAGCTTCCACTGATCCCTCATCAGCCCTAATCCTTCCAATCTGGTTCAACTTCCTTTTTCTATAAATGTTTTCTTCAAGGAAAGCTGACTGTTCTGAACTGGCTCCTTGTGCATCATTTGATGGCTCCTCGTTCCGGATTTCTGAAGCAGATCTAGCCTTTAATAATTCTTCTAAAGTTATAGATAACTTTCCTTTCAACTCCACCCAGTAGTCCTTAAAAAGGTATTCCCAACTACTGCGATCATTGAAGTCTACTTCACCCTGCATGATAAATAATCAAACGAACAGACATGAGCAAACAAAAGATAACATCAATATGTAGAGCAGGCATACACCATCAAACAGGATAACCATTTAAAATCAAAGAAAACAGTGTAGTTTGAGCACTGTTAACTCACAATTACAACGTAAAAAAAAAATACTGAACTGCAGTGCATATAGTGATAATTGAAACAACAACAAAAAATGAAACACCGAGATCTTTTTTGTTCAACAATTACGAATGATTAATGGTAGAACACAAAGTTATTAAAGAGTTCATTAGCAGGTCTGCTTAGTGGGAAATGGCTTGTTGTTGTATTGGATGGCAGTGGATTAAAACAACCAATCCCAACAAAGAATATCAGGAAAACAAAACCAAAAGATAATAGAAGCTCTAAGCTAAATGGAACCCTAACAATGAATTTTCTACAAGCTCATTCATTATATCACAGCTTACATTGTACCACCCAAGAAAATTTAAACATATTTAACTAATGCAACTAGAAGTTTTTATTAAGGAATCACTGAAAACAGACAGATTCTACTATATATAAAATGTTAATTTTTTTAAAAAAATAAGATAAGGGTACCTTATTTTCACCCGCAGCCTCACTTGTTTCCATAAGCAATACCGTCCGCATGCAAGACTCACAAAGGCCTTTCTTCCCTCTAATACAAATAAACCCAGCTTTATTTACACAAACTTTACATAAAGAATATGTACAAGTATAGCACATATAACTGGCAGATTTCTGACAATCACTGCATATGTGCCACCCTGCATTGTTATCAAATATAAATAAATATTAGAATAAATCATCAAATACTACAAAATGTTTAAAGATGCAAAAAATATTAAATGATTAAAAAAGAGATTCATGAGAACACTTATTTGCAAATATAAGCATACGTTTATGGAAAAATATGCCACTTGCAGAACTAGATGTTATGCACGTGTTAAGATCAGATGCGTGTGATAGGAGGAACATAAATTAAATATATAAAAATGGACAAAAAAAAGGAGCACTGTACGCTCTGGAAAGAAAAAAAAATAAACAGTTAGATTCCTAGAGGATGTCACAAAGTTTATTGAGATTCAAAATAAGAATATCAGAAACGATTATCAGTTGTCAGAAAAAACTTCAAACCGCTAGATGTTGTCATAGGATGAGTGAGCATGAGAACAAAAATTGATACAAAAGACTGCAGTAAAATTGCTCTCTCAAATCATATCAATTATTAACAGCAAATATTTATTCTAGATAAATGTATTCTTGATTTGAGATTCCTTTTTTCGAATAAATGCAAGCACCTAAAATTAATAACCCATTCATACTAAAAGGAAGCACAACAACCATATTTAATATTAATGTGGTGCATAGCACATAGTTTGGTTTGTAAAATAAACCTATAAAAAATCCCATTATGTTGTCATCTTAGGACTACTCAAGTTTAGCTATCAGCCATTAGTTGTTGACAAGTTTTAGTTATGCCAAAAACATTTCTTTCAAAAGAGTAATACTTTCTCCACTTCAAGGAAGAGAGAAAGGCATGTATAGCTCCAAATGGATTAAAATTTCCTCAAAAATTAACAAGGAAATTAGGAGAATGGTCAATGCTATGGCACTTGTGCTTTAAAGTAACATATGATGATCAAAAGCTCTAGATAATTAATGGGATGGTACATTGGCACAACTTTTAATAAAAGCACTATTTATCTTCTAAAGAATTTAAACTAGTAAATAACTGTCGCAAGTTGGATAGGTTCTTGTTTCATTTTAAGATGTTATTCGCATAACCCAAATTAGCTTGGTTTAAGCATTAGCTTTTAAGAGAGTTGTAACTTTGAACAATTATTCAAGCCAGTGATGTTATAAGCAAGATGTTAATCGTGCCTTTTAATTTAAGACTATCTTGAATAATGGCACAAGAAAATGATCCAATTTCCACACAAAAAATAAATACAATGTACCACAAATAACTTGATGGGAAATCATGAAGAATAGGGTTCACGGATTTTGAGCAAGATATGCAAAGTTGAAGGTTCACTAGTTCGATGCCAAACGCAATATATCATTGGTAGGTTCAAATTTTCAGAAATTGGTAATTTAATATCATAATTTTTGCATCTATAAAATAATTTCTCAGTTTAAGATCTGAATACAAGTTTTAATTACCTAAATCATCCCACTTCATTTCTATTTCTTCCTTCAGATATTTGCTACTAAGAGCAAAACAAAAAAACACAAGAACCACAAATCGAGCTGTAAATACAAAGTGCAAGATCCAGCTATATTCATAAACATAAATAGTTACAATTTTTTTTAATATATTCAAGCAACACAAGTTGAAAAAAAATTAGGAGCAAAACTATCAAGGTGTCATACACCTAAGGGAAACCAGCAATTCTACCCAAGCCAATTTAATTAACTAGGGGAAAAATAAGCAAATTAATCATCCACACATCACTGAAAATAGCAAGTTAAAACAAAAATTACAGCTAACATTCTATAGATGAAAAATCCATTCACTCAAATCATACCACAACTCCATTGTCCTTTTGAACGGAAGTAGGATTCATCCCGATTGACACAAGAAGGGTGATAAACCTTTGGACAACCCCTATAAAAGGCAAACCAAATTAAACAATAGCACTCAAAAGCATGCTAAAGTAGAGCTTAATTTAAAGAAACAGATTCAAAGGAAAACCACCTCCTATCACAAACAACTAGGTCACCACCATCAAAGCATATAAAACAAACTTCCTCCTCCACCTTTTTCTGGGCAGGAAACCTTGTTCCCTGCAATTTTGAGGATGGGCGACCACGCTTTCGCCTCCTCCCACCCCTTCTATTACCAACACCAATATCCTCTTCAGCAATTAGATCTCCTGAACAAGCATTCTCTGCATCCTCCCCAGCATAATAAACTGCTTCACCAGCCATCTCAATCTCATATCCAGTAACCTCAACCCTGTCACTGGCAGCAGATGCAGGAACATCTTCCTCCTCTGTATCATCACCAACAGCGTCAATTTCACCTCCAGGAATCTGAATATCATATTCTGCTACCTGAAAACTGCCATCAACACTAGCAAAAGCAGGGCCAGCCCATTCTCCCACTGCTTCTGCATCAGCTCCAACTATCCAATTGGTCCCAACCTTTTCAGGTTCAATGACTAAAATGGGGGAACAAGATGCAACATCGTTAGGCTCCAAATGAGGACCATTCATGTTCTCTTGATCAGTTGAAGGATAAGATTCGGATTGAACAGCTGAAGGAAGGGTTTCAGCTTCAGTAGTCAACTGCTCAGATACTAGGTCCATGTTAACATCTGAAACCAGCGAATGGATTACCCCACTTACTAATGAAGGTTGAGGATTATCTCCAAGCTGAGACACCAAAGTTTCAGAAGAAGACGCTTCCTCTACCTCCAGAGTAGATGCACAGGATTCTGCTCCCCTGTCCAACTTTGTCTGCTCTACGACGGGTTTGGATATCAAAGCTTCGTCTCCCACTAAAAGTACTGTAGCTCCCTCCTCATCAGAATGAGAAAAATTATGGGGCTGTTCTCCAGCCTGCAAAGCCTCAAAAATCGACACTTTCTCGCCTTCTCCACGCGCCAAGAAACTGGGTTCCACCCCATCGACAAAAAGCGAGACGTGGGGTTCAATGCCCTCTGGAGTAGAATGCAGTGCTTGGTATTCCTTGCCGTCCGCTGCAACCCCGAACCTTGCGATGTTCTCACCCTCGGCAGCAAATGAATGGCTCAATTCCGCTTCCAAAACCGCCAGCTCTGAACCATTGGCATCCTTCCCATGCAAAGGAGACGGTGAACGAAATTCCACTCCAAGAATTGACGATCTCCCCAAAACATCTTCGCGCGGGGTAATGCAAGCTGCCTCCTGGACCTCCGAAACCGCAGGATCTGGCTGATGCTTCACATCCGTCGATTCCTCTGACAGCGGAGAGCCGAGAGTCTCCGTCACCTTTCCCGTTTCCGGGATCCCCATGGTCGAGGACAGCAGAATCTTGCAGAACGGCTTCGGTAAAACCCTAGCTTTTTGTATTCCTCTCAGATCGTTAGAATTAGCCGGTTCGACTACAGTTACCGAGGAGTGGTTTAGGGACGCGATTCAACAGTTGTTTAATGTCGGGAACTTGAAATATAAATATTTATAAATATAATATTAATTAAACTTATTCAGAAACTTTTTGAAAAATATTTAAAACAATTTTATGTAAATTTAGCTTTTATTTATTAATATTCCTTTTATGACATTTATCTAAAAAAGTTTCCAAGTTGAATATATACAAATGCTGCTAGATTTAGTTTCAACGAAATAAAAGAATTTTATATAAAAATCAAAATTATGATTTTTCATTTATATGATTGTATCAATCAATAACATTATATTCATATAAGGTTTGAAAATAAGATATAAATCAAGTGAATTTTCTTTTTAATACGAAAAGAGAAGTTAAAAAAAATTTAAATATATCATTTTCAAACATTTTTTTAAAATTCAATTAAATTCTAAAAAAATATTATATTGATAAAATAATATTAAAAATCATTTTATTTCTCAAAAAATAAAAACTATTTATTTATTAAGTAATATCGAAATTGTGTTTTCATTTATATGATTGTAATGATGAATAACATTATATTCATATAAATTTTAAAGATAAGATATAAATCATCAAACTTTTTTCTACAACACAAAAAGAGAAATTAACAAAATAAATAAAACTATACAAAATATACCATTTTCAAACTTCAACATATAAACATTTTTTAAAATAAAATCAACACTCAAAAAAAAAATCTTAAAAAAACCATTTTAATTTATTTATTTATTTACTTTACAATATCAATCCTTCCATTAAAGCCTTACCATGAACACATTTATCAAAAACATAGTTTCTTAATCTACACAATACATAACAATATCATCTTTTAAACATCATTTTTATTAACTAATTCAATAAACAACAAAAATAAAATTAAGATAAATAATCAATTTTATCTCTCTTAATCCAATTAACACCATTAACACCAAACATAGCTCTTCTTTCTACGTTTACCCAACAGTTACATTTGATTTCAGCTAACGCACATCTAAGAGAGAAAATCAAGTCATGCATCATCCACACATGTTCTCAACGCTGTGCTTTCTTCTCGAATGACTCTAAACATCCACCACTCTGGGTTTATCACATCCTGCCGGGATCGATGATACGCTCGATCTCCTCCAAAAGCCGCTCCTTCTCGACCGCCAGTTCGTCGTTTTGTTTCTGGAGCTCTTCTATCTGTTTGGTCTGTTCCGAGTCCTTCCTGTTATAGAAGAGAAGAACACGAAGGTTGGTGTTTGATGGTTTGAAGAACCACAGCAGGTGTAAAACATATTACCTGTTCATGAAGGAAAGGTTCAGTTTAAGAGATCGGACTTCCTTCTCTAAGGTCTCACAACGCTTCAGAATTGCTTGCATATCCGATGGTAATGGTGGCGTGGAGTTCCTTTCCTTTGCCTCAGCCATTCTAAACCAACAGTGTGTAATAATATAAGCCTTCAGCAAATATAGAGTTCTTTGTTTATGGAATGTGAGAGGAAATCACTAAGGATCAAGAAGCTGAACAAAAGAACAAAACAATTTTGTCTTACAACAGATGTAAGAAAAGGCAATTATTCAAAGAACCCAAAACGGCCAGGAGTCTATTAACGCTTTGATTGAACAAAAATGGTGAAGAAACTCCTAAACCAAGACAAAGATACCTCTATTTCTTCCTCAACTTGTATTTAAAGACTGCCTAGAAATCACCAAGCAATAAGAAATTTGTTGTTTATAAACATATCATAGGCACATGAATGCTGCAAATAGAGGTTCTGTACAAGATCAAGCACACATACTTGCGAGAACGCTCGACCCTCCTCTTCTTTGTGGGATCTGATTTGTCCACTGCATTCATGGTTGTAAGCAACAGAAAAGATTAGGTTAGATATACAACATGTAAATAACCAGCAATTAGTTTTATGTGCTATTTTACTCAGTACAAATATTAGTAACTGCAGATAAAACTGCATGCATGGCATGTAGTACAGTTTATTATCTAAATTTCCAACAAATTAAAAACAAAATTAATCAAATTCTTAAGACAATTACAATATATAATTGTTGCAAATTGAGTCATCAAGTTCCTATATGGATAGGGTAAGGAGAAGGTTCTTTTTCACGAGTCTATAATGTCTTATCACATGGTCTGTAAGACTATTTTTATGTTTTGCCTCAGTGTTCCAAATTGGATGTTCAAGGTTCAAATCCAAACAAAACTACTAGCTAAGGCTTTAAGCTCTGAAAAAAAAGCTAGAAAAAATTAGCTAAAAATGAGTATACATCTTGATATCCTCCATTGAAGGTTCAAGTGTTGTGAATTGTAACTATGATGAGCCACAAAATTGGTATTATCATTTGACAACGGTGGCAAAATTGTGTTCGACATCGAGGATTGTAAAAAAATTGACTAAGAGAGAAATTCTCCCATTCTAGAAGAAATCCAAAAAGTAAATAAGATGAGCCACAAAATTTGAGCCATGGTTCACAAAGCAATGTGCATGACATATCATAACAACATAAAAATAAGATAACGTTAAGACACAAAAAAGGGATCCAAAGGTGTATGTTGGTTGGCCTGAAGGAAAGTAGCAATATGGCTCCCCCTCCACAATAATACCAAAAGCCTGAGTATTCCAAGGGGCAATGATGTGAGTAATTAGAGAGGCCTTGAAAAGGTCAACATTATCAATAAAAGTAATGTGAAGGCATTAGACAATGGCAAATAGGAGGTGGCCATTATGATCCTAGAGAATTGTACCATATTTAACGAATGCATTATCCTTAACCAAGTTGTCAAAGTTCATCATATCCCACAAAGAGGAGGGGACTCCAATAACATGATATGCTCCACTAAGCCATTAATGTCTTCTAAAATAGAAAAGTTTGTGAATGTGCATTTTTCGATGATACAACTAAAACAAGAGTAGTAAGAAAAGAAAAATCTAAGAATAATACAACAGAAGACAAATTTATACACATTGAAAGTTGTAGTTCAATTTGAAATACCTGAAGCAGTTGATGTAAAAGAACCCATCCTTACAAGATTGGTATTCTGTGAAGTTCAAAAAACAAACATTTAAAATAATGGTACAAAATCATCCTTACATGGATATTGGCAGGCACTATTTCAAGTCTTATGCAATAGCATACCTTTGGAGCATCTTTGAAACCATTTTCAAAAATCCTCTCCTTATAATCTGCATTAGATAAGAAAAGCATTATGCTTAGCACTTTAATTGAGATTATATTAATGAAATTAAATAAATGAAATGCCATTAAAATACACATAAACCTTTTTCGTGCATATGAAGCAACAACTTTTACAAATTTGAATTCAATAAAATGTTATCATCATCTAGTTAACTTTGTCCAATATGATAGATGAATAACATGGTGATTCAATTCTATATAAATTCTATAACTAATATTCTATTGGTATGCAAAAATAAGAATGTGTAGAGTTTTGATGATAGTATGATTCAATTTTACAAACATCTCCCTACAAAACCACATCTATATCATAAGCTTAGAGTCATGTCATGTAAGCTAAACAAAGAAGTGTTTTTGATTTAGGTATGTTGATGTTTGTCCCTCGTCCAAGCCCCTCAAGATGTATCTTGATCTAGATGAAGAAGTCACACAAAGTGCAATAGAAGATAAAATTGGCATATAACAATAGACAAAGACAAGTTTTCCCCAATGAAGCTTGCCTTACAGATCATCATACCTCTATAGATGTTCTCATTCCTTAACCAAAATCTCATATTCAAAAGATTAACCCCGCACACACGACAGATGACAAAACCAAACAAAAAATCACTTATTGTTAGCAAAACTTATCGATCTTGCTTTTGTTCCTAACTATCCGTAGGGCTTCTTTTATAATGTAAGGGCTTATATAGCAAAAGAAAAATAAATGCTTATCATATTTATAACGTCAAAAATTTTAGATGAAAGGTAAACCTTCATGAACGTCACCCAATTTTCCATATTAAAATTGATAAACAAATTAATCAAGTTAATTGATATAGCACTCAAACTATCTAATCAATGATCTAAATCTAACATTCTATGTTTAATGAGCTTGCTTGTGTCCATTTTGGTTCCCATCATCATCTTTAAGGTCTACATGTGCCCAAGAGTGGTCTTGTTCATATTTGAATTGATCCTAGATCATATCATTTTCCAAAAGATTCATTTGTTGCTAAATTGGTTTCTTTAAATGAAGAATTATATGGTACTAAAAATAATTATCATCTGTCTTAACCAAAAAATAATCTTTGAATGATATCACCATTCTACAAAGTTAAGACAAACTTATGAATCATCATTCTCACAGTTGATGAAGACAAAGGTTCCACATAATTTTGTTGTCTCTTTTGCTATCCACCTAAAACTTAATCATCACATACTACCTCAATGGCTCCTCTAAGTAATGCCAATGCATTCAAGTGAATGTCTCTCACTTGGACATGCTTCTCGTCTTGTTTTTCCATCCTCTTTCCTCACCTTCTAGAGGAGTCTTAAATGTAATTTACCCTACAATAAATTTTGCTCAAATACTTCAACGAAATCTAACATCATTTATGCTTATGTGTAACTATTAAGACAAATGGTTATACAAGAAACAATATAATCAACATCATACTTAATCATATAAACACTACCAAACTCAACTGACAACCATCTAGTGGCATTAAAATCTCAAATCACCTTATCACTATACTCCTCAGTGATAGCAAATCGAAGATTATATTGCTTCTCTACCTTGATACTATAAAATCATGAATCCATACTAAAATATAAGGAAAAGCAAATATGGTCTCTAGGCTTATTTCCTTCACCATGTCAAAAATGTCATTCACACCCTCCATCATCAGCTGAATGCAAAGCTAAATAACTCTTTGATTAAGCTATTAAAATCTTTTAAGTTTCCCCTTCAACAGACTAGATCAACTTCCATAAAATTCCTCAAGGTAAAATCACTTATAATAGCACCCGCAACCATTTTTCCCTTAGTCGTTGTCACTTCTTGCATGCTTTAAGCTTCAACTCTTGATGTAAAAACCTGACACACTTATCCTTTGCATCTTAGTTTCCTACAACTGTGACAAATTTTAAATATGGAAGAACTAAAATCATCTGCATTAAATGGGTATTTTCTTCTTATTTCCATTACCATCCTCTTAAGGATTCTCATCATATTCTTGATTTTTAGTCGACATTGGCAAAAGTACTTGCTTGACCCCTCTAATGAAAGGAAAAACAAGGGGAAGCTGGCTAGGTATATGGACAAAGCTTCCTTCTCTCCAAGGTTCATCATAAGTGAGACTATTTGCTTTCGTAACTCTTTAGTATAATTTATATTGATTACCTTTGTTGGAGTACCAATCTCTTTTTTATCCAGCATATACGAAACTTATAGTATAGAATTTTTCCATCACATGTTCCTTAAATTTACTACAATTGTGTTCTTGCACTATTACTATGTTAAATAGTGCATTCCAATATGTAAGAAAATAATATGTAAGTTTTAAGCATATAAATGATAATTGATCAAAAGTACAACACCATATTAAAGAGCAATAAGCCCTTAATGGTAAATTCATGCATCAAGACTTTTGTATCGACCTCCCTGCCCTATTTCAAAAGTTCAACCTTGGTCTCCACTGAGAAGGACCTTGGCTTATTGTCACTTAAAAAAGTTGCAAGGCTGTTTGATGTTTATTTTCATTAACATATAGGCCTTAAGATGCCCACGATATTTGTACTTGCTAATGCCCCAACTCTGACAGGACAAATCTTCTCTTGCTTTTCATCTTAAAGTATTTGTGCTAGGTTCTACTACATAATCTCCTCAAGAAGTTACCTATTTTGTAAGTAAAACCACCACCTCAAATGTCATCACTAGTTATTCTTCTTGTAGCACTCTCACTTCTCTTCTATGATTGCTATTGTGTCTATTCTACATGATCCTTTTACGCCTCAACAATACCAAAAGAACACTCTTCCTTCTCTTCTATTGTTGCTATTGTGTCTGTTCTCATGATCCTTTTACTCAAAAACCCCACTCAAACATAACAAAGAAACCTATAACATCCTGATCTCCATAACATGATAGAGATGGGTTTGATACTAAATTGATTTATATCTTTGCCCCAACTCACTTGAAGACAAATATTGAACTCAACAAAGAGATGAGAAATAGTCATGATGATAAAACAAAGGAATAAACATAAAAAAAGATGGATTACTCGTTATTACCCTAATAAAAATCACCTCATTGATCATCATGACTCCAATGACCTCCTTATTTAGCCAGAATACACCCAACGAGAAAAAACCACCACAATCAATAGGAGAATAGAATTACGTTAATAACGACAGAATAGTACCCAAAAAAACATTATCTCTTACCGATAGAAAAATCTTATGATACTCCATTTGGTAGAGATCTCTAATGTTACTAAGAAGAATGGGGATTAAATCCTCGATTATCCACTGAAATTCTTTTAAATACTTTTTAATAATTCATTCAACTACTTACCATTAATTCTTGACCAAAAGAACTCAAACACATAAAAAAATAATACTTGCATCTTAAAAAAATGTGGAGATTTGTTTTTCCATTAGATTGAATGATTCAACAAAAAATCAAATCTATTAGGTAAATAAGGAGGTTTCAAATGGTTAAATCAAAAGATTGAATGGATTGCTTAAATTCTTATTTATCCTATTCTTGAAACCATGTTACACTACCATGGTTTGATAATAATAACCTAATAAAACAAGTTCTACCACCATGATCTAATGCTCACATTAGACAGACTAAATAAAAACATGTTTTATCAAAATGATCAAATGATCCAATCAAAACAATGAAAAACATTGTTAGAGCATTTGATTCTACTTAAGCAACCATTGATCTTGAGGCTGATGGTCTAATTAGTTAATAGAAATACTTTAAGTCCAACATTCAATGTTTAATGCACCAACTTGTGTCCATAATCTTGATCATTATTGTCATCCCATGAGTTGTCATGTTCCCAATAGTCTTTCATGACCAAAATTGGTCCCATGTCATTGCAATACCACTAGTAATAAAGACAATGTAACAATAAATAAGCTTCTTTACTTTACCACAAAAGTAAATTAATGTAACATAAATATTAAGAAGTTAGTACTAAAGCAATAAACTTTAACATGTATAGTTCACCATATCATTAGTACATTCTATATTCGTAGCATGTCCCCCCATACAATGTAAAGATGGACGTGTGAATTTTTGGTCAGGCGAATTACGAGTCATTAGATATGAAAAACACACAAGAAAAATAAATAGACCTCCCAATAATAAAAATAAGTCATTTGGTTACAACTAAGTGAACAAACAGGAGTCTAAAACTCAGTGGCCTTTGAATTAAAATGCAGTGCAAGTTTAAGGTAAACATCAAAACCACAAGTTTAAGAAGAAAAAAAAATAGACAATAAAAGGGATACAACAAGAAATGAGATTTCTTTGTTCAACCATATATACAAATGGCAGCATGTCAAAGGTGATTTAACATAGAAAGGAACTACCATTGGTCTTCAAGTCATGATCTACAGCACCATTGGTAACACGTCCACTAGAACTCACACCATTGGAGATTGCATATCCTGAATGACTTGGGCCATCACACACTTCAAATCCAGTAGAAAGTGCCGGTGCAGCTGTAGATGACTCACTTTGAGAAAGTTCCTGAGAAGGTGCCCCCAAATGTGTCTGTTTTGCATGAGCTGGAAAGTGATCCATGCTTAGCTCTAACGACTTCCCAACTCTTGCCATGCTTCCTGGTCCTTTAACTTGCACCAGAGGTGTCATATGGAAGGAATTAGATGCTCCATTATTCTGATTACTTGGAGCTTGACTAGAACAAATGTTCGGTGCAGCTTCTTGTGAACTAAAAATGCCATATGGACTTCCTTCTGTCATTTCTTTCTCTTCTTTATTGTTAAGCTTTTTCCTTTCCAAGGTACCTTTAAGCATATTCACAACTGAAGAAACTGTATCAACTGTTGCCACTGGGGGAGCGTTAAAAGAAGTGGATGAATTAGAAGGAGACATGAAGGAGTGCATTTGATTAGAAACTTCATTCATTGTCACGTCATAGAAATTATTTGTATTTGGAAATTCTTGCTTCATTTTGTTGATATCAGGAATTGGGGCATTATGTGGTGCTTGAGGAATTGTTGTCATTTGAGAGCATTGCATGGCAGCATACCTCCTCCTGCAGCCACAAGAACTCTCATGAAAAAAAAAACTTTTAAACTATGTGCCATTTATGTGTACCTTTAAAGCATGAAGCACACAAACCAACGTTTAGAGAATTACACTTCAATAACATATTCTCATTAAATTTAAGTAAAACAAGTGATCAAAAGCAATCTTGTGCTCAAAACTATCTGGTTAAAATAACCATAAACCTACAATTCAACTGTCCCACTGTCTAGGCCGTGTTGGATCGACCCATCATGTCTAAATCATAAAAATATTCATGGAAACAAACCCACTTTGTCACCAAAATGATTGTTGAGTGTACTCAAGTCAAAAGTTACTAATTAGAAGAGACAAATGGTGTGCAGTAAGTAGCAATTTAAAAGGTAATTACAAGATGATTACTTTAATGGGGCTTATTTCTCCAAATTTGGCCTATCAAAATATTTATCAGATGCTATTTCGAGTTGCAAACAATAAACAGAAACAGATTTTTAAAGATGAACAGAAGACAGAACTTCCTTTCTCCAGGAACATCTAACAAAAACAAAGCTTCCATCACAACAGTCCTCAAGAATTGCACCTTAGCTCGGATGATCTACTTCTGGTCATTGGCTGAGTACTATTGAACCATGCCTGCATGAAAAGTAAAAGCCACGTGATTAATTACATCACTGCTAAAAGAAAAACTTTCTTGATTCATTCTAGTTGTTTGCCTTCAATACGAGAAGATTAACAATTGGAGGCAAAGTAGGAAACCTTGGCCAAATATAGATTGCTTGCTTGCATTCCTTTCTCTGCTGCATTCCTAATAGGTAAAGAAAAAAAAAATCAAACACAAAAATGAGAGCCATTACATTCAGAAACATTTAGAAAGTGATAAATTTTGAAGTATATTGTATAACACTTTTACTTGGCATATGATTACAACACATCATGCTCTTAATCCATTACAAATTTCAAGTTGCGCAACTAGATAAAATCATTGGTAAATATAATGATGCCTTCATTAGAGCAGGTTGGAAAAGCATTGAACAAATATAAGTCACTCATCATCCAACCATGCCCTTCAAAGGCACAAAATATTGTATGGGGCTGAGTATACTTGAATGCGCCAAGTATTGAAAAATTTTTAACTACTAAATACCAACTCTTCTATTTGCAAAAATTGGTTTTATCTTCAAGCAGGTAGACTATCAACTATGGCTTATATTGTAAAACAAGCCAACAAAATGATACCATATTGTAAAAGCAAATTATGTCAACTTTAGCACCTGAGAGGACATTGACCATGATCATTTGCATTTTCATCATTGGCACTTGAATTGGGGGCTAATGTGTGGTCATCACTGCTTTTCTTCTGTTGCTGGCTTGAAGCAAGATCTGCTGGTATCCTGCAAATTGGATCAGTTTGAAACCATCTGCAGAAACTTCAACTAATCCTCAACAGAAATTTTAAAACGTTGCACTAATATCCAAGAGAAAAGCCTTGAAATAGAAAATTGAAAGAATAGAGCAAACAAACAAATAAACATTAGAAACGGGTTCCATGAGTAAAGCCCTTTCAAAAAGAAATATGTACAGAATGGTTGTATAAATCATTCAGGTGAATCATAATCGTCACTAAGCTCTTGAATAGAAATAAGCATTTCAAATAAAGCAAAGCAAAAGGCACAAAAAGCAACATGATCATATTTTCTGCCTGATCTGAGACAAGTAGGAAATGTTTTAACCTCAATCAACTATAGTATTGTGGCATTAAAAACTGAATGAAATATCAATGGCTTCATGCTTATTATCATTACTATACTGTATTCAATTTAATCCATTGTTTTCAATAACTTACATCACCTTAGCAATCCAAAAACCACTATTTCAAGTTGATTATATTACATTATCTCATGCCATTACACTTAAAGCAACAAAATATAAAAAATTAACTGGAATTTTTTTGTTTTAACTAACCTCCTAGATGATTGTCGAGTGCGATGAGAAACAACAGAAGAATTGTTGCCAGGAATCTGCACGAAGATTCATAAAGCAAGAACAAATCAGCAACTATGGCAGCAAAGATTGTACAAAAAAGTTACAGATGTTTGTTTGCAATCCTGGAAAGATTAATATAATGGAGTATAAAAAGAAAACGTTACAGATGGTCTATAGTGAAAAGGTTCATAGAAGGTAAAACTAACACAAGCAACTCTCTTTAGTCATTGTCTAGGATGAAACTTCCAAATAGGCTTAAGAAATCTACAATATCATATTTTGATGCTCTTCCAAAAATTATCATGTTTCTATGCACTTTCCAGCATTTATTTTTATTTTCCACCAAATAAAGCCAAGGAAAATATATTTAGGCAAAGATATTCACAGTCACAATCATCATGGAGGCAAAGTTTGATAATGTCAGACCCAAATAAATTAAATGATGAAAAAACTAATAAAATGGCTTTTTCCATGTTAGATATGTCAATTTTTCCTTAAAAGTTTCTGTTGAAGCCAAGAAGAGGGATCATCTACATTTCTAACTATATCGCTTCCAAATACAAGCCTACCAACAATTTATGATAAACTAATTTCCATGGGGAATGAGTACTCAGAACAATGGAAACGAAATAGTTCATGGAAATAAGTTGCGATTTCATAACAGTTATTATCACAAAATTTGTTAATAAAAAACCCACTGCCAACAGAGCAAATTCCAGAGATACTGTTGTTATTCTTATAATTTGAGGGCTATAGTAACAGCAGTGAAGTAAACTACAAGCTGAGAGGGAAAGAAACAGGCATTTATTGTTTTAAGAAGAATTATTTAACATCACATAATTCATCAGAGGATCTTGCTAAATCAGTTGACCAAAAAACCAGCCAACTATGTTGATTGCGCCAATTCCACGAAAATCCCTAGAGTTAAATTTGATAAACAGAAAACAAGTATCACCAAGCTATAGGTTCACCTGGAAATCAAAAATAACAGCAAAAATTAAACAAAAAAAGTTAACCAAATTATTACCTCTCCATTCGTGAGCCAGCTATTGAATAGCTCTTCACTGTCTCCCCTAAAAGACTGCGTGATGTTCTTAAATCCCAGCATCTCCATGCTGGGCGCTGTAATCCCAATTGGATTCTCCATCATAGTCTTAAGGAAGATTTCTTCACTGGTATTTCTAAGCAAATCAGAAAAACCCCTGCCTTCCATCTCCATAAACAGATTCACAGCCTCCTGCTGCTTCGCAGTCCTTCAATTCTTCATCCACAGATTCACCCGCATCTCAGTAAACTCTTTCTAGAGTCAAAACACAAAGTTTCCCCAAAACCCAAAAAATCCTCCGATCTAATACTTGTTCAAAATCTATAGAAGACCTAAAAGGTATCATAAAATGGACATAACCATCCTTACCAATAAAGATCAGAACAACGCAACAAGTGAGAACGAAGAAGCCAGGAAAGTTCAGTCTGGTTCCAATATGAGAAAATAAGTAAAGAAATAAGGGCACTGACATAAGGATCACGCAAAAGGAGACAACAGCAAACCCTAGACATGTTCGTTGACAAATTCTACTCGACACGGTGTCCATTCGTTGAGGTGAACGTTCAAAATAATCAATTGGATCAAACCAATCGCCGAATATAATATATTAGCTTAGTAAACACTTGAGCTTGAGATCCCTTCGCTCTGTCTCGCCTAAGATACCGCACTGCCGCCTTGTCTTCTTCCGGAAGCAAAACTTTATATGAAAACTATATCTGGAGATAAGCTGAATACAAAGATTTTGGGTGAAAATCGCTTCTTGCTGCAAGCTATAAATCCGTATATACAAATGACGACATTTCAAATTTTAAAGAAGAAAAATGTGGCGGTGGGGTTAGGTTTGACCCCCGCGACGGCGGTCATTGAAAACGACCGGCGGAAGCTTCATTGTTTCTTTGTTATCTTTTTCATGTTATAAAATGGGGCAAATAAGTCATGTTTGTTTTCTGCTTTTAAATAAGAATTAAGAAAATGTTCAAACAGAGTTATTTAAAAAAAAATAAAAATTTATATTTTTTTTTATCATGAATTTTTTTTTATAAATTTAAAAAATATATATATATTTAACAAACTAATAAAAAATTTAAAAAATAATAAGAATATAATAAATTAAACTAATATGTGGGTTGGACTTCAAAATTGTATTATTTTTTTTATGTATATTATAAAAACTATATAATTTTTTTAAAACAAAACTAGATATCAAATCAAGAAAGTTGACCATTCTTCAAATATAATCTTAAAAAAAAGATAAAGAATAAAAACTATGCTTAAAAATTTGATCTAAATTATTTGAAAATCAATAGCTGATTTTATTATTGTTTGACATGATAGTCAAATAGTTTCTTTCTTGAATGCTTATGATTCCTTTTGAGGCTTAGGCTTAAGACGAGTATGCTTAACTTTACCAACTCGAGCTTTACTTTCTTAAAAATGGGTCAAGTTAGGAAGTCAATTCCAACAAAATTGTCAAACCACTTAATAAACGAACAAAACTAGCAAAACTCTCTGACAACTTGCTTAATGCACAAGTCAAGTCTTGAATGTTCATTTGATTTCTCATATAATGATGCATAATGGTGCCAAGAGTGGCACCTGCCTTGGAAAAAAAAGATTATCATTTAGAATGTGTGATTAGGAAAGTTAGATTGATTGCTTCAACGATATTTGATTGATTTATCTAATCTTTTGTATTGTTAACTTCAAATATGGATGACACATGTCATTTATTCATTGGTTGAATTTCATAGTTAAGATGTGATCCCATTTACTTTGGCATAATTGTCGATTACTTGAATCTCGCAAAATTCAAATGTGGGAGATGAAATTTAAAGGCATAATTTTCTCTAATGTGAGCAAAACACTTTGAAATTTGCATCTCTCGCATTGAAAAAGTGAGCAATGCAACTAGGGTTTGAATAAGTTAGCCAACCTACAAAGTGAAGGGAAGTTAATTGTCGTTTAAAATTCTTTATAAAAATAGTTTTTACTAACCAATGAAAAATCTTAAGTTAAAATTCAATAATCTAATAATTTTAATAAAGTTTTTGTTATTTTAAAAACTAATTTTTGTGAGAATGTAATAAATAAAAAAATATAATGATTTCAAATGAGGTCACAAGCAAAAAGAACTAAGTCAATTCCCAATCATAGACTAGGTTATATATTAAAACAAAATATTTTTTGCACACAATAGATAGGTATAAGCCTTTTATAAGAACTTGATCAACACTGATAAAAAAATAGTTCGCAAGAGCATACAAAAACCAGACAAAATTAGCAACGATAAAAGTACCAACTCAAAATAACAAAAGGCTTGAGGTTTAAAAGAGCTTTATCAGCAAATAATTGTACAAATAACCTACAACCAAACAAATTTTCAATTGACACAATATCTAAATACAAAATAAGAAATAATAGAGTGATTAAATATTTAACAACAAGCTTAACACCTTGTCACATAGCACAACTCGAACGATCTTAACAAGTACACAAAAGCCTTTTTAAGATATTGCAATATTTTCATCAATCAATTATTAATTGAAATGCACTCTTATTTATACCTTTGATTTGCTATGCTTAAAGCAAATGCAATGGCTATAATTATTTTCCTAAATTTATTAAACTAATCATTATGAGATTCAACTATAGTTCATATAAGTACGATCAATAAATCATACAGGGCAATAAACAGATAGAACTTAAACTTGTATCATTTCATTCATGTATCTTTTCACTTATAAACTTGTTATGAATTGTTTTTTATTTATTGATTTTATCTTAGGGACATTATTTGATAATAACTCTTAATATATTTTTTTTATCCAAAGTAGCATAATATTACAACCTGATCTTATTATATTAAGATATTAATCTTAATCAACCATCCTATGCTACTCAAAATAAGTTTTGTCCCATTATCTTCTACTTGTTTCATCATCAAAATACATCATACTATTAGAGGTACACCTCTAATATTATAATATCATGATTTTATCTTATAGTATCAATGTATTATCTCCTTGGGTTGTCAAATATTATCTAATGAGAGTTTGTTCCTAAAAAAGTTTCAATATCTTAGGACTATTTAAATACATAACATAATATATTTCCTTCTATTTTCGATTGGAGTGTCACTCATTGTTTAGTCAAATAATAATTAAACTCAATAAAATACTCAAGAATACCAAAATATTGAAAAAAAAAAATAAGCAATAAAATCTTGAATATACAATCTAAAATTAAGCAAACGTAATAAAAAATATTTGAAAATCCACATATCATAATAAATTTAACAACTATATAAATAACCAAATACAAACCTCAAAATTGTTATATAATAACAAAAGCTAAAAAAGTGTTCTCAAACAAATATTCTACTGAGCTCTGAAAGTAAAAAAATTTCTCTCTCAAAGTTCTATGCTAATAAACTCTAACAACCCCAACTCTATAAACATATGCATCTTGATTTATAATATAAATAATTAATGAACATAATATGCTTAACAAGTAAACTATTAGATAAAAATAGATAAACTAATATAAAAATATAATATATAAGATAAATAATAATAAATCAATAAATAATAATGTATAACATCTATTATAAAATATGTTAAATCATCATATATATGTTCGTATATATAACACATCCATATATAAATATAATTATCATGTAGCATTAATATCATATAATATTTGTATTATCTATCTTTTTCTTATATCCATTTTCTTTATCATTTTTTCATATTTCTTATTTCTTTAATTAAACTATAATTTTTTCATATAATTATTATCCTTGTTCCTTATAATTTTATAACATATCATGTCATTATAATCTCAATTATATCTCATGACCTCTATTGATAAATAGTTAAGCTACAAAAATCATCTCTCTCGCTATCACAAGCTCGTAACCAAAGTATTAATAGAGGCATGCCGTTGACTATTGTTGTCTAACACCACAATATTTATAATAGTAAAAATAAGATAAAATATAATACTTATCATGAAACAATAGTCTCACATTAACATTATATAAACTACTAATGATAACAAGGTATTTATCTATCGTGATCCTCAATCAATGTGCCAAAAATAATAAGAGTGATATCATATATAAAAAAAATTAAAACATTTTTCTTTTTAAAGCATTATCTCAAAAACATAATTGATACATAAAATAACAATCCAACATATAATAAAATACAAACCAATGTGCTACAAAACTTAATGAGTTGCATATTACAAGATCACAATTATACTCTACTCTTTTTTTTTTTTTATCAAAGACATTAAAGACTTAATTTTTTTCATTAAAATTTCATCAAACATAATCATTTAATGATACTAGATAATATTTTTGGAAACCACTTTTTAAAATCAAATAATTTGAAAAAAAAAAACCCCCTCAAATGAGAAGCCAACTTTGAAGGCTCACTTCATTGTAAATGAAGCAAGCAAACAAGCCCTCATCAAATTAACAACAACCAAGTCAAAAGATAAACATACTTTTAGCAGCTGATCAATAGAAAACAATGCAGGAACTTTTGGATGATGCCCTTCTTCAAATCATCTCTAAAATCACAAGCATTCATACAGAACCCCTAGTTTCAATACATAACCTTGATCTGAAACATGATCATAGGACTGAAAACTATACATCTAAGATGATTAATAACCTGATGGACAAGAAAAGGATAACCTGTAAGATCAAATCTTCAAGGCACACATGAGCCAAAAACATGTTCCTGATGAAGATTCAGTTGCCTGAAACCTGAAGCACAACAATCCTTCTCGTAGAAACACAAATCAGCTTAGAATAGGTGCACAATCCTCAGCATCTTGAAGGTCAGAGAGCTCAGAACTGATCGAAAACTTCAACAAAGAATTCTTCTCAGTATATTTCAGAAAAGGATGCAACAAGAACCCAACAAGCATTGCCAAAATGCTCACAACCATGACTTTAAAGGAAGCCAAAGCCAAAACCACAACAATAAGAACTGTAGGAGGAATGAGCATCACAACGCATCCCAGAGTCCCCAAAGGGATCCTGTAGGCACGAGGCACACTTGGGTACTTAACTCGCAGTTTAACAAAGGCAACAAACTCCAGAATCATCCCAAAACAGTACAGAAAATTCTCTGCAGCAATAATCTCTTGGAAGCTCATCCAAGAGAGGAGCAGCACGCCTGATGCAGAGAAAAGGATCCCCACGAGAGGCGTTCCATGGCGAGACCGCCTGCCGAAGAACTCCGGCAGCATGCCCCTGTCAGCCATGCCAAGAAGCTGATAGGAGTCGCTGCTCATCTCGGCGACGAACATCCCCATGTTCGACAAAGCTGACCCAGCTTGCAACCACCACCTCAACCAAACACCACCGAGGACTTTGGCGACATCGGAGAAGTACCCATCGCACCATAGCTCCCTCTCGAGTGGAATAGCTCCGATGCCCGTCAAAAGAGGATACAGATAAGCAGTAACCACTAAAGTCAGTGCATAAAGTAAAGCCTTGGGTAGAGTCTTCTTTGGATCGTGGACCTCTCCTGTAAGGGTACTAACTGAGTCCCAATAATTCAAATTCCAGAAGAGAATGTTCAAGTATAGACCCCAGTTCACATCACTGAAGTCAGCTACAAACCATCTGGAAACATCTATCTTAGGAATGGCCACAAGACCCATAAAAATGAAGGGAAGCATGGAGAAGACGCCGAGAAATACAGCTACCCAACCAACTATATCAAGACCTCTGTAGTTCAAGTAAGTTAAACCAACAGTTAGAATCAACACTGCAGATGTCCTGATAGCTCCCCCTTGAAGGGAAGGAATCCCAGACTTGAGGTAGTCCAAGAATAGAACTGGGTAAAGAGCATTGTCTATAACGCCACTTAGCCACTTCATCCAACCTTGCTGAAAACCCCAGAAAGGGCCCAAAGCTGAAGAGACCCAAACAACATAACCACCATTCTCTGGGAACATTGTACCCAACTCGGCAGTAATCAGTGCTTCAGGAATGCTCCATATTAATGGAAAGAGCAGAAAACCAAGGATTGCAAGAAGAGGGCCGGCTGCTTGAACGCTGTCTTCTATGCCAAAGGGGCCACCAGAGACCTCATAGAAGATTAAAAAAACAAGAGGGGTGATGGAGACTTTATGAAGATTTCTAGATCTCAGTGAGTCTTCTTCATCTGTGCCACTATATCGTTCATCATCAACTTCCCCCATGTCCACGGAAGAGCCGCTGCTGTATACCGATCTCCTCAATTTCTGCATGTAACGAACACAAAGTATAAGCATATGGAGCCTTGCTTTGAATCTAAATTGAGCAAAGAAGCAACATTACAGAAACTGGAATATCAATGAGCTTCAAAAATTTTGATTGAAATTCAGAGAGGCAGAAAGTATATTCCAGGCCGATCCTGCAGTTTAAAAGATGAACTGATCAACATGATCCAAGCTTGTTCTGGAGAATTCCAATGGAGCCAGAACAGTCTTTTGGCTTGTTGCCTTCTCACTAGGAAGTGAAACTAATATTCTAAATCAGAGATCCTCTCCCATATATCAAGCTAGTATAAAGGTAGATATAGAATGGAGTCAGGGAATTACAAATATGTTATGATTGAGCTAATTGTAAGCAATTATGAATAAGGAAACATGCATACAAAGAAGTATGATGAATACATGTGCGATAAGAGTTGTAATAGCGAATGGGTTAAGGCCAACGGGAAGGGTGAGAGAAGAAAGCGATCAATCAGTTCTTATGAATACATGTACGATAAGAGTTGTAATAGCGAATGGGTTAAGGCCAACGGGAAGGGTGAGAGAAGAAAGCGATCAATCAGTTCTTACATAGATAGAAGGAACTTTGGAATCTTTTGCAAGAAGATGCCAAGAAAATTGGGAAACCTCAAAATAACCGAAGACATGCATTAAAAATCACAAATTTCTAACACAGAAGTAAAGGATTGCAAATGGCAACAAGTACAAATTTATAGGCACCATGAGCCTTGTAAATTGAAAACCCCAATTTTGCACAGAGTTATTTCAAGTAAAACCTCAATTTTGAAAATTTCCACAAAATGTTTATAATTCAAATTAATTTAACAGAAACAAACACCTAAACCACATATTATTGATCTTAAACGGACAATAAATCATAATAATAAAAGAATAAATCAAACAATAAAACAAAAAAAAGGAATTGATAAGAACAATAATAGCAAAATAGAGAAAAAAATCAAACAATAAATTTAGTAGTTTGACTTATATTAAGCTTACGTCTACGGAGGAAGAAGAAATATCTACAATAAACATAGGCACAAAATATAAAGTATGAACTCATACAAAAAAGAAACAAACTCAACCAAATACATTCAATATTATAAGCATGAAAGAATATTAACCCTCTTATAAAAAAGATAGGATATATTAATCTCTCACACAATAAAGAACTAAAAAAATAATACTTCTTTTCTCTTCAAGCAAACTCTTTTGTTCCCATTTTTGCTTTCCTTCACCTTCATGAAATCCATGATATTTAGAGATTTTCAAATGATGTGTTTAACACCAAATGTCTTGTGTTTATACTTAGCCAGCTATAACCAAAATTTGAACCATGATTGTATAATTTCACACTTTACTCGTATGATAAACACCATCATCTAAAAATCAACAAAATTAAATTTTATATTTAAATTCATATAATGACAATAGGTGGGCATACTTTAGTTGAAAATTCAATAGTTCTCCCCTCAAACCAATATGTGATTAATCATATGTGATCCTACTGAAGACATGCCTCCTCTCTAAAAATGAGATATCATCTGCTACATAAACTAATTAAGTTCAGGTAATGCTTAAACTTAGTACAATGAAAATGCTTTGCTATTATATCCGTTGCATTATATATTGTATAATCTTTTAAGTCTTTAATATCTCTTTCACTTATGATATCCTGAATAAAACAAAATTTGACATCAATATGTTTGTCCTCTTATTATCTTTAGTTAGAAAGAAAGCACTTTAAGCATCTAAGTAAATAGTGATAATATAATCTTTCCTTAAGCTAGGCATCTAGTCCTCTTAATCAAATAACTTTTCGAATTGATTGTGTCGTGTGCTCAATCTCAGTAGCAGAAAGAATAATAATAGGCCGAAGTATTACTCTCTAATTGATGGTGCATCTTCCAAGTATAAATATATAAGTCGTTAACGACCTTCTAGCAAGGTCACATGCATAAATTGAATTAATATTACCAATTAATGAATCATCATTTCTACTAAATAGTATGCATACATCTTTTGAACCTCTAGAATCCTTTGAAATTTTTCCATTAAAGTCTATTGTACTTGAGTTCGATCCAAGTGAGCCATCAAAAGAAAAATCAATTAAGTTTGTGTTTTCTCCACAAATTTCTTTATCCTTAATTTTAACTCTATTATTAAATATAGATGTTTCTTTCCTTATGTATGGATTTTCTTATAATTTTGATTTTAATATGCATTAAATATTTGATCTATCTTTCAATATAGAAAGTATATTTATTTATTTGAGTACATCAAGACCAGCAGCTTTATAAAAAGGCTTAAGAAACAAAAGATATGCTCAAATAGATGTTTTAAATTTTCATATGACTAAACCTTTAGATGAGTTAGATAAAACATATACAAAATTGAATTGTTTGACTTTTCATGTGGTTAAACCACTTGATGTCATGATTTCTAAGAATCTTTATAGATTAATGTTAAGTTTGATTAAAATTCATTAAGAGTAAAATTCTATAGAACATTATTTCTTTTGGTAAGAGAGAACTAATGTATAACAGGTTACATCAATAGATGATATTGAACTGATCTAGTAGACTATATAAGATTTTTATTATTTATTTCGTATTTTTAATTGATTGTGAGTTATAATTGATTACCCTTAAGAGTTTTTAATTTTCTCTGTTTTTTTATATTTTTAAATTATTTTAATATATAAAGGTATTTTAGTATTTTTTTGTTTTTAGTTTTATAATTATAAATATATTTTATGGAAAGAAAAATAAAGAAGATTTTGTTTTTTTATATTGTGTTTCCAAGGAACTACAATTTCTCTTCGTGTATGTGTACACAACTTGGGTTGTGATTTGAGATTTTTTAGGTTTCAATTTAAATATCTAAATAGCAATTTAGATTGTCCACCAATTTTTTGTATCAGTTTAGCTGAGATCTAACTATAGGAGTTACTTTTGCCTTGCCTCCATTATTGTTGGATCAATTGCTATGGGAAATAGTTTATTTCTTTGTTCTATCTCTCTATAACAAAATAATTTTAGATTTATTCTATATGCTATGAAGAGTTTGATTCGTTCTCCTTCGAAATGGGCTCTCCAAAAGTCTCTTCCAACCTCTCGTTAGCAACTTCTACTCTACCAATTGCATTCAACATCTCTCATAATTTTCTATCTCCTATAGAAAGGATCAATTACTTATGTTGGTGCTCATAGTTTCTTGATATACTATCGATCCATAACCTTAAGCACATTGACTCTCCCTTCATCGTTCCATCCCCAGCTTTATCTTCACAAAATATTAATCCAACTACACTCTTTAGTTAAAACATAATAGATTAATATTAAGTTGATTAAAAGGTATCGTATCCTCCTCCATGCAAAGTATCTTGATTTACCACAACTCTGCTTCTTAAGTTTGGATTCAACTTGAGAGTTCATCACCATCATCTAAAACCTACAATTGAATTATTTGAGATCAAATCAAGTCACTTGAGAAAACTACAAATGTTTTAATAATTGAGTTTATCTTATAAATGAATGTCTCTTTAATAACCTAATATTAACTGAACAAGCAATACCTAATTCTAAGTTTATCAATTTCATTATTGATGACCTTGGATGTGAATACAAGGGGGGTTCATCATCTCATTACAATTTCAACAAACGCTTTCCTTCGATGATTTATATAACCTATTTCAAGAAGAATCTCAAATTGCAGTTTTCTAATCCTTCAATTACTCATATTATTGCTCTTAATGCAACTATAAACTCACTACTCCAACAAATAATTCTTTTGTCTCAACTTTCAATTCAAACTATTATGTTCATGGACATTATAATAGATGAGGGATTTGAGCCCCTTACAATCTTTTCACAGCCTCTTTGTCTTCAACTTTCTCTTATGGCTATCGTTGATGTCTTCTCCCCACTCCATCCTCACAATAACCTTGATAAGCCTATCAAACATGCAACAAATTTAACAATACTAGAGTATGCCTTGAATGTGGTAATTTTCCTTACACGGTTGCTACTCTCTCTTATACTTTATCTACAACTAGCCTACCATATCAATTTGATCTGAATTGGTGCCTCAACTAAATAGCAACTCGTCATGTTACCTTATTTCTCTACAAAGCTCAAGCCTTATCAAGGTACTATCATTATGGCAAGGTAAGTCTTTGCAAACTAGTTGCACTGATTCCACTTAATTTCTACTCCTCATGGCATCCTTTTTCAAAATGACATGCTATGTGTTCCTCATTTATGAATGAATATTCTCTTGTTAAATGATGTTCTTGTGATAATAGCTACTAGTTTATACTGGACATTAATAATTTTACTGTAAAGGACAAGCTTACTGATGTAGGATTAGACGAAAATTGCTTAGTTAGAAAACTTTTTTTTTTTATTTAAAATTTATGACTGATGCACAACAAAGGAGCAAGGGCGTCACCCAAAGGGACACACACCTAGATACGATGAGGGTTGAACGCAAAAGGCACCAACCAATGAATCCTAACTAAACTTAGGATCGATAGCGGCTAAGAAGTCGCTAAATCGACTACGGCTACACACTTTCAAACACGCAGAAATAGGGAGTACTTAGATTGGTTAAGTACCAGTTGAACTTAAAATATAATTTATAGTAAAAGTTGCACTTCGCAGAATGAAAATATATTGAAGACAAATTAATAATCTAGGAATGGAAAATACGAATGAAGATGGTGGAGTGGTGATGGAAGATGATAGACTGGAGTGGCGTCTCACCACTTGGACCTCGCGTCCCTCCTCCCAGTATCAGAGCTTTGACGAGTCGGCACACCAAAGACACTCAGAGCACTCACGAACTCAGAATGGAAGCAATGAACACTCAAAGCTTGCATTAACTTTTTCTCCAAAAGAAATATATCCCTTACAACAGAAGAGGACTTCCCCATATACAGGAATCCACAAGGGTACAAAAGACATTTTGACTCATAACATGGGAATACTAAAGGACACATGGATAAACTAAAAGTCACCTAAAATTACAAACAGACTCCTAAAAATCTGAGAAAAATAATGAAAATTAAGTTCATTCATTTATCTAAACACTGTTTTACGGATCTCGAAAGTGACTTCTAGAACTCCGAAAAAAATGCAAAACAAAACCCTAATTTCGGGTGGTTGGCGGCGCGGAGAGCGGTGGCGGGTCCGGCGGGTCGGCGCGGGTCGGTGCGGGTCGGCGCGGGTCGGCGCAGGTCACAGGACGCGGGTCATCTGGGGGTAGCTTGGGTCGGCGCCTGGCTGGACTCAGGCACAACGGTTCGGGCTAACCCGGATCCGGTTCGGGCTCGAGCGGTTCGAAATGGCGGCGGACGGTTCACTGTGACGGCAGAGGTTGCGGCGGAGGCGGCGGCCGGCGGCAGGGATAGTGATTTTGGCCTTGTTTTTGCTCCCGGGAAGCCATTCGGACTCCGATTTCGAATCCGAAAGTTGTGTTGGCTTCCTAAAGATGATAATAGGTTTTTAGTGCAAGACCTGGTCCGTGGACGTCGAAAATCCTTCTCGAACATGATGTCCTCATCACTTACCGACAGGAGTTTGCGACCTGATACTAGTAAAGTAGGATTTATCACCTTGGATCAACATTTCCTATTGCAGGTTCCTATGCCATAGCTCATATTAATGAATTTATATCTTTTGATGTTTGACATTCTTTACCAAGTTCCAAGTTCTGCTGCCATGTTGTCCTGTTTCTCCCTTAAGAAGTCTCACAAACTTCCTTTCGTTCTTAAAACATACATTGCATCAAATCCATTTGATCTTTTGTACATAGATATATGAGGTCTATCCCCAGTTCCTTGCATTTCAGGTTACAAATATTACACTTGTAGTGTTAGTGATAAGACATGTTACATATGAATTTATCCTATTCTCCACAAATCTGAATTCCTTGTCATTTTCACTGCTTTTAAAACTATGGCGAGAATTTCTGAACTCCAGATTAAATGTAGTCAATGCAATGGTGGAGTTGAATTTCACAAACGAAATTTCACCAATTTTCTTTGTCCCAACGTTGCTGAAAAAAATGGTGCCTTTGAACACAAACATTTTTATATTGCTGCGATGGTCGTTGCTAGCTATCACAATCTAGCTTGCCATTCTATTATTGGTTTGAAGCTTTTGCCTTCTAACCTATGCTACACAATGTTTCTGATGAGTTTCTCTTTTTTATGTTAACTAGCTAACATGCACACCCCTATATTTGGTAGTCTATGATTTCCCTTTCTAGAATTAAGCTTTCCTAGATCTTCTCCTTACACACTTGTTGGCCATGCAATGATACCAAAGACTTTCACTATTTAAACATCAAAACAACTCAAGTTTAGATTTCCAGACATGTAACCTTCAATGAAACAGCTTTTCCTTCTAAATGCCATCAATTACATTATCCACCAGTAATCCACTTTTTCTTTCATTCATGCTACATTTAATCTGCAATATTTTCACATTCAACTTAACTAGTTCCACCAACTTATTGAATTTGGCCTCAACAATTTATGACTTAACTCTACCTATCTATACATCTCCACATGACCATCTCCTCAAGCTACTCTTTGCATTTCTTGATCAAGCATGTTATCATCCCACTCTAGATTTTAGCTCATCCTATTGGATGTACACACCCTTATCCTCAAACTATTACTGCATCTATTTCAGACCATTTCCAAAATGAACCCACTGTTTATAGCCAAGTAGCCAAAAATCTTTGTTGGGTTCATAGCATACAAGAGTACAAGGGTCTTATGCAAAATGCCATGTGAACTTTACTCCTTAAATGGGCAAGAATGCATCAGGGGAGGGTGGCCCTCCATCAAAAAAGAGAATCAAGGATAGCAAAGGTGGTGATCATGGCAAGAAGAAATCAGTGAAAAAACAAAAAATGAGACAAACCAAAAAGCTAGAAAACTCAGAATAATAGCCATATTGCTTATGCAATTTTTTAAAAATATAATCTTAGAAGGTTATAAACTCAGAGTAATAGAAAAATAAGTGCTCTAACAACTGAAAAAAACATAAGGTGATGTGTGAGGGCTATGCGACCAAACTATTGAATAATGCAAGATACCCTAACCTATCTATGTATATCTAGTTGAGGATTTAATTTGATAATACTAAAGCCCTAATCTCCATAGTTCCTAACTTAGAAATCATGAGAACTTACTAAACTTTTATATTCTAAAGTTTCATGGAGTTTAAAACTTTTTTTAGTGAAGAAAATGGGTGGAACACATAGAGCTTGAAAAATTCCATTTTTTGTCACAAAGGGAGATGAAGATGAACCACACAAAGGGAAGGGGGAATGGATGAAAAATTGTTGGAAAAAAAGTACAAATTCTGAGTAGAATAAAATACTACAAAACAAAATAAGATTATTTTATTTTATTTTTATGAAAGTAAAGTTTCAAGGAGAAGTAGACAGCACTCATCTAAACTAAAGAAGAACTTCAAGATGATGGTGGTAGCATTGCAAGTAAAGGGTTGTCGTAGATGCATGGTGGCTTTGCTGCACTTGCCACTAGGAATTGAACTTCACATCCTTGCAATGGCAATGGACTCAAGACAACATCACACCGGCCTTGGATCCAACATAGGAAACTCCGAATGAAAGTATAGACAAAAAACAACCCATTTTCATAAGTGGAATGCACAATCAAACACCTTAAGAATTCATGGCTGCAAGATCTCCCTTACGATAGCCCACATGGTGCTGAATTTAAATACATAGTTGATGGAAGTAGAAGAAGAGGATAATGTGGTATTTGACCTAAGCTATACCACTCAATTCAGTGGTTCAAATGCCCAAAACAACTTATCTAACCACCCATAGAGATGACTATCTTGTTGTCACCCAAAACTACTCATAACGGTCTAGGTATCATCTAAGATAGTCCTAGTTAAACCCTAACCCCCAATTTGTGCCAACTTGAGTTGGGATAGGCGTGGTACAACTAAAAGACATAAAAACATGTGTTACTTAACTATAAACTCATGAATCTCAATACATGCAGTCCTATGTACCACATCAAAATACAACTGTAGGATGACATTTTACTCATACACACACATATAACTAAAAACTATAATAAAAATATATAGACAAAAATGAGGAGTCACGAAAAGGCCAAATGAAGGCCTTAGTTTTTAGTGATTGTCTAAATAATCTTAGGTGTCACCACATTAAATCCTCTCTTCTCGAAAACATATGACTGCTAAAGCCCACATTAGTTGTTTTGCATATTTTGATTAACACCGCCACAGAGAGATTACCAAAATATTGCAAAAGCAAATTTTACCTTCATCGCAAAGTTTAATAACATAACACACCAGGTGTTCAAAACAACCATCAGCTGCTATTAGTGACGTTGCAGCAAGGATACAAGCTAATCTCAGCATGAAAACAATGACAAAAACAACAACAACAACAACAGTGATAAGCATGATGATAGGAAAGTAGAATCAATAACTTAGCAAGGACAATGGGTAGACAAAGAAAGTGTCACGTAACTTGTATTGATACTAATTTAAGTAGACTGGGATATGTATCCTTTAACTTGAACATTCTTCTACCAACGTTTAGTGACAGAAAAGGTTGTTGCTTAGCTAAAATACGAAATTGTAGTAAGGAAGTCTAACCTTTTCCACTTAAACAGAAAACCTTATATTTTGCTTGCTAGTTCAATTACAGCTATATGATACTTTATGTCAGGCAGTGTACTCTACTTGCAGCAACAAAATGCTACATAAAGAAAAATCAATATAAGACAGCATACCAATGTAAACAGCGTACACAGACAAGCGAGAATACGTAGAGCAAATCAAGAATGAGTTTGAACTAATTTTCTTCTTTCCTAAATAATTTGGTAAACTCAGTGAACTCCGTTCCATCAATTATCAAATTGATATCAGACGAGATGACATACGATCCGAATCTGATCATAGTAATTTATTTGCAACTTGAAACACACCAAAGAAAAAAAAAATTATACTCGCAACAGCATAAATAAATGCTTCCCCTTTTCATCAAATGCAAGATTATCAAAACTAGAATAAGACATGAAGAAGGGATTTATTTACCCAAAAAGGAAATTTTCTTAGAAATTGGTAATAAGACCCGAGGAAAACTAAAAATCAAATCTTTAGTCGTGAACGGAAGAGCCGACACAAGACACTCTTCGACTCGGACTTCCAAAGCCAAAAATCGACAAACGATGGAAGAGGTGAAATGAGAAGAGTTAGAGAGAGAGAGAGAGAGAGAGAGAGAGAGAGAGAGAGAGAGAGCAGGGGAAAGAGAGAATTTCACGTCAAGATCAACCCACCATAAATGCATAGCCCTATATTGTGCACTCCATTACTTTCCCTTCGTCATTCCCATCGCCGTTCCTCCCTACCAACCCTTGTGGCAGCGAGATACGAGCAATACTAAGGATGACACGACGCGTTTTAGCGGGTAAGTGTCTCAAACGATTTAGACAAGGGGAAAGCCAAATATTTATTAGAGTTAATAATAAATAAATAAAAATTCACCATATAAATCTTAAATTTGCAACTATTACTTAAAATTTTTAAATAATAAAAATAACTATTTAAATATAAATAAATACATTTTTTAATTTGAAAATCTAATTAAATATCCATTTCATAACTAGCCATTAATTTCAATTTTTTTTTTTGCAAATTGCAATAATTTACATTCTCTTTTTTTGTTGGAAAAAATTCAAAGAACTATCAATATACTTTAAATATACTATTTTTTATCAGTTAAAATAAAAAATAATTATTTTAAAAAAAATTAGATATATTTAAAAAAATTAAATTGAATATTTATTTTCATAACATGTTATTAATTTATTTTCTGTAAATTATGAAATCATTGTTCTAATAAACTCTTTTTTAAGATTATAGAAAAAAGTTCTCAAGATGGAAAAACTTTAGATACATTATATAACGAGATAATCCTCTTTAAAAGCATCCATAATAGAAAATTCAATGAAAACAAAAGAAAGTCATTTAAACAATAACATGATATTTTAAAAATACATAACCTAATAATCTAAAATAATTTTTAAATAAAAAAATCAATTTTATACTTCTCATCTAAAAGAAAAAGTAATCCAAAAAACTTAATACCTAACATTAATCAAACTTATTCCATGGTCAAATTCTATCCATTTTTTTTACTTTTATTATAATTTTTATTTACATTGCATTAACTCTATGGATCAACATAAAAACTTATAATAGTTTATAAAATAATAATGTATTCAAAGAATATGATAATTAATAATGAAGTATAATTTGGATACTTAATGTCAAAATTGATTTTTTTTTTTGCATTGATAGAATGTTTGAAGTTTTTTTTATAATGATCATAATCTCATCACTTAATATATCTCTATGTGACTAATTCTAGTTGAATTATTTATTTTATTCCTTAAACATTAAAGTCCACAATACTTCTAATACGAAGTAATTTTTAAGTTGTTTCCATCGTTAAAATGGGTATAACTTATTCACATGCCATGTTATATCTACAAAATTCAGATAAGTTTATTATAAATTAGATTAATAAAATTATTATAAAATATGTGATAGTTATACTAATATTATAAAATTAATTAACACATAATTTATCACTTCCTATGAAACTGTAATCATTTCGTTTGCCATCCTTATGATACTTCCACACTTGCATGTAAATCAAATAATAAGTTTTTTAAGGTTGACATTGATGAGAGATTAAGTGTGAAATTTATCACCCCTTTTGCTCTAATTTACATAAGCTTCATCATTAAGATCCACTCATTACTATATACATTTATTGGGATTGATCAAGTTTTATAATTGGTTAAATAATGATGCATTGTAGCATGTTCTTTTTAGGATATTTGATATTTTTTTTGGCATAATATTGTTCCTTCAAAAGCCTTTGCTTGATCATTATCGAACCTAGCATGATGATCAAACAAATGTTTATTGATTTCATGTATTAAGTTGTCACTTATGTTGATCTTTCCAAAAGCTTCAAGACCTCCATCTCCTCGAGAAACTAATTCAATTTTACCTTCATTTCCTTGCGAACTTGGATTTTCTCCACTACAATCTTCAAGTTAGGTTCACTTCCCTCTGAGTTTATCATTCTATCACCCACATTTTTTTATGAAACTATTGAGCATGAGCTAGTAGATCTAATTATTGTTCAATACTTGAGAGTTTTGATAAAAACTAAAATCAAATATATTTCTTTCTTTTATTATGGAGATTTTTATTGTTATTATTATTAATCCCTTCATAAGATTATTAGAGTAAAAGCTTTTGAAGTCCAACAAGACACTCATAATATTAAATACTAATGAATGAGTCATTTGAGAAATTATCATAGATTGAGTATAAAGATTTTGTGCTTCCTATGAATACATATTACCGTTGCAAACAATAACATATTGTCACCATGTTCGAGCATATAGGATGCTCTTCATTAGATGTTGGACATTTTTGCTAGAACTTTTTTGAATGCTTATTTGCAACTACAACCTTTAGGTTCTTCCTTTTTTATAGTGATTAATTTAGTATTATTATATTCAAACCCTAACATATCTTTATCACCAAATTTGATATATTTTAGGCTGTTTCATTTCTTATTGAAACTAAAAAGTATTTTATTGAAGCTCATGATGCTCCTATCCAAGATTTTAATGTGATTTGTATAATACCAATATGAGAAACTTATTGGTACTAATCATAAGAACCAATTGTTGGTGTGGTCCATGTTATGTCTTACTATTTTTATAACCAACAACTATTTGATGCCATCCATAACATATGAGATAGATTTTTGTGCAAGCCACCATGGGTATTTTGTTAACTACACTGAGCAATCTCACTTCACTTTTAGTCCGATTTTTACCTCAACTTTTGCCCTTCCATTGCTCACTCTAACCCACTCTAACTCCTTATATCACCTCTAATCCACATCGACCTAGTTCGACTAATGTTGATTCTCGTTGATCTTATCAATCGAAGTGTTTCGTGCTAAGGAAATCCCACAAGAGGAGGGGGGGGGGGGGTGAATTGTGTATTTAAAAATTTTATAACTTTCGAAATTAAAACTTAAAAGTTTTAAGCACGAATAAATAAATTTGAATACAAAAGTTTTTAGGTGGTTCGACTCAAAACCGAGTCTACGTCCACCCCCAACCGGTGTTAGGAAAAATGCACTAAATGCACCAATTACAAGTGAGGTTTTTTGTACGGTTCACCTCAAACCTACTTGGGATTTTTACTACGGCTAATCCCAAACCTACTTGAGTTTTTCTCTGGGCTCAACTCAAACCCGGGGCTTTAGCACTACTGCCGGGATGCCTTTACCCCAAAACGAAAAATACAACGATTGGCAAAAAGAACTTAGGAGAAATAGGAGAAAAGGGAGGCACACACAATTGAAAAATTAGAAGGATGGAAATGAGAAAAATTGAATCATGAACCTCTAATTTCAAGCGTCTTGTTGCAATTTTCCTTTTGAGCTTGAAGGCACCGTTTTTGCTTGTGATTGCTCGAATTTGAGATCTGAAATCTTTGAAAGAATTTAGTAAAGGTAAACTAAATAAATCTTAATTCTTCCTTATTTATAGAGCTTAAAATTGAGCTAAAAAATCCTTCAACAGCTCCTAAAAAACAACTAGCCGTTTAGGCAACGGACGGAAAGCAGCCACCGTCTGATCCGGGCCCAAAATCGAACGGCGCTGATCAAATTTACGAAACAGCCGTTCGATTTTGATCTGGAGCGTTGGATCCACGCGCTGAACGAACGACGTCGATTAAACTCGCGAAACAGCCGTTCGATTTTGATCTGGAGCGTTGGATCCGCGCGCTGAACGAACGACACCTATTAAACAACAGCCGTTCAATTTCAATCTCGCGCGTTGGATCTGGGCGGGCTTGATCTGCGCCTTTGGATCCTGCCGAAGTTATAAGGTGGGATTTTTAGTCCCACATTGCAGAACTAAAGTCGGCGCACGGCTTTATAAGGAATTTGCGCTGTTTAATTCTCGAGCCTCTGTGGGGCTGGCTCCCCCCTTCCTTGATCGGGATTTCATCACCTGGTCGGGTTGACTTGACCATGCACTGTTCATTGATCGTTGACCGTCGCTGTAGTTTGATCTAGCCGAGCTCCTCTCTGCGGGCTTGGCTTAGCCAAGCACTGTTCATTTGACCGTTGACCACCGCTGTAGTTTGACCTCGCCGTGCTCCTCTCGGCGGGCTTTGGGCGATCTTGGCTAGCCCTTTTTGGATCAACCAATTTTTTTTTTTTAATTTCTAAAAGACTTGGACGGGCTAATTGCGTGACGGGTCGGCCCGCCCAGTGCTACAGTGAATTTTCCCGAGACTTAATCTGTTTTAAGGTTGATTGGAAGAATTTTTGTGCTAAAATTTTAAATATTAGTATACCAAAATAATTTTATATTATCATAGTATTATAAGTTTTCTAAATGACTATGAAAATAAATTTATGAAAAATAATTCCTAAATAATTTTAAAAAATCGAATACCAATGTCTATACTTTTTGTCAATAAAGCTTGGCCCAAAAATCAAAATTCAATAATTATTAATTTTATAATATTTTTAAATATTAATACTACTAGTATGCCTCATAATATAAAAAATTGGACATCTCAATTTCAAGAAAATTAATAAAAACTCAAATATGAAAATTCTAGTACATGTCTCAAATTTCCTTGAAGTATGCCATGGTTTCAAGGTCCTTAGAGACCACTATTTTAGACATGTGAAATACATGGCTTGATTTAATTAAATTTAACAATTTTACTTAAAATCAAGCCTAAATAAAATATAAACATTTATGCTTGACACATCAAACACAAGGGTGTAACATCAATATATTTTACTTTACTTTTTATGAACAAATTATATCCAATTCTAACAAAATTATTATTATTAGATTTATTTTAATTTATTCTTTCATATTTGATATTATTTTGCCTCTTTTTTGAGGAATCAACCTAGACAATAACTAATTATAAACATTAACCACTATTATGCTATTAAAGAAATTCTCATTTATTTAAAAATAATATAAAATATAAAATATAAAATTTAAATTTATTCATCATATCTTTAAGATGTTACAATAACCCAACTATCGAAGAGTGCACATAGATCTCCTAAACTCTATTGCATGTTCATGGATGGAAATTTTTGTCGATCAAATCATCGCCATAATAAATCATGTTTATCGTAAATATCTATTGAGATGGTAATATTAACCTAAGTCGGATGATGCTAGGATCTCCTATGAGGAGCTGCAATGTATTGTCCTTGATCTCTTAGATCGTTACTCATATGAACTGTATTTTCCCAACCTTAGGTAAACTAATCCCAAAACTTCACACATCTTAAGGAGTTAATAATTGTTCTATTCAGGTTCAAAGTCATGGCCACCTTAGCTCCATTTGATGGGTTAATGTTTATTCTTCATTGTGTCATGTGTAGGGTCTAACATGTTGAATATAGAATTGATCGTCTTTTCGAATATGAAAATGACATAATTGGCCACATTTATTCAATTGCCCCTAGTTGCTAAAGTCATCTTTACCTTATAAGTATTTATTTATTATGCACAATGACATCCTACTTCAATATTTTGTCCATTGTTCTTACCATTCTACTTTTTCACCTACACAAGTGTAGTGACTTCATATAATACTTTAAGAGGGTGAGGAGTAGACACCGAGTGATATCCTGTGAAAGAGAGAAATTACTAAATAAGGAAAGACTTCTAATGAGAAGATATTGATATGTTATGTAATATCATGGTTTTAAAGATGTCGATGCACTTTTTGAGGGCAAACTTGTATAAAATCATATGAGAACTCTATAGTTAAATATGTTAAAATTAAAGTAGTTTTAAGATAAGTGATCATATAAAAGTGCCTATGTAAAAAAGCAAAACTTACTTGGGTAGGGATGAAACAACTTGAGGGAACATGATACAATGAGACCATAACATCACAATTGGGTATTAGAGCCTACCCCTTTATTGATAGGATGTGCTTCAAGGATGACCTAAGTGAACGATGGTAGACCTATAACACCATGTAAAGGGAAAAAACCTACTAAAATTGGAATGGGGTGACTCAAGGGAGACAATAATTTGACAAAATAAGATTAAAATATCACAATTTAGTATTAAAGTAGACCCCTCTATTAGTATGTTGTGGTTGAGAACTAACCAAACAGAAATTGTTAAGCTTATAATGCCTGAAGAATGTGGAAAGTGGACGTGGTGATGTTTAGTGAGAGAGGGATAACTAAGCAATGAGCAATGCCTATGCAAGGTTTCTATTAGTGTAAAAATAAATTGTGTCACATCGACTAATGAGGGGAGGATCTTAATCTATACACGTATTATCACGGTCTTAAAGATGTAGATATACTTTTTGGTTACAATCCAGTATATAATCTCATAAGAATTCTATGATTAATCATGTTAAGGTTAGAACAGTTTTAAAATAAAAAACTATACAAAAGTGCTCCTATATAAAAAGAATAATCCTCTTATGTTAAATAAAGTAATTCGATAAGATAATATCCGATATAGTGAAACTGTGATGTCAGACTTTAACCTTGTTTCTAATGTACAACATCTTTGACCAATTGGATAAGCCACTTAAGTGCATGTGAAATTAAATCACCTTTGTTGCATATACAAATATCATTAGAGTTTTTAAGATATAATGACATGTCATTTAATAATTGCCTCTTGAAATGTATACAATTTCTGAGTATTGACCACCCAAATCTGTTGAACTTGGAAGTCTTTAATGGAGCTTCGTATACAATGTGCCGTTTCTAACTGCCGTACTTCCACCGGCTACGATCCACAGTCCGTCAACCCAGCAACTGGCGTCTCCTCCGAGGACGTCGTCGTCAACCTCGCAGTCGGCCTTTCAAGATCGGATCTACCTCCGGCCAGGATTCCGCTCAGGCCGAGCTGTTCGAGACCGGGGGGAAGAACCACGTCTTCCATCTGTCGCCCAGGAGAAGCGCGGTGGCCGCGCGGCTGATGCGCCGTTTAGGAAACATCTTCGCGCTCAAGAAGGCACGGAGCGGGGTGCGTCGAGAGAGTGGTTGCCGAGCTTAACGTATCATTTAATCTTCTCGAGCTAATACGCAAAAATTATACAAATGAAGATAATTTATTGGGACAATAATAAATGCATTTTTTTTAATTATTATGTTTATATTTTATTTTTTAAGGAAAAAAGTAATCTTTATCTTCATAACTTTATTTAAGTTTAACAACATATTGAAAACATAATTTGTAGTGTTTGACTTCATTAATGTAGAATTTAGACTAAAAAAATATAATAACTTTTTAATTGAGAATTTAAAAGTTGAAGGATTTATAGATTAGAAAAAGAAGGAGAGTAGTGAAAAAGAAAATAGAATTATTTCTTAAGAAGAAAGAAGAAACTTAAAGAATTATAACACATCTAACTCTTGCTCTACATTGAGATTAAGATATTGATTTGCCTTTCTTAAATTGGGTCAATGTTGGGTATTTTATAGTTCATAGAATGGACAATGATGACGACATTTTTTAATATGTGGGGAGTTAGAGCTTTATTTCTAATAAATACTATGGCATTAGGAGCTTAACTTTTGCTAACGTTAACATTTTCAATTATAAGAACCAATTGAAGCTTGCATCAAAAGGTTGGGTTTGAACATCAAGTGTAGAAGGTGTAGCCTTTAGTGATTGGTCTTAAGGGCCTTACTAAAGTAGTTGGTCTAAAGGGCCTTCTTTGAATGACTAGTGTTAAGACTTTGCATCAAGTGATTGGTCTTAATGGATTGATCTCAAGAGTTTGGGATCAAATGGCTAGGTTCGAGGGCTAGCCTTGAGTAGATTGGGTGCTCATCACTCATTTTTATCTTGTGGTTATGTTTGAACCAATGATTTAGATTTGACCTACAAAATTATATATCTTCATTTAGTTCTTAAATACTTTGTCATTATTTATGTTATAATAAATAATTATCTCTATTTGTTCATAAGATTATTGATTGAAGCGAGTTAACATGTAAATTTGAAATTCAAATAACTTGTTTTATATGACCATTATCTTATCATTTTCCTCTTCAACTTCGGCTAGCTAAGGCTTGAATTCTAACTAGCTTGATTTTCAAAGCAAAAGGATTGTTGTGATGAGCCAAGTCAATGCACTGATAAACACTTTGATCTTTCAATGAAACAAAATAAATTTATCAAAAGGAAGAGGAAGATGTAGAGATTAAAAAGGTTCATCAAAAGAAACCTTAATGGTGAACATTTTAGAACCATTAACAAAGTTAAAACCAAAGAGTTCATTATTAGACGTTGTTGATGACCTTAAAGAATTCCTTATCATGGTTTCTAAGTGATTCACCTTTACCGTCGAATGCCCCATGGGTCGTGATCATAGTTGACAAGGAGCTAAAGATTGATCAGCCACCTTACAAGCACAATTAGTGGATCTTTAGATTTTCTAAGATCCTTTGATGTCCATATCCATCCCTTATCTACAATTTCTCTAATGTTAATGATAACAAATCAATTTCCCTCCAACTACTCCCTATGATAAAAGTACCCTTCTAAAGAGGTGAACTTAGGAGCTCTAAAGTTGATGGAGTGAAAGATGAAGAAGAGAGGAGAACCAACTCTATGTGCTTCCTAAAAGTTAAGTTAATTGTTACTATACTAAGATTAAGAAAAATCTAAGGATTCACTAACAAAGAAATTGCACATTATGAAAGAAGCATGTGCTCCTCTTAAGGTGCCTAGATGTTAAAGACAGGAGACAAATTTGATTTTGGATGAATACAATTTTATTTTGAGTATTTTGATCCCACCAATGGTGGACTTTGTCAAGTCTCCAATCATCGTTTCAGACGACCTAAGACATTCTTTGAAGTATAATCTTAAGGAAGTTTAGAAGTTGTGTCATGGCTTGAAAATTGTAAATGCAAGCAAATTGGTTTTTCAAGATCAATTGAGAATAGTTATGCCAATTTTGTTCCTAAAAAAATAAAACCTCGTGTGGTTTGAACTTTCAAGATATAGCTTCATTTAATATTAATAAATTCTTGAGAATGTCAACTTGTCATGCAAAATATAAAACTACAATGATAATATTAAGTGTACCTATAAGAGTTACTACAAAATAAATGATGTAATGTTTATCATAGGTAAAACTTTTTCAAATAATATCTACTCCATAATTGAGGAAATTTAACTCTTTCCTCTTTGAAAAGTTGGTAGACATTTGGGCTAACAATGACCTTAATTATGTATGGTCCATCCCAGTGTAGAGCATACTTTTTAAGTTCCTCTCAACATTAAGATACTTCACACCTTCATATAACCATGTCTCCAACCTTGAAATGATTTCTTTTGATATATTGGTGTAGTATTTATTCATATTTTGAATTTTGTTGAGCTATTTTAGATGGGTTTCGAGATGCTTCTCTTCAAACAAACCTAATTTGAATCTTTTGGCTTCTTTACTGGACTGTTAGCTTTAACTCGTTATTTTACTTCGAAACTTTTGAACTAAAAGGACAAAAATGCGTAGTCTTAACATGGAGAATGGTTTTAGATTCGTAGACCACAAAGAAAGCATTTTCACCCACAATTACAAAAGGTGGATTATAAGATGTATGGCCATAGAGTAGAGGTGAAGGTAGAATTGGTAGGGCTTGAAATTTATAAGGATGAAATAATTAACAATTGAATTGGAACTAGAAGGTCTAGAATTATAAGGTTGAGGTGGAATACGAATTGGGTAGAGTTAAGAGTAGATATTTGTTGTAAGATCTTTGTAAAATGGAAGAAGAGTGAAAAGACTCAAGTGCAATGTAGGTGACTTCCTATGTCTCAATGAAACCTTTAATGTGTATATACTGTGGCATATATAAACTACAAACAATTCACTTACTACAATGGATTTTCACTAATGAAAAGTTCCAAAAATGCCTTTAAAATGCAAAAGGGGCTACTTGAGCAAACCTTTTGTCACTACTAGACATCATATGTGGTGTGGTGCAAAGTTTTCCACTACCATTGCCTTGTAACATAAGTATTCAACCATCATAGAAAGCACCAATAAATTATTGTAGTGTTAACACTTTTTGTGAAGGATAATATCTAATGATAGCAAGGAAAATTTTGCCAGAAAAATATGATTTTGTTGTAGTTTTTATGATAGATATTTAGATTTCTATAAAAAAAATGGAAAAACATAATCCATCACAAATGGTTAGTGGATTTAGGTCAAGCTAATGTCCTTCTTGTTCTCATAATATCATATATGCATGCAAGTGAGCAACATTAATAATAAGTACAATCGTGAGCAATGCTATTATCATCATCACCACCACAAAATACAATCTCAAAGCCTCTCTCTCCCTCTCACTAACAATTAATCATATTAAGCTTTAAGGCCACAATTATCAGTTTTGTAAGTAGATTACTAATATGCAACAACCATATAGGCATATGCAATTCTTTTATTTAATCTTATTATATTCTTGATCATTGTACCACTTGTTTAATAATAATAAAATTATTATATTAAGTTCTTTTATTGAATATTTTAGATCATACATTTCAAAATCAAATAAAAAGTAATTATTTAAAGAGTTTGATTAAGTGATTCTTAAAACAATTCACATGAAAAAACATATAAAAAAATCTTGATTATTTTGCTCAAGTTTGATTCAACTTATGATTCATAGAATTGTTTGTTTGTACTACAACTAGAATGATTGCCAATCAAGAGTTTGTCATCAGGACTTCATGTTGGTTTGATAGTTATCTCATCACTTTTTACATATACAACATAATTAAGACTACATTACATGTTTAACTCGAGCATTCTCTTGCTAAATCATTTATTGAGTTATCGAGTTCACTTGAGACACTTATGACATCACTTCATGTTCTAGGTTCATCTCAAGTCCTAAGATGTTGAAATAAAGCTTAACTTATTTAATTTAAGTTATATTATTTGCTGTTTATTGGTTGTACAATATAATAGTCAATATTGTACTTAAACAATCTACATTTTAGCTTAAATCTCAACAGAAGCATGAAATCGTCATTGTTTTGTATGGTATAATGTTTTCATCGTATAAGTATGACTGTTGTCTAAACAAACTATTAGTATGAATAAGCTCCTATAAGATATCGACCTCATACATTTGTTGTCTAATATTTGAGAGTACAGTTTCCGTTAGCATAGTATGAGTACGAAGATTTATTCATACGAGAACATTGTTTATTTTCTCTCATGATTGGTTAAGTGTATAAACTTAGTGGTTGAATGAATACGATTTCTATATTGTATTAATATGATCATATATTATTATGAGTGTATTGACAAGCACCATATATCGTATAGTACAAAATCTTTGTTTCGTAATTGTATATATAAGAAACCATTTTTTATAAATATGCAAATACATACTAGTACAATTATTATATTATATCAGTATGACTTTATTCTATTATTATTTTACATATCATACAAATACAAAGTATTTGTCTCGTAATTTTTCATTCATTAATAGACCCATTTATTACACCATGTGAGTATGATATTTGTATTGTTTAAACACATCAATCATTATATAAAATCGCTTTACATATGAGAATCTTAATATATTAGACTTATACAATTATTGTTAAACATAAAAACATAAACTTGATATTATACAAATATGATAATAATATTGTAAGAGTATATTCATCGCTTAGTATATGTTATATGTCATACTAAAATGATCAATATATAAGACTTGTATAATAGTCTACTTTACATCACTTATTGTTATATTAAAATAATAAAGGTTATTGTATGCATATGACTATCTCAATTAATTAATATATGTATCATATAAATATTTATATTTTTTATCATAGCGTACAACATTTTTTGAGAGCTCAATTTTTGTGATAATATATATTGTATGATGAAAATCAATCTTCAAACTAGTATAATCAATCTATCAAGTAAGACTTAACACAAGACAAACAAATTTTGGACCGATTTTGTTATATCAATATAATATTATTGTCGTACTAGTACGATACATGCTTACTCAAGAGTTTTGTTTAAAGACTTAAGTTATTTATTGGATGAATTAATAACATATTAATATAATCCATTTATTATACAAATACAATCATTCTTGAGTTACTAATATGAGTTTCTCCTACAACATAGCATACTATATAAACCTTCATACAACATTTTTTTCAAAAGTTTAGAATTTGGTTGCGAAAGACTCTATTTTAACTGTATTGTACAATATCATCATCATATATGTATGATACATTTATATTAACAAAAATGAGTTGATCGAATAGATACATCATTGGGGTGATCTAATTTCTATACATATTGCCTTTATATGATTTTGTTAATATAATAATACTATCTAAATTTCAAGAACATAACGACCAATTATAGCTTTTGGGAATGCCTTATTAGCTGTTACACTTGCCTTTATCTGTTTTGGGATATTATATAATATAAATATGAGTGGTTGTGCTGTTAAATCTCTTTTATTACATTCATAAAGTAAGATATTTTGCAATAAGATTGTGTATAAAAAGGAAAGAGAAATTTCACTTTCTATATTCTTTGTTTGACTATCTTCTAATTTGCTTCGGACTTCATTTTTGTTTGATAATATCTTATATATTATTTTAACTTATTATATTGGTGAAACATTATTAAACTATTCTACTTGTTTTTTTTTGTAAATATGTAAATCGATCTATTGTGATTAAAAAAAGTAAATTTTTAAAATTTACCTCCATCTATTGCAACAAAAAAGAATGATTTTTTTTTTGTGAAAAAATGGTTGAGTCAACTTGGGTAAATATGGGCAAAAGTTTGGTCAAAATATCTAAAAATCAAGTTATGTTAATTACTATCGTTACATTCTCACACAAAAGTTCTTTTATTTAAAACAATATTTTTAAAATGTGCTATAAGAGATTATATTAAACAAGTATTAATCATTATTGCTACTCATCATACTTATACAAAAGGTTTTAAAAATTAATCAACTATCTTTATAAATAATTTACAATCACATTAATAATTGTATTAAAACAAATGCTTAAATTATTCTAGATCTTTGAAATGATATGTTTGTGATTTTAAAATGTTACTACAATTATTTTAAAATTATTACACTTGCTTTATTTTTAAAAAAAATCATAATTCATAATTTGTTTGAATAATAAATTTAATTTGTGAAAATTAAAAAATTCTTTTGAATATTAATCTTAAATTTGTATTTATATAATTCACTTTTCATTTATAGATATCATCACTCTATAATTACAACAAATCTTACTAAATGTATTACAACAGATAAAATTGCTTATATTACATTATGTTATTTTATTCATTGTGATGCATAATGACCAACACATTCAAGTTTTTAATAACTAAGCATAGATCTACATCATAAAGTTGTCATTAAAAAATCATTATTAAGACAAACTATTCACCAATGTTAATCATATATATCATCTTTAAATTATTCCTGATGGATTGTTTAAGAACACATAACATTAAGACATTATGACAATGATTTCCTTCATTATCCGGTTCAAAAAACTCTTGTTAACTTGCCAAACTATAGAATCATTGTTGATCATAATACAATCTTTGATAAAAAATAATGTAAACTCAAAAAAATGATTAAACAACTGATAAAAATAAAGAAAACTTGCTTAAAATAATACCTGGAATAATTCTGCCTTCATATAAAGCGTATATGAGTACATGATGAAATCTAAATCCAGATAAAAACACTTTTAACCTGAAAACTTATCCCAGTTCTTTGGCAGAAAGATACATAGGCAAATCACCATTTCGTGCTTGATATCCCAAATCAAAGAACTCCAAGAAAACATCTAATAACTGTATGAAACAGAATGTAAAAGTGAGTTATAATAATGAGCTGAATAGAATAGAACGGAATTAAGAAGAAACAGTTAGTACTATACAGAAGGGCTTCCAACCATAAAGCTGAAGATAATAAAGCTTTCCAAAGCCGAACCCAGCTTAGATGAGGCCAGGTCTTCAAAAGAGCTTCTTCGGGACGGTCAAACATGGCGTTTGGTTAGAACAATATACAATGGTGGGTTCAGGGCGGCTCAATACCAAACAAAATATAATGAAATCTCGAGCCAATGGCGAACCTTCCTTCATCAATGGTGTAAATTCACTAAGGCTCAGACATTTCTAGCTATGGCGGACCTTTATCAATGGCGTTGGCTGCTATAACCCAGTGTGCAGCGGCTGAGGATGACCTCCCAACTGATTCCAATATCCTACTGAACACTACCTTCACAGGGACACATGCTACAAGAGGCATTGATCCATCAGTTTTGATCAGGCCACCCAATATAGCACTTCCCTCCAGTTTTCCTTCAGCAGTAAAAGAAGACAATGTTCTGGTTTTCTGGTTGGAAGATAAGCTTACTGTTTTGAGAGCCTTTTTCTGAAACTTCCCTGAAGCTGATCTGTGGTAGACGTTCTTCTTCTTAGTCTGCAGCAAAGGGCGTTCGAGGAGAGGTTTTCTTTCGAGGTATGAGCAGTTTGCCGGATCTGGGTTTGAACGAGGGAGACGGTGCATCGATGATCTTTTAGCAGTTCTCCAGATTGAAGGAGGGGCACTATCTCCATCAAGGGTAGCGTCATTAGTGAGAAGAAGTAGATCAGTGGATCCATCATCAAGTACTTCAACCTGGACCTGGTGACCTACTATTGCCTTGCCGTTTAACTTGCTTGTTAGAGAGATCAAAGGTACATGAACTCCACGGTACCTTGCTTGAACCTTCAAATCTACATCAACTAACATCGGCATCAATCTGCATCTGAAAAGTGAAGCATAAAATTGCTCCAGATGATCCGAAGACTCTTCCCAGCAAGTTCTCCAATTCTTGAATGAAGGATCAACGTCTCCCCAACCTGATTGAGATTTCAGCTGCAGGTCATCATCAGAATCAACATCACTCTGGTGCCTCTCCAAATCATCTGTCATGTTCCCTAATCCAGGAAACAAATCTTCCCCTTTGTTATCATAGTCCCGCTTTCCTTCGCATGGAAGTTCTCGACGCTGAGCATTCAACTCTGCAGGTTCAAATACATCAATGTTCCTGCTCGTTAGTTTACCATCACGCGACGATTCCCTAGTTAAGTTCTTCCTATCCCCATATTCATGGACTTTCTTTGCTATAATTCGAGTTTTACGCTTCCCTTTAAGATGCCACTGGGAAATGCCATTATCAATAGAATTTTCGGCCATCTGTTGGAAGAAATGGGCACCACCTGAAAACAATGGGGATCGAAGTTTGAAAATATTAACATTCAAACTACAAGGCAAGTCAAATACAGCATAGCATGGAAGGTTCAAGCAACATAATCTAGTTACAAGATAATTGGTAGCATCTTACACTACATCTTTTTTAACAACCTAAAATAGACTAGAGTCATTATTTTACGTTATTAATTTCGCAAATGGCATGAATCCTAAATCCTTCTACTTTTTTAATGCAAAAATACTCTTTCCCTCTCTCTCTATGACCCCTTGTGAAAGGTTTGTAAATTTGGGTTGCCAACCTTTGATTTGTGGTGTCAAAAGGAAAGCATTGGTTCAAGGGTTATGCAAGAGTTCAATGGTCTACAACAAAGGATGGCATATAATTCCATCCAATAACTAGTTTATAGAATAGATCTAAAGTAGATGCAGGCAAGGTCACCTCAAACATATGTATAGCCAACCATATTTTCACAACGTATATTACGCAAAAAGTAGTCATCATATTTCTTCACCTTGTACATCAGTCTATCGATATCAACAACATAACTACAATGGGAGGTCAGCTTTTCTGAATTTTACCATGATGATTACATGATTCACCCAGCAAAATGGGTATGCGAGCTCATATAAGCAACTCACAAATGTGTGTGCAAGCATAGCAACAACCAGCTAGGGATATGTGAGGGAAAGTCTTAAGGTTCTACCTTAGAAGGTATTTGATAGAATATAGGACTATACCATAACCTACAATGTGTTTAGAAGGTATATAGGAGTCAACCAAAGTCATTAATGAGCATGATTATTTTGATGAACTAAGGTAATTGGATATCAATGTCTCTAATTCAAGGATCAATCACTCTAGTGGGAAGAAGGGTAGCTCATCAGTTTTAAAATCAAACAGCTGAAAATGATCAAATCGATCTATGAAATCATTTAAGTTGATTTGAAACAAACAAAAGTAATAGACCAAATTAATTGTAAGAACCATTCAATTTAGGTAAATTTGAAGTGTAGTTAAGCAATAACCTCACCTGGTCAAACATCTTTGTTTAATCAAAGAAAAAAATTAGTTTGGTTCATACTTCAGAAATTGATTTGTTCATCATATTCAGTAATCCTTTTTTTAGTGACATTACAAGTGTTCATTTGTCAGTGTTTCCAAAGTCTAATATTCATGTTGGTTACATTGTTAATCACATTTTCAATAATATTCTTGCTGTTGTATCTCTTTAGATAATCCACACTTATTTATTTGTAAAAATCTATGCTTTATTATGTCTTTAAATTTGTGGGTGTATTAGATTTGGCAGAAATTCAAAATCCTTCAGACGTCACGAACAATATACTCTCAAACCTAGTAAATTTATCCACAAGAATAATGCTAACATTCCAAATGAAAATTTCAAACCTTTTGACATCTACAAATAAGCCTAGGCTAAGCAATGTAAAACATGTTAATAAAAGAAAGAATGCCAAATAAGCACACAATGCAATCTTCTCATGAATCATGGAGAGAATTGTTGTGATGGCACAATTGAAGGGTTTAAAATATCTCCCACGTTCCTCTCACAATAGCATGACTGACATACCAAGCAAAGATTGGAATGAGCATTTATCTTGAAAAATCCAACATCGCTTGAAGTTGGGACCAAATTTTAGCTCAAGTGAATGTGTAGACATGTAGCAAAAAATTTGTTGAGGTGCCATATCAATTCATGGTAAGATTGTCTTTGCATAACTCAAAATTAGATTGACACGTGTGTGTACACACGCACACATTTGTACATAAATATAAACATAATGAGCCATCTTAATGTCTACCAAGCTCAGATCAAGTTATCTTGAAATCAACACAACTGAGATGGGAGTTAATTTCAAGAAAAACAATCTAAAAAAAAATTGGATAATCACAACCTTATTTGCATGTAGTTTATTTTTGTCATTTCTCTTAACTATCAATGAAGAACAAACATAGTTGTAAGAGGAAGGTGAGAAGGGTGCATTCCCCCTTTCACACTTACAAATGCCAATGTCAACTACATGAAATTGTAAGAGAAATATAATTTTTGCAAATCATTGATCTCTTAATTATATGAAATAATGAAAAAAAAAATCAAGTCAACAAACAAAACGTTGATAAAAGGTTTTCAACCATCCTCGGAACTATAAATGTAAGGCTTGTACTGCTTTTTATTGATGCGCTAGAGATCACTGCCAAAACAGTTCACATCTAAATCATGATGGGAATATGGAAGGCTTCACCAAGCATACTTGCTTCCTCTTTCTTTTTGTTTTGTAAAGGTATGGTATTGATAAAAATTTGGATTCTTGAATAAAATAATGGCTATTATTTAATTGGGATTTGAATTCTAGTTCATAATTCTATCAATGGATTCAATAATTGAAATTTGGCTCAAGAAGCAAAAACATGCAACACAAAGAATAAATCATTTATTCAATCAAATATTATATTAAATGTCATTCATACTTATTCCAATTCTTGGAAGAAAATTCGCTTTTTTTCTGATTCGACCATGTCAACGTTTAAAATAGAAAACCAAATTGGTCAAGTCACTTTGCTACGGATCAAGACTTAACCATCCTTTTTTCCCATTTTATTTTTCCATTTTTAAAGAGATGGAGAAGCAAAAAAAATAGGTGCATCAAAAACATGTCCTTGTCAAATAAGACTCTACTAAGCAACAAATTAATTACAAAAACACTAATCAAGTTTCAAAGAAAACTCTGATAACCATTTGTTCAAGAAAAATTTTGTACAAGAACAAGCCCATGGTATAAGCTGTTGTAATATTTCTCCTGAACATGATAATTTGTATATTGATAACAGTTTATAATGTATGAACTTATATGAAAATGAAGACAAAAAAGGATGAAAGTTATCAGCTAAAGCACTGTCTGAACAAAAAAAAAGACAGCTGAGCTAAAACTAGTAAATCAAACCAAATTAATCAATTCAAAGAATTTACCAATCACGGAGCACTAAGACTAAAGCAATGTCAAAGCAAACATGTGAACACTGCATCAAATAAAAAGTACTCAATTCTTGACATACATTCTACCCTTCATACAAGAAATTAAATTGAACCCATTACCTGTTCTAAGTCTTCCTTCACCCAGCTCAAGGTCCGAATCTGTTGCAGAAGAATCAAAATCATTTTCTTCAGTCCAAGTAGATTGGGTACTCTCATTAGAAATCAGCTGTTGCATATGGTCACCACTGCCAGTATCTATTGGCGAGTATTCCAAAGTCTGTCTGGAAATATTCAAAGTATCATCAGAATCAGGTGATTGATGAGCAATATGGGAGATGCCAATTTGATAATCAACTCCACATATCTGATTAACAGGACTACAACTATGGGGATGGAATGGATAAGAAACTGACTGTTTTGCACTACTTTGCAAGACCTTTACAAGTTTTCGGCGCCTATCCCGTCTTTTAGCAGGGCTATCATTAACCCCACCACCTGGAACAGCTTTCCTCTTGAGAAATGAGAAATTCTTGACACTCTCAGTTTCATCCAAAAATCCATGATTATGCCCACCATCAGGAAAAAAATTGCATATATTCTCATCAGGAATATCAACATTTTTGTGAGCAACAGTAAGTAAAACATTTCCTTCTGAATTACCAATTTCAGGATTCATATCTTCTTCACCTTGGTGAGTAACAATTTCATGCTTTCCATCTTCCCTATTTTTTGGCTTGACTTTTTTGTTTCCACTAGCGGACACTGGCTGTTCAGAGCAATATTCATTAAGGGATGAAGGCATTGTTCTGGAAAATAATTGAGATTTCTGGTTTTCTAGTTTGCTTGAAACATGATCTTCAGAAAAGTAAGTGCTAGGCTCTTTTTCTGATATAGCAATAGCAGTGGTGCTTGCACATCCTGAGTTAGCTGTGCTTTGCTGTTTAATTTCAAGTTGCTGTTTTTCAAGCTCAAGAGCATGAAGAATGGCATCTTCCCTACGTGCATATTTCTCCCTTTTCTTAATAGGAATGCTATTAGATGCCTCAGCCCTTTCTATAAAGGAACCAAACTCCCCACAGCGAAATAGTTTTACGCGTTTGGATTTCTCTAAATTATACCAATCTCTGTAGAAGGGGGTAAAGATTAGTAAAAATAAATCATTAGCATACTAAAGAGTGTATAAAGAAAATTAAGCATGAAACTATCGGTAAGTATGCAAAGCCAGTGGAAATCCCCACACACATTTCTGCAAGCACATTGCAGCAAACAAATTGCAGTCTGTATGTGATATTGGGCAATCGCATATTTATAAGAAAATGTAACAAGAGCAAAAGAAAAATATTCTCTTTCCAAAGATCATTATTAAATTTGTACTTCGACACTTCTTAAGGAGTAAAGGGCAATTTTGTCATTATGTAACTGCACAACTTTTCAACAAAACTTGACATAGCAAATTACCAAACACACAAGTTATTGACAACACTAAACATTAGCACTTTTCAAACTTATTCTTTACTCAATGTTCCACAACCACCAAACCAAGATTACAAACAAAGGAATGTGAATATCTACAATGCTAAAGGAAGGTATAGCTGATTTTCCACCTGTCATACAGAGTCTACGGGAACATACAAACAGTTGTCTGTATATAATATGATGGATGCACACAGATGTAAGGAAGGGGAGATTAACTTTGGATAAGAATGAAAACATGACAAATACTAGGCACTAAAAAATATGATCAAAAGTCCGCACATAATACCTTAAGAGCTGCACTAAAGACTACTTATCATAATGCTAAACAAACATATGTTGTAAGAAAAATAAATTTATGAGGACAAACCTTTCATGGAAAATATTGTGCCAAATAATTTTAGCAATTCAGTATAAAAAATATCCAACAAACTAATCAAACAACAAACTGAAGAGACAATGACAAGCAGTAGCAGACACGGACAGGCTCAAGAGGGCTATCATACTGAAGGAGGTGATTCTACTTCTAACAAAGAAATGGAACAAAGGAATCAAAAATAGCATGCTGCGCCTTTAATTAAGGCAAAAGTGCCTACTCCGAACTTGCAGCATCCTCATAAGAGATTTCACAAAGAAGCTACACTCAGAGACAAACGATTTATAGTTCTGGATTGCCTATCTACTAAGCATAAGAAGAAAACAAAGCATAGCCTCTCATATTCTTTTAAAGCACTCGCTATTCCTATGAATTAAAAGGATAAGATTCACAAGAAAAAAAAAATGCAAAAGCAATCCATACATCTGCTCTAAATATAAATTGTTACCAAAATATCTTTGCCATGATAATCTTTTTTAAAAAGTAACAGTCAATCCTGTATACAACTGCATAAAAGCTGTTGTAAACCACATCAAACAAATTCATTGGGAATGGCAGATTTCTTATAATAACAAACTAATTAGCAGCTTTTAGGAAAGCAATTTTAAAAAGCTTTCTTTCACAGCCGCTGCAGCACAAGACTATTGCCAAAACAGCCTTAGGTTTAGCTATTTAATAACAATATCAAGAGGTGAATGCATTGTCTAACATCCCTTTTCAAATCATACATTTAAAGGGCAAACCATTTAGGGCATTGCATTTGTATAAGAAGCAAGCAACCAAATACAGAAGAATCAATTGAAATCTAAATAATTCAAGGATGTAAGAATTATGGAACAAATTTTGCTCTAGATCAAGCTATCAACAAATGCTGAAGCAAAATAAGTTTTAAACAATGTAAAACACATAACTTAAGCAAACAAACAGCACCTATAGTTAGTATAAAGAGCACTCAATGCACTTGCAGTCGCTAAGAAAGTCTACAAGCAGCATCAGCCAGCAAAGCACCCAATGAACATCTAAATAATAAAAGTTTATGTTCACCAAAAAAATAATTTATACAGTAAGCAAGGATGACCAAAGAAATCATAGAAGAAAGAAAAATCAATGTCCTTGACCATTATTACATCTATTAATGGATCCTGTATAAGTTGTGCCCATTACAGAAGCATGCGAATGACCTACAAAAAAAAAAAGTGAACAAGAAAAACCGATCACTAATGGTAAAAAATGAAGCACAGCCATTTTCAGGAGATGTAAAATGACCAGTGAAGAAGATCTTGCTAATGTCTCTCTCTCTCTCTCTCGCTCTCTCTCTCTCTCTCTCTCTCGTTACATTGTCTCCAATCCAATTAAAATTTTCAAGAAGACATAAAGCTTCCATATAAGCATATCAAGCTGTACAGGGAAAGAAGTATCTCACACACTAGCGTCGTCTCTCCCAAGAAGCTTCACCGGCGTGCCCGACCGTGGCGACATGAGATGTGACTCGGCAAGTTCTTCTGGCCCAAGAACTCTCCCCGGCCACCAAGACCCGTTTCGACGCCGAACCCAAACGATTGTCCCGACGCTCCAGTCGCCTCCTGCCCCTCCGGATGATCCCTCCGACGCTGTTCCCATCCGCTGCTTCCCAATCCCCACTCAAAATGGACCACTGAACGTCGTAAACCAGTCTCCGACGGCTTAGCCGCCTGAGAACGCAAGCCCAGCTGACGTGCGCTGCCTTTGCCAAAATAACGCGGGAAAGAAGAAGTCACCGGCTAGGGTTTCCATTCAGGTGAAGCAAGAACACATCTCCCTCCTCTCCCTTTCTCTCAGTCAAGTTCTCATCCGTCAACTGCAACTCGGTTGAAACCGGAAACTGCTCCCAATAGGAACCGCCGAGTTGGATACTGATCGGAGATTCCGACGGGATTCCTCAACCCCTTGGCTTATTGCGTTGTCTATCCTTACCTGCCTTCCTTTTTTTTTTCCCCAATTGTTTAGTAAAAGTAAATGAAAGCGATATTGTCTTTATATATATATAGTGTGTTATTCATAAGAGATCGAATTAATTATTATAAAAAAATCATAATTATTCCCTATTTTTTTTCTAATTTAGGAATTCAATTGCTCGCATGATCCTAATTAATGTGAAGCAAAGATGAAAAAACAAAAAAAAAAAAAGAAATTATATCAATTTTAATAAATCTTATAAATTTGTGAAAATGAAAATTTAAAAAATGTATAACACCAAGTTTCATTTCAAGATTTGGAGTTATATGGATTTAAGTTTATTCAATTTAATCAGTTTCCTTGCTGCAAATAATTTCTTTAACAAGTTAAACTAGTTTGTTATCCATAAATGAGGCATATGACTCTTATCTTTGTAAATAATAGCTTGAATAAGCAAAGCATTTTAAAACTTAAAATGAATGTTTGCTTACAAAATAAAAGTTTTTTAATGACTTTCAAGTGTATTATATTGAATTTTATATATTAATTTGATAGAAAAATATATTCTTTTAATTGAAATTAAATATGATATGATATGTTGTATTTAAATCATAATTTATTGAATTATTTTTATAAAAAAACATTAATATTAATCTTACAAATTAATACATTATATTAATCATTTATATATGTATTAAATATTTTTTATATAAAATAAATTATCTTCTTCAAAATTTTTTTAGAATACATAATTTATCTTTTCATTTATTAAAATATTCTAATTTTTATCAAATTTATAAAAAATGAAGTAAATAAGACTTGATTTTGAGAAGTTAAAATTTTAAATAGGAAGATCATAATAATCATTGTATTTAATAATTATAAAATGCATAAATATTAAATTTCTATTAAAGAGCTATATTATAGAGTTTAATAATTATAATTATATTTTGATGAAAAATAGTTGAATTAGAAGACAAATTTTAGAAATAAAATTTTTATAGTGAAAATTTTTTATATAGAAATTATTAAAAATATCAAAAAAATGTCAAAAATGGTAATATTTATATGAAACAAGGAAGGAATTCGAGGGATAGAATTTTCTAAAAATAATATAAACAATTTTCAAATATATATTCAATGTGAAAAATACATATAATAAAAGAAATTAAAAAATTGAAATAGAAGACGAGCCAAACAAACTGTTTTTCCTAATTATATAATTCCTGACCAAGCCGGAATTGGTCAGTGGGGCGGCCGACGGAAGAAACAAAAGACAGAAACAAGCAAGAAGAAAAGCCGTTTGGGGGAAGAAGAGTGGGGAAGAGAGAAGGCAGAAGCCAACTCTCGGAGACGCCATTGCCGGCGACGACAAGAGTTGCCGGAAGTGGGCATGAAGTCGGCGAGACGGGGGAGATCTGAGGAGAGGGAGAGAAAGAGAGAACGTCTCGTCCACCTCCGGCTCGGTCTTCAACGTCGCAACTGTTTGTATCTCTGTCCTCTTCCTGTTTTCTATTATGATTTGGGGTTCTTTGCCAGTATTTGATCCAATTTTCAATAATGTTCTCCATCTTATTTCATCGTTTTCAAGATTAAAGCACTTAACCTTCAACAAGAAGGAACTCGGTATTCTGCGTCTCCTTCAAGAGTCAAAATCAGTTAGTTATCTTCCCCAATGGGTTTGTATCTGTTCCCTCTTCAGTTGTCTAATTATGATTTATGGTTCTTAGTTATAGCTTCCATTTCACTCAAATTCCAACAATGATCTTCATCTTTTATCATCATTTTTCTAGATTAATTACTTATCTTTAAGACCAAGGAACGGGGGATTTCATGCATCAAACAGCATCTTCTTCATCATTTTTCGCTTTAATTTGGGTTTTTTTTTTCTGTTCTTTTGTTTTGCTCATAAGTGCCATCTTCTTTTCATTAGGATCAGCGATTGTCATTATGGGAGTAAGCGGATCTGGTAAAACGTAAGTTTCTCATCGACTAATAAGTGTTTTCATTTATTGAATTTCATTTTAAGATCATACAAGTGCAACTTTCTTCCTTTAGAACTAGAAAATTAAAGGCAGCTCTACTTAATGCTTCCTCAAACAAAAAGGGGTTATTTCTCATTCTTGAAACATTATTTATATGTCATATCTTGTATTATTGATGTTTCTTTACCAAAATATCTTCAATGGACATGTGACAATTGGCTTCCTATGGTTGTTAGATGTATATTTCTAATGAATTGGAAAGCAACACTTTGGTTAAAAAAAGTGCTTCTTTCTTTTTTAGAGAGGTTCAAACATTTCGAAGTGGTCATGCTTGTTTTTTAAGAACTTTTCAGAAGTTTTTTTAGAACTCTAAACATCAAAATCTTAATAAATAAATTTTGCAAAAACTCTTTTTTACTTACATAAAAATCTGTCATTAAATGCTTTATTTGCATTATCCTTTGATTTCAAGGGTAGGTCTTCAATTTGTGTATTGCCCTTTCTTTTTTTTTTTTTGTTGTGTCTTCTTCTTCTTCTTCTTCCTTTTCTTCTTCTTCTTCTTTTTTTCTTCTTCTTCTTCTTATCCTGTTCTTCTTCTTCTTCTTCTTCTTCCACCTCCTCTTCTTCCTCCTCCTCCTCTTCTTCTTCTTCTTGGTTCAATTTTATCGCTTCTTTTATGTTCTTCATTATTTATTATTTCCTCATTCCATGGTGATGGATTTACTATTGAACTATTATCTAGAGCTATACTTGCTCATAATAATGACTTTTTATAGTTAACACCATCTTGTAGAAGTATAAGAATCTAAATGTTAACTTGGTGTAATTGTAATTGAATATGAAGTTGATCTGAAAAGTTGTACACTGCATTTACTAAGTTGTAAACACCTATTTCAAGATACATAATGACAACTATCTCAACCACATTTTGAAATGCACGTTTATAAAAAAATGTCATTTGCAAATGGCATATTAAATGGCTCCTAAGTTTAATCATTTCTACTAATTAGTCATGCATATGAAATTGAAACCTATAATTTGATGTGAATGATTGGTTGTTGTTGTGTATTCTTGTCATATCATAGACAATATGTGATTGGTAGCTTTTTTTAGTGATCTTATTCTTGAGTTACAAATTAATATCCACATGATTTCATTGAACTTGTTTGATACTACCATAGCACATATTAGAGAATAAGATCCAAAAGTTTACAAATTTGTATTCAAAACATATTACAATCTATCAAGGATGATGTATGCACACTTTCTTCCCTTTTATGCCATCCTTTTGACTTAATTTATGTTTTCAGAAGCTTTAGTTATGCATCCTTAACTATACATTAATATGATGGATATTGGCTGAACAGGTCGGTTGCTAAGTTGCTTTCAGATTCGTTACATTGCTGCTTTCTTGATGCTGATGACTTCCATTCAGAGTCAAACAAAGGTACCTTGCAGGCATTATGCTCTTCAATCTTCAAAAGATAGCACATGTATAGAAAATATTTTCTACATTTGAAGAGAAAAATGCAAATTGATTTAATCCTAAATACAATTGCATCTCAAGAAAATCAAAAATTTATTTTCATGAGTTGATTTTATTTTTTTTTGTTTTTGAAGGAATGAATATTGTTTTATTTTTGAATTAAATGATGTTAGAATAGGCCATCATGAAAAATCATGATATTAAAAACAAATTTTTAGGTATCAATTACTAGTTGTGTGTTAAATTAAGCATGTTTTTTGTCCAAGTCCTTTAGCATTTGAGGTTTAGCGCCCTGTGGGCATCTGCAAAAGATGAAAATATTGAGAAAACCATTGAAGGGAGGGGAACAATAGTTGAATGATATAAGTAAGGGATTCTCTCTCACTTAATTAGGGCAACAATCATGATATAAATATGTGTGGTGATGTGGATTAGAGTCACTTATATCTAACTGTCACAAATCAGTTGAGAAAATATCTATAAATAGAGAAAAAAAAAATAATACGTGGATGGAGTTATATCTCATTGTCATCTAAAACTGCCCAACAAGCAAGGCAAGGAATAAAGTGATTTTAAAATGATCACTAAATATTGTAAAAATGTTAGCAACAAGACTTATTGATGGAATAAAGTGCACTCAATTTGCTTCTCTAATGTAAAATTGATGGATAAAGTGATAGTCAATCTCAAAATGATGTGTTCTAACATGTATAATAGCATTCTCAACTATATGTATTTCAGAGTTGTTATTAGAAATGAGTAAGGTGTTTAAGGAACATAAGGATCAAGTTCTCTTAGTAATAAACTAAACCAGCTTAGTTTGACAATAACAATTGCTAGTGTCTTGGATGTAGATTTAACTCTGGAATTAGAAGCAATTGTTTGTTTCTTGGATAGCCCCAAAACCAGAATAGGGCTGATGAATATGCTTAAACCAATAACAGATTTCTTTTTGGTTAGATTGCCAACCCAGTTAGCATCACAATAGGCACTAATCACAGTAGAATTGGATATAGTAATACAAGATCAAGCAATACCGAATTTTTTTTAACCCAAATGTGTTGTGGTAAGACCTTATAGGAGTTGAGAGGCTTGATTTACAGCATAAGAAATATCTATGTTAAAGCCAAGAATTGGAGTGCACCAACTATATTTCTGAACATTGACTGTGTAATAGTACAACACCCTCAATTCGAGATGCCTATTTACCAGTTACAATTTTAGAGGAACAAGGCTTTTAGAATTAAAATTTAGTACATCATAAAAGATTCATAACTAGATTGGTTAATAATCAAATATTTTTATTTAAAATGTGACTTCAATACCCAGAAGAAGTCTTTATTACATAAAAATTGAATAAATGATGAAGAATTATATCATTTGATCCAATAACTATAAGATTATCAACATATAATATTACATCTAGAGTAGATGTTGAAAAGATTTTGAAGAAAGTAATAAATTAGGTTTACTATTATAAAGTCCTTAGGCAATGAGGAAAGAACGAAAGTTTTAGTATTTGTTGAGAAAACTAGGTGGCTATTGCAAGTAGATTGCCATGTAGAAAACATTAAAGAAGAGTACTGTAAACATCTAACCAATGTAGTATCTCAGGCGGTGGAGACATTTAAAGCTAGTATTGTTCTAATTTTTCATGGTTTAATGATTAATTATAAGTTTGTGTGTAGTCTCGACTATGCTGTTGATCATATTCTTTGACTATTAACTGAGCTTATAAGGGTTAATAGAATACGTTTTTCTTTAAAAATCATCTTGAGCCAACAATGTTCATAGAATGTGTGTAGGACCAAGACCCATGAGTGCATTATATTTCTCATCTATTGCTTGCACTTAATGCAAATGTTTACTGACTTGAACATAAGAGTTGGATTCAAAGGTTGTAGGGTCTTATATAACCTTAATAAAGTTGCTGGTGTTGGCGAATGTAGTTGGGATTTCTTGGGAAAAGAATAAATGTATTCTAAAAGATAAGTTCTAGTGGTTTTGGTAGAGCATCTAACAATGTCATTGGAAACAAGTACTTGAGTACATTGATAAGATGAAGGGACTGTGATGGTACAAGAGAGCTAACAAGAGAGAGGGAAGGCAGTCATGCTGCTTTTCTTCCTTAACCAACTTAATTTAATGCTTTTTACTTGATAAATAGCTATTCATGTTGTATACCTTTAATTGCCGATTCTTTTGTAACGCAGAGAAAATGGGCAAGGGAATCCCACTTTCCGACGAAGATCGCCTTCCATGGCTGGAATCCCTTCGTGATGCCATCCGGCAGAAAACAAGCAACGGAGAGCTTGTTGCTCTGGCTTGCTCTGCTCTACAGAAGAGGTACAGAGATATCCTCAGGTCAGCAGATCCGGACTACAAATCCGGCGATTATACACGCTGCATTGTCAAGTTTTTCTGCTTAGTCGCACCGGTTGAAGTAATCGCCGAAAGGATGAACGGAAGGTCGGAGAAAGAGGAACATTTCATGCCTGTTTCCCTGCTTCGCTCACAATTAGAATTGCTTCAGGTTGATGACAGTGAAGGAATACCCCAGATTGATTCCAGTATGAGTCTGCAGTCCATTCTGGATCACATCCTGATTCTAATCGAAGACAAATGACAACTTTCCCTGTTTCTGGTTGATTTGCAAAGCGAAAATGCTCGATTTCTCCTAGTACTAAACAAAGCAATATGAAGAACAGTTGCAGCATCTTCCTGGAGCTGAAGTTCCACAATTGTGCTTGATTTTTAACTGCTGTATTTTAAATTAACTGTAAAAAAAATGTTAAAATTTTCTATAAAATGAGTTTCAGTTGTAAATATTTTTTTATAGACATAATTTAATTTTTCTATCATAAGATGCAACATCTAACACTTGTCTCTAGATCCATTAGAACAATCACTATGACAAAGTTGAATGTCCTTAGGTTTTTTCTATGATGCATTTGATATCGATTTCTTTATTAGGATCATAATTGTACTTAATATTGAAAATTCTTTATTTTGTTTAAGTTTTTTTTATGTGAAATTAATGTTTAGATCAAACTTAAATTATATTTTAATCACTAAGTAGAATTAATGAAACATCTTAGATGTTGTCCTTTATATGACTAACATAACTATAGGTGATAAGCTTCACATAAATCACTTTAAGAAAAAAAATTTTAAGCCATTCTCAATATTTTAACATTTTTTATTTGAATTTTTAAAATGGTATACTTTTATTTATATTTATATTCTTAGTATATGTTTTAATCTTAATCAATGAAATATAATTCTTGTGATAAATGAATTTGTCATCGGGTTCGAATTTCCTCTGCGGCGAATCCGACCCGCTATCACCCGGCATACATAATGGAGCTTTTCTCTATTTATGCATGTTAGGGTTTTCTCTTCGTTAGCCGCCGCTCTGCTCCTCGGCCCGGACTTACTCGGTAAAGATGAAGACGATACTCTCATCGCAGACGATGGACATCCCTGATGGCGTCACCCTGAAGGTGAAGGCGAAGGTGGTGGAAGTAGAGGGGCCTCGTGGTAAACTCATCCGTAACTTCAAGCATCTGAACCTCGACTTCGAGCTCCTGGAAGGCGGCAAGAAGCTGAAGGTGGACGCCTGGTTCGGTTCCCGTAAGTCGATGGCTGCGATCCGTACTGCGATAAGTCACGTTCAGAACCTTATCACGGGAGTCATGAAGGGTTACCGGTATAAGATGCGTTTCGTATACGCTCATTTCCCCATCAACGCTAGCATCACAAACTCAAATACGTCTATAGAGATCAGGAACTTCCTTGGAGAGAAGAAGGTCTTCTTTATCTAACCTGCTTCTTAATTTTTTTTTTTTCTTATGAAATTTTCTTATTGCTTTTATGACCTTTCAGTGCTTTTGATGAGGGGATTTTCTAATTGGCATTATTGGCATCGTAGTAAGACGTGAAAAAAGGCCTTTTGTTGCTACTTGATATAATATAAACTGTTAATGCTAATAAGAAAAACTTAGATTGTCCGTGTAAGTTGGGAGGCTTTACATTATCGATTTAAGAGGTGGGATAGAGAAGCTTATTCCTCTGTTTAGTCTTCGATTTGAAGATTATTTACTGTTTTCTGGTATCTGCTGAGTTCAAGAGGTAACCTTTAAATAGGGTGAACTAGGTGGTGATCGGAATAAACTGATTTATGTTATGATCTAAATCGGTTTGAAGATTGTTCTTCAATGATGCTGTTCCCTTTGTTGCTTCTGTTGCAAAAGTTTATGCTCACAATTTTTTTTGTTTTTCTTTGTGGCCTAATTCAATTCCTAACGTGGAAGCATGGCTTCAACATCTGAATCAAATAACTATTCTTTTATTCTGTAAGGTCATGCAAAAAAGTGAAGGCTTGGGCAAAAAATAACTTATGTTATATTGTACATTTGAATTAAATAACTATTCTCTAGGTAAGAAAGGGATGGACTTGGGAAGAATTGTTTAATCTTACTGATAGACCATATAAAAGGGATTGTTTTGATGTTTTTAACCAGTCTTCTGTTAGGTTTAACTTTTAGAGCACCATGTACCCTTTATTGTTTTCCTCCATTTTGCGAAGTTTTAGGGCTAGCATTAGTTTTTTTTATGCTATAGATTCCGAATACACTTTCTTTATGTTTACATTTTGTCACCTTAGTGGATGCAATACGTATCCTATACTACATAAGCTGCAATTTTTTATTACTTGTACAAATAAAAATGTGTAGATTACCTATCATTGTTCAAAATATGCACCAAGCTTAGTCATCTGATAGATGTTTGCATATTCATTTATTTAGATAATTAAAAAGGCTTGAGTTCTAAAAAGTACTCCTATAATATATCTTTTAAGCATATGAGTGCTTATTTGGTGATGTTGTTTTGTGCATATTTTTTCATTTCATTTGAAATAGTCTATTAATATTTAAAATGCGGTTTCTTGATGTATGATTTTATATTCTTTTCACATTACAAAGATACTTGCACACACAACTTTTATTGTGCACCACAAATTCGAGTCTAAGATGTTGTCTTAATGGACATAAAGGCTATAGATTTTAAACTTATTCATGAGATATATGTGACCAAGTTACTAATGAAGATTAATTAGTTTACGTCTAATATGTATTTTCCAAAATAATAAAAAAATAGATAACGATATTTACATGATTTATGCACACTGAATATATTGTAATTTTTCTAATAATTTATTGTGATAGTTTGTCTGGATGATTTAATGCTTGCATGCTTTTCATTATTTGTCTAGGTTATAGTATCAAAGCTTGAATGTATGTGTTCTATGAATGTAGTGAATTGAGTAGTATTACATGGCAAGAAATTTTAGGCTTACAAAGCTTAAGCATAGCATGGAATAATTGTTTTTGAAACAGTGGTGCTATGATGAATCTGCATCTATACTTGAAAGATAGTAGGTGTGAGTTCATGTATGTGAAGGTTGTAGTGTCCTGATTTTTGATAAACATAGAGATGGGTGTTAGATGGTTTGAAAATGTAAAGATGGGATTTTTATGTGTTTAAGGGAAGAAAAATATCATAAATGACATTGGTGGAAACTATTAAAGATGATCATGTGTGTTGCTATTTGGGTGAATGCAATATATATATAAATAATTGACAATTCACTAGCATTTGGGATTAAAAGCTGGTTATTGTGGTTGTCATAACATAACAGTTCTAAACATGGTAGAGGCTTATGTTCAATTAGCTCTTGAACTGTTGGATGAATTCTAATTTTGTATGTACAATGTTGAAGCCAAAAGTATTCAAAAAAATATTGCACAAGCTATTTATTAATGTATATGCTTTATCATGTTAGATGTGATTTGGGTTTTTTTTTGAGGGAGGGGGGCAGTTTCTTGTTGGGTTGTCTTATCACAACTATTATTTTATGCTTAAAAATATTATTTTTGGAGTTGCAAATGTTGAACTTATGTTGATTTTGATGATGAATGTCACTTCAGATACACATGGCGTATCTTTTTTTGAAGTGTGGTAAGCTATGTTAAAGGTAGAGAATGAAGGATCTTATCATTTAGTGGAGCTCGAAGTAATCAAGGATGATGCCTATGGATGATCGAACAAGAATAAAGGCTAAATAGGATTTTGTTTTCTAAGCTAAATATGTATGCATGCATTTATGAGTCTTGATTCTCAATTATATTTGGTATATTTAACAGTGAAAATTTATTTTTAGAATCCCATGATGCAGTCCACTTGTTTTAGAGCAGTTAGGACCATTTGTTTGAATTAAATGTTTGAAGTCCTCGGTTCAGTTACAATTTTGTTGTTTTTTTGAGAAGAAAGTCTAGTATGTTGAATTTATTTAGGTAATTTTCAATTAGCTCAAATGATGAAATCCACCAAACCCCAGATAGCTGTGCTGTAATGGAATTATGTGAGAAAGACGCTTGTCCCCTAGCGACGACGTATGAGTATTTAAGTTTTTGGTCACCTTTTATTGGCGAATGTCTTAAAATGTCATTGGTGTTTTTGAGCCTCTTTTTACTTGTCTTTAAGTTTACTTTGCTTTATAAATATGGCTTATTTCCATCCATTGGACTAAAACTTCCTGGACAAAATTGCTAAAACTAAGAACTTGCACTTGTTCCAAGTTCTTCTCTACCTACCACTTTGGATTGCGCTAGCCCCACTGTCTCCCCAGGCTTCAAACTTCAATTCTTCTTTGAAAGAGAGCATTCTCTTAATTGGTTTGCGAGATATAGCAAGAGAGATTCTAATGTTTCCTACATTCTTCTCTTTATCCTATTGTTCTCTTCAATTGCCTTATAATCTTGGTATTTCATAGCGTGAAATATTTGAGCTTTGAGTGCTTTACTTCTCCTGTTGTTTTACTTGAATGTTAGGCTTTTAAGCAAGTCTTAATCTTGCTTTTATTCTTTCTCGAAGTGGTACACACGGATTTTTCTTTCCTTGAGAAAATTTTTATGTTCTAGAGAGATTTTACTTGGTTTTGTCTAGCAAGATGTTTGTAGAGTTATATCATTTAAACTTGTTGTAAACCTTCTCTTTCAAGCCTCAAGTTTTTATTCTTTATTGTTGAAATTATTTGAATTATGAAGTTTGTTTTTAAAGAGAGGTTAAGGACCTCGTCTAGATTTGATTCTTGATCTTCATTATAAGAGTACCACTCATTGACTTTGAAGTTATAAAGTAGTTTCAAACATAACACTATGTTTTTTTTGCTTTGCCTTGGGCCAGACCCCCTCTCTCCATTTCTTTTTATTCTTCAACGTTACCGACGATAATATGTTGTTTCGAACATGAAAAGCTTGTTTTTTCCCCTCCATTTTACTTTCGGCTAGCCTTTGCATGCATAACTTCATCATTGTAATAATATTTATACTTGAGATTTAGTCGCAGTGATCCTCTAAGCCATCTCACCTCTTACATTTTGCTACTGCAATTGGAGTGTTGTTAGTAATGTCCCCGTGAAAGGCTTCTTTGTTGATCCCTCCTTGTACTAATGCTTGAGCATGGCTAGTAAAGAAAAGCTTCACTAGTGAAATTTCATAAGAAGCTTATATTACACATTTGCTTTCACATTTCTTTCACCGCGATTCAAATTTTGCTACATATTATGTTACTTGAACTTGTGCTGAGACATGCTCGCTATGCTAACCTATCCATGACAATATTTTGCTTGCTTTCATTTTGTTATTTTGTTCATTTAGTTGGTTTATCTTTTTATATTTTGTTTAGACTTAAAACAATTTTCTTAAATTCCAACATATAACATTGATGTGAAGCCGTGGAATCCAAATCACAATCCATTATCAAGCTTCACTGTATAGCTTGGAATCCACATTTTCAAAAGGCACGATTCCTTGCATTTCAGGTCCGGAAGGTGGACATGCTCGACGGCGTGTCGATTCTCAGGTCAGAAAAGGTGAAAGATGAGCTGATCCTCGATGGAAATGATATCGAGCTTGTTTCTCGCTCTGCTGCTCTAATTAATCAGGTCAAGCAATCTCCCATTCTCTTCTCCTGTTAGCCAATCTGTAGCTCATCTAATGCTTACATTTGTTCATTTAATTCACCACATTGCCTTCATCGTTTTCTTCAAAGCAGAAATGCCATGTGAAGAACAAAGACATCAGGAAGTTTTTGGATGGTATCTATGTGAGCGAGAAGGGAACAATTGCAGATGATCAATAGATTTTGGGCTGAGTTGCAATGGATGCAGATCAAGCTTTTCTTTCGAGCTTGCAGTTTTCTATGATTTCTATTTCGTTCTGTGGACCGTTATTTACATGTTTTTGAATTTAGAATGGTGGGAGTTTGTTGTTTTAATGCTTCTGTGGTACCATTTGATTGATTTCTCCTCCATTTTTCCAATATACTGATTTAGGAATTAGCTTTTGGTTATTTGATGATTTCTCTCAAGTATACTTTTGAATAAATTATTATTATTCTTCATGTTATTTTTTGATAAGGCTAATTTTATAAATAATAGTTATATAAACATGTTAAGTGTTAATAATCGTTTATTATTTTGATATGCTTGAAATGCATATATAAAATTGGATACGATTTGGGTTGAGTATGCAATTTTAGCAAAAATAAATAAATAAATAATGACAAATTTTTTCAAGGTGGTCTATTAAATGAGGAGCAATTGCTCTTGCCTATTTAGTGGTGTTAAATCTCATCAGTTTTTATTGTTTATTTAGCACAATTTTTCATATGATCAAGTAACCCTAATAAGATTAAATATAGTGTTGATCTATAACACTTGTCACCCTTACTCTCATGGTGAGGTATCCTTTGTATCCAAATATTTTTTTAAATCTTAAGTTGATAGGTTTTGATTTGATTGTGGATGAGCACTATGGTTTCATAATCAATTTATTTACAAATATTTAGTGAAATATATATGAGAGTTTCTTTTATATCCTCATCTAATATTAGGTATTTCAATAATTGTGATAGTTGATAGTATATAAAGGTTATATATTTATGCATGTGTTATTTTAATACTAGTGTTTTTATTCATTTAAATTATTATTTTGTTTTAACAACATGTACGCATTTAGTTTGATTAGATTTATCTAAGATATTGTGTGATTTAAAATTTTTTGTGGATTCTAAACCAATTAATAATTATAAAGAATTATGAGATTAATCAATTAGTCATCATATTCACCTATTAATTATGATACATTATTTTGGTCATATCAAGGATAGTCTTTAGCCTAGATCACTCATTCCAACACTATTTTAATGCAAGCATATTTAATCATAGAGTTTTTATAAAGATCAAATGTTTGTTTGGCTTTAACAAATGACTCATTATTTTAAAGATTATAATTTTACTTGATATTTTTCTCTTATAACTGATATGAAACTATTTATCATTGTACTTTTGCTTAGAAGCTCAATAGAAGATGATTCCTCTTTAAGACATCACTTGGCCCTCTTTATTCTCAAGTATTGTAGGCTTATTAGTTTTACTTGATTCATTTTCAAACCACATCAGTGTTGAGGAGGTGCAGTTTAGGCTAAATTTTAACCTAATTATATCATATTTGCATGTAATTGACTTATCCTCTTTGATCACATTATTGTTCTTTAAAAAATATCATAATCATTATTTGGAAGAGTCATGATTTAGCACCCTTTTCATACGTCATTTGGTTGTAGACTTGTTCTTTATAGATAAAATGTTTGAGTACCTATATGAGTGTGTTCTTTGATCAAGCTAGCATTTTTTGATAAATTATCCTTCATTTAAAAGAGTAGTTGAACTCTCTTCAAACCCTTTATGAAAATGTAAGGAGTTTAAATAGAGTTGGAGCCCAACTTTTTGCATCCCAAATTGCTTTATTGGTCATTTGATTCATGCTCAATCATTTAGTCTTCTCAAAACAAGTAACTTAATCGGTGTAAAGATTTAAGATATGAAGCAATGTATTTGATTTGAAAGTATATTGCTTTGTTTCTACATAATGCACATGTCGTAACCAATCATGGTTGACTTCTTAACTCCCAAATAAATTACAAAAGTGATCATATTGAAAATTTTGTCTTTATGTAGTTAGTTTGATAACAACAAAATAAATTTTTCATAATTTAATATTTTTCTCAAGTATTTGTAGATCTTGTCTCATAGGATTACTTGGTAAAAGTAATTAGAATATTAGTGTAACACCTGATGAGAGTGAGGAGTGAACACGTACTGACAAAAGTGCAACAAAATTAATTAGTGAAAGTGAATCTCCTATGTAAAGCTTTTAGGGGTACATGGATAAATAAGTTATATATTAGTTATAAGAGGACATATCTTAAGTTTTATAAGTCATAAGTTTTGAAATTATAAGGTATTTTTTGGAGAAAACTCTGGCTTTGGTATCATTAGACTTTCAAGGTTAAGTATATCAGAGTTAAAGTAATTTTGAGATGATTGATCGAGAGAGAACTAATCCCTTAATTAAGAAAAAAAAATCCAATTGGTTAAGGACAATATATCACCATAAGGGTTGGAATGTTATATTATATGGTATCATAATAATATCTTTTTTAGTTTAATATAGTTAGAAAATAAATCAAGTAAAAATTGATTGGCTTATAATCCCAATGAAAGAGTGGAGTTAATATCCATAACTGTAAGTGTGATGAAATAAAATAATGAAAGCACAACTTTATGAGGGAACCTATATTGGATCTCATTAAAATTTTTTAGTTAAGAATGCAAAGGTTAGAGTAGTGTTAAGATAGGTGACTAAATTGAATGATGAGTTATTGTTTTGATACAATAAAGTTTTATCCTTAGTCAACGACCCTTCACACTTGGTCTTCGATCCCAATGTTACTTCAACTTAAAGAATTCTATCTTTTTAATTTTTATAATTTTACTTATAAAGCTTCTGATCTTTCATCTTATAGTCAATGCGAGTGTTTATTATTATACCCCTCATTTGATGGTTCTTCTCTAGAACATCACCCAATGATTACTCCATACTCATTTTAGTATTGGGTATCTACCCATTGGCTTCAACTTATTTTCTCTTCAAACTATATCAGTTTAGAAGAAATACTACTATTATATCATATTATAACATTCAAACTTTCATAATAAGCACTACTTCTATTAAAGCATACTTAACTAAAGAGTTCTCATAAGATAAAACTTGAGGGTTTTAATTATAAAGTTCAAAATCTTCTCTTCTATAGTTGATTTAAGACTAGTCATCTTTATATTTCTCTACTTAGAAGTCTATCAAGAATCATTCTTTGTTTAATGATTTCTCTCTAATATATCACTTGATTATTCTTCATCTCTTCAAATTTGGTATTACAATTGATTTATGATTTGAAAACCTCATTTATAAAATATTTGGAGTGAATACATCATGCCTTACTTGAAAATGTTGTTTCTATTACAAAAATATAAAAGACAATTTCATACTTTTAATGTGAGAATGACAGTAAAACTCATCTTAAAACTATTTTTATAACCAAATAAAATAATACAATGATATAAAAAACCCACATTATTCATCATGCATGTATAACACACTACAAACTATAAGTACATACTTCTTATTAAACTATAAAAAATGTAGTATAAACATAATTATATTTTATCATAACTCACTATATAATAACCCCTCAAAATGTCACATCTCATATACTACTTTGCTTCATATCTTTATGTGTAGCAATGACATGACTTATGATATGAGCATGTAATAAGTTTTTTTAAAGCACAAGTAAATTATTAGATAAAAACAATATCATACTAATGAGACGATATAATTTCAAAAATTATAATACCAAAAAAATGATAACCAATCGTGACATCTAAATCAAAATCTTTGTAAAATCATATAACATATATAACTCTTGAGACTAAATATGGCAAAGAGTGATTACTAGATAATATTCCAAGAAAATGAATCATCAAACAACAAAAGACTCTTAACATACTTCAGATGGAGGGATATAAAGGATGATAGTCAAATATTTATTTGGAGAGAAGATTTTTGACTTTATATATGATACCATTGAGTTAAGATATTGAGGCGTCTTTTGAGGGTAAAACTTGCTTGAGTTAAGATGGGCAACTTAAAGGAGACAATATCTCGACATAATGAGATTGTGTTATCACAAATATGTTACTAATGTAAAACAATATTTAGTTTATGTACTTCGAGAATAAACCAAGTGAAAATTAATAATTTTGACAAAAATGTGTTGAAATGATAGCCAACTCACATCTTAAGGAGAGAATTCATCAAATAAAGAGTAGCTTTTAACAAGTTTCTAGATGGAGAGATATAGAGATACTAGCCTACATCGATTACAAAGAAAAAATTTTAGATTTTATATGTGATGCTATTGCTTTAAGATATTGATATACCTTTTGAGAACAAAACTTGCTTGAGTTAGGATAGTAAAATTCAAGAATAAAATATCTTAATATAGTAAAATTAGGTTATAGCAACATATATACAAATAAATTTTATATTCATTTTTAGGCATATATATACATAAATATCAGATTCTCTTTCTATAATCATATGTATATTATACTCACATTTTATGTTATATTTTTTTTACTAGTTCATTTTTTTATTTCTGATATTAAAGGATATTATTTTTTATATGATCATAGTTAGATAAGGGTATTTTAAAATAGCTTAAAATTAAAATTTTAATAAACTTAGTTGAAATTAAAAATGTTTTATATTAAATGTTGACCTATAAAGATCCAACATAAAAAATAAAATAAGCATATAAGAAATAAAAACGTTTAGATGAATATACAACTATAAAGAATATAATTAGTAGTAGATGAATTTGAGAGATCCTCACAATTGTGCCAATAAAAGAAAATATTATAGGAAGTTAATTGAATGATTTAAACATGATAAACACAAGTTAGTAATCAAATAGGAGATATGAGTTATTAGAATTTTTTCTAATGAATATTAGAGGTAGATAAAAAAAAATGTGACTACAAATTATTAAAAATTGCTCAAATGTGTTTGGATATTAAGAATAAATTATTCATAGTTGTAGCATAATGATGTCAAAGATTCATGTAGTCATCAATTTTTAGCATGATTAAGACTTGCTATAATTATTTGATGTTTAGCTTAATTACAAATTATTAGTTTATACAACTAACATACTTTCTTCATAGAAGTCATATGCTATTCTTTATAAGCTCTTAGCACAAAAAAAAATATTAATTTGTTTTCATTAGAATCTATCATTTAACCATTCACTATGGTTTCTCAAAGAAGAATATAATGTTAAGGTATTTCATAAATGTTAATTTGAAGCATGTTATTTGGCCATCAACTATGGTTCATTGACAATTCTTTGCTTTAGGAGCATGTGGGAATATTTTGTATTATGGTGTTTATTATTTCACAAAATCGTAGCATATATATGATATATCTAATTGTCTTTTTTAATTTATCTAAAAACTATTTTGTGGAAAAATGTTTTTTAGTGCAAAATGAAATACCCTTGTGATCATGCATAAATTTCCACGAAATGTGATTTTTATTTAATTAATAAATGATATTTATGTAAAAATAATATGACTCGCCAAATAAATATCGTATTTTAATTTAATAATCGATAATAAGAAAAACTAATTTATATTATTTCTATGCTGCGTAGGCTTTCGTTTTTCTTTACATCCCGAGTCAGGTTCAGCCATCTCACTGGCCGTCAGGTTGCCGCAACGAGCGATTCATCTGACCTTTACTCCACGCCGACGGCTGCCGGGATGGAGGAAAACTTAGGCGAGGTGCACGGTCCCATGTCTCCATCTACTGTCCTCCTCATCGTCCTTGCTCTCCAATTATTTGATGTGCTCCTGGAAAAGGTTAAGAAGGTAATTATTTCCGATCATTTTATCCTCCTCTTAGATGTGGGTACCAGAATTGCATCCATAGCTTCACATTTCTTACTTTTGTTTTGATCGAGACCTAGTTGTTTTTTATTTGTTCGGGCGCTTTTTCACTTTGGTGGCATCTAGGACTTGGCCGTGAATTGTACGAGCTTATTTCTGATGTTTTTTTTTCGATAAATTAGTAAAGCAAGAACAACTTCGTGTTTACGGCATACGGCCTTCAACCGGGAACTTGCAACTTCATATGTTATGCTTGTCGGAAAGTAATCCAAAGCGCTGTTTCAAGGATCTAGCCAAAGCCTTAATATTGAATGCTTATGGAAAGCTTGCAGCAGCTCCAGTAATAAACACTTTGTTGGAAAGTTCGTTAATCTAAAAGCTTGGTTAGACACACCCCTTAGTGACCGGTATGGCACATCAGATTTAGTCTGATGTAAGGGGATCAGGAACCAGGAATTCCTGACTTGGTAGACGTTTTGCAATGGAAGATAACCTTCATATAGTCCAAATGTTGTTAGAGTGCAATGGAAGCATAGGATTTCATAGATGGGGTTCATAGTGGGATTAATGCCTTTTGTTGGCCAAGAAACAAAGTTTTGTTGCAAACTAACTTCAAACAAGCCAATTCGGATAAAGTAAGTCCTTGGCTGTATAAAAGTTCATATGAGGTTTGTTTCACTAATTTTTTTATGCACCAAGATCATAACTTGCAATAGTATCAATTTAGCATGGGCTCATGTGCTACTTGTTGTACCATTGTGCTTTTAAAGTATCCATGCAGCAAGCATCATTTATTAGAATTATTGCTTTGTTTTATTATGCTGAGATTGTTGACTTTAGACAAATCTTTTATTCAAGGGTACATATCTTGGTTGAACTTGTTGTATTGTACCATAGGAATATCAACTAAAGCAGGTTTATTTGCTTCTATTGTATGCTAGATGTTAATATTTTTCATAAATAATTGGGAAAAAACTATTTGAATTACTCCCATGTTAAACTTGGACCTGACTGTTCCTGCTGCTCACCAAATGAATGGTGTAAACTTTGATGTTATGGTTGGCAAAAATAAATTGGTGAATGCAGCTTTAGCAATGGGATATTTTTTTGCAATATGAACGTTCAAAAAATGATTTAAAAACCAACTATTGAGGAGTTAGACAAATCATACACATCTTTGGGTAATGTAAGACTTGCATTGTGGTGCCATTATTCTTTGTGCAGGTTTTCAAAACTCTATTCATAAGGGTAAAAGCTATTTTGAAGCACTCTTATGTGAAACTTGGACTTGTCTTTTTCTTGCTGCTCACCAAATGAATGGTGTAAAATTTGAAGTTATGGTTGGCAAAAAGGAATTAATGAATGCAGCTTTAGCAATGGGATATGTTTTTGAGAAGTTGAAAGTTAAAAAAAATGATATAATTATTTGTTTCCCTGATTGTCACTTTTTCCCAAACGTCTTTTGTAGAAGTTCCCACTAATTTCATGTTATTGATGCCATTCTTTGTACCTTTACTATTTAAGATTCTTAGTTGTGGAGTTTTGAATATTTTATTGGTGTTATGAGAGCTTTGTTGGAAATTTATAAGTCCAAATAATGAGGGGTTTGGTCAAATCCAACACATCTTTGGGTAATGTAAGACTTGCATTGTGTTGCCGTATTTCTTTGTGTAGGTTTTCAAAACTCTATTATGCCTATTTTGCATAGATTTGATACTCTATCAACTCCTAGGCTCCTTTTCGTTACATCACTTCAAGTTGATTTAGGGTTGCTTCTTGGTTATGAGCAAGAAGCTATTGTCTATCGAAGCATTAATAATGTGGTATTACTCATTAGTTCTTTTATTCTACTAACCAAAATTGATGTTATGATGAGAATCCAATTACAGAAAATAAGGTTGGGAGAGCATTTACTAGATAAAAAATAACAACAATGTGATTTTGTAGATTACATATACAAGAAAGCTTTGGATTTGAAATCACGTGCAAAATATATCACAATCAGATGTCGTTGAAAAATTTGACTATTTGATAGAGATCGGGTGAACAAGATAAATAATACTAAACTTTTAACGTAATGATTTTTCCCAAACCATTGGGTCATGAAAAAGAGACAAATCTAGATAAGATGTGTTTGTTTAATCTAAATAACTCTTGTTTTATATCAAGATAAATGTGCCTTCATGTGAAAAAAGAGCTAAAGAGAAAATGAAAGAATAATAGAAGCATATAGTGAATTATTGAAGATTGTTACATGGTTTATAAATCTATAAAAAGAAACTAGAGTTAAATGGAAAAAATCAGGCGTGTATATCAAGTTTGATATCTCCAAAATTTCATGTTCTCTCTCTCTCCCCCCCTCTCGCATAGCCTTTTCCCCCAACTTTTTTGTTCTAGTAGAGCATAAATGTTGTGACCAAAAGAGGACCTAGCTTTCTACTAAATGTCAAGAATATCCTCCATTGATATCTTTTTTCCCATGACTCTCTTATGATGTTGGAAATCAAATGGACTTACAAAGGTATGGACAAGAGAAAAAGAGGAAACTAAGTGAGTTTTTAATTTTTACTTTGAAGATTTGTCACTTGTCTAATTTCTTCTACACAAACCAATCTCTCTCATCTAAGCTTCAAGGAATGGAAAGGTTGAACATATCAATCTTCTCCAAGGTGAAAGTTGAACCTAACAGTGTGCAAAAACCAATCCACCTAATAATGACTAGGAATCATAAGTTTTCAAGACTCTTTTTCTCATTAATCTATAGGGTTGGAAGTTCATATTGAAATCCATGAGAACCCATTCAATTGAAGTTTCAATCTTTAATTGACTTATTAATAATTTTGTTTTAGTTAGCTTAAAATGACAATCTGTGAAAGTGAGATCTAGACCTCTAAGGAATTGACTATGTGAATGAAAATCAATCACCTAAATGATCACTTATGCTCATGATATCATGTTCCCATGGCTTGTAGCCAAGAGGAAAGCCGTGCTCCGACCCCTCCTCCTCCCTTTTTTGGAGCTTGACTTCATAGTGGCTTCCTAGCGGGATCTTGATCTAGACTAATTGTTTTCCTTATTCTTCTTTTTTAAGTTTGAAAAATAATTGAAACAACCTTTGAGTATGCTCATGTGAATGAAGGCCCTCAAACTTATTCTTCTTTGACTTGTATTTAGACGATCATGTTTTGAGTTTTTAATCCATTTATAAACATTATGGTGGATCAATAAATGAGGTTTGGGCAATTGGACTCTAGAATATGATTAGCTACAAAATATATATTTTTCTTATTATATTTATATGTTAATAGTTGTGTTATTTGTTAAGTGTTTTGGCAACATAAGAGAAATCTCAAGTTCAACCCCCTTTATTGCTTGTATGTCCTATTAAATTTTAGTTAATTCGATATGATTCCAAGTTGATTAGGAATCAAGTGATATAAAGCATAGTAATGTCAAGTTGAAAATATACATTTGAGTCTTTTTAGCTAGTGAGTAGTCAAAAGCCACGGCAAGCTGTTAAACCTAATTGTGCCGATATTTGGTTTCATGTCTGGTGTTCTTTATTTTCTTTTAGTAGAAATTTATTTTGGTTCTTTTGTAATCTGTTTTGTTTTGGGTTTGAGCGAAGGATAACTCGGTCGAGCTTGACCATGCTACTTTGTTGTAAGTGAAATAATTGTATAGGTCATTTTGGTTCTTTTGGTTTATGCTTTGTGAAAAAAAGCTCTGCCTTGTTCATCTTTTTACTATATTTTTTTACCAAATGATCACATATTTATATTGGTGATTTTGCACTTGTATTCCACTTGATAATGAATCTATGAAGAGTGTTACTATCAAACCATTATTTTTTTTTTGAAAAATTGTTATATGATTAAGATTTTTAACAATTCAATCTCAAGTCAATCCAAAACTGGTGCAAGATTGGATTGGTATTTTTTTTTTATTTGATTTCAATTTGATCTAAGTTTTAGACATAGTATTCAATCCAATCTCGATTCAAATTAAGTCTTGCTTGTTTGTTGCCTATGTGAATTTTGTTCGAGCTTTAGTTAAAGCTGATCCAACTTTCAATTAATATTCTTCTACTTATTAACCAAATTCTCATTCATGAATAAGTTTATACATTTAATTATGTTAAATATGTCAAAAAATGCTATTATGTTTCATAAATTCATTTATTTAAATGTCTAAATGCTTAAATTAATAAATATATTAATATATTAATAGTCACATAGTTATTTTAGTTTGACTTTGAGCTAGTTCTATCAAATTCTGGCATGGTTCATAATCATCTCATAACATTTTAATTTGGGTTGAACTAAGTTTATAATTGGCTTATTGCACTCCTATGTCAGCAAATTAAGCGATATTCAATCTTCAAACTAACTGAACAACCTTATATTTTGTAGATTAGAAAGGCAAATCGTAAAATACGTTGCAAAGTGAGCCTTAATTTGTTGTTTTTGTCTTACACATCTCTTTTGAAGCAATTCAATAAATACTTCTATTTTGCTTTCCACTATATAGAGATTAGCTTTCAGTAGGATGGTCTTTATCTTCTTTTATTGTAAATATTTTTTTGTTTTTTTGAGTAAGCTCATTAGTTTTGAGTTTGAGCTTAGGTTGACTCGGTCAAATTTAACCATACCAACCTTGCTAATTTACTATACCTGGCTTGTGGAGGTTGTTTTGGTTTTGCTTTATATTTTGTGAGAAAAAACTTTGTCTTCATCTTTATCTTTTATGTTAGAATTTTTTTACTATGTGATCACACATTTGTATTACGGATTTTGAATGTGTATTCTATGTAATAGTGAATTTATGGAGAACATTAGTCACTATCTAACCATTATATTTTTTTCTTGAAAAATTAGTATTTAATTGGTGCTTTTAATGATTAAATTTTGTGCTAATCCCAACCTAGCTTGAGATTGGATTAATTGATCCATGCTTTGGACATTGAGGATTCAATTTGATGTTGATATGAGCTAAGGCTCCCTCGTTCCTTGCCAATTTAAGCTTTTTCTATGCTTTAGCTAAATTTACTACAATTTTCAATTAATTTTTTATTTTTTAGCCAAATTCTTGATCATTTATAAGTTTATACATGTGAAATGTACTAAAAAATACTATTTACAATTTAAAAAATTCATTTTCTTATGTGTTTTAAATATGTCTAAATTAATAAATATATTAATATATTCATAATTACATAGTTATTTGAACTTGATTTTGAGCTAATTTGATCACATCTAGATCATAATTAGTTGGTACAAGTTTCACTTCGAGCTGAGTCTTTGCTCTCTGATTGGAGCTCATTCAAACAAAAAATTCAATTCAATTTTTGTGCGATCATCAATCTAACCTAACAATCCTATGTTTGGTGGATTGTGAAGGAAATACTTCAAATGTATTGAAAAAAGAGCCATAATTTTTTTAATGTATGCATTTCTTTTGAAGCGTTTCAATAAATACTTGCTGCACTTTACTTTTCCGCTGTGTGTCATTGCGTTGTCATGCCAGACTTTGGAAGGAATTGTTTGATAAATTATGTCGGTTTGAAATTCATCACCTTGAACTCATGTTACTAAACTCTTCAGAGGGGATCTACAAGCAGCGAAGAAGCCAAAATTCGACAAGAGATAAAGCAGTTGCTCGTGGAAGCAAGTTCTTTGTCGACGTAGGTGGCTTCTTGGATCATTATTCAATGCACCTTTTTATCTTTTACTGCTGTCCTGAAGTTTATCATTTCGTGCTTTCTCTACGTCAAAATTTTCTTGTTCCCCAGATTGCATACAGTATTTTGGGCATAAATCCATTAGACCATACGTGTTCATGACAAACTTTTGCATTGGCAGGCCATCAACTTTTGTTCAGTCTGCAAAACTTCGACGGGCTGCTGCCGCCAAGGAGAAGGAACTCAAAAAAAGTTGGTCAACTCAGTGCATTTTATTTTCTGTTTTTCCTCTTCACAATCCTATAACAGCATTATCATTTTTTAGGTAATCCATAGATTAATATTTCTAGGTATTGAAATGATTTGATTGCTGTCACCTTTCAAGCATATTATTATTTTGCTGCTTGTCCATGCTGAGTTGAGATAAGATGTTCTGCACTTCTTCACTTGGTAGGAGATTATAATTCCTGGGACTGGAAACCGAGTAAGCTGATGAATTCTCTAAAGGAAAAAACATTATTAGCTTCTTGAAAAAAGATTGAGATTATTTAGCACATCCTTGTTGCAATTTGGAAGCAATGGCTGAATTGGCTGGTGATTTTGTAAATAGAAATGAATTTTTACAGTTTCCTGATGTAGATATGTGGTAAAGAACAATCATTTGTTATGAAAACCAATATTTTGACGACCAAAGAGTGGATAAAAAAAAGGAACAGTTCTTTGTTCCTGTTGTCGCATAGCTAGATTCTTTGGAATCCTAAGAATGGTATTCCATTGCAGCATCCTATGAGATTTTTAGAGGTATTTTTTGGAGAACAGTACGATGAAGGTTGTAAGCTGTGTTCTTTGGGGAGGGTTTGGTTTTCTATCATTGGGCTCTAATCAATCAGAGAGGCCTTGAGTTGGAGGCATTGCCAAGAAAAATGCCAATGAATTCAGTTTTCTCAAAATCAATGAAGATGAACTATGATTCCACATTTGTATCAAAGTTGACAAATTGTCTGAACATTAGCATGGAAATAAGGAATTTAGCATAGAAATAAAGGATCCTTATGTCATGTACAAATTACACTTTCGAAGAACCATGCAATTGCTGTTTTTAGTATAAAGCTAATTATTTTTTCCGTTTTAACCTGATTTTTGTTTTTCCTCCCTTCAATATGGATGGGAATTCTAATTCTTATTTATTGAATGAGCAGAGCAGATGGAGAACAGTAATGATAAGAAATGGGCCTTGTATGAACAAGCTCTCTTTGCTTCTAAGGTTCTATTTATGTATTTTTTGGCGCTCCTCTCGTGAGATTTTTTTATATCATCTTAACCAATTGAATTTTTAGGTACTATTTTATGCTGGACTTTGTTGGCAATTTTGGAGCACTCCTGTAGCTTCAGTTCCTGCACATCTTTTGCAACCTTTTGGTAACATCCTCCATTGTTCTTTATTAATAGAGGAAGTTTATGCATGTAAAAAATAATCTTATCTATAATGGGAGTTCTTCCCTGATGTTTTGATTTCACTGCCAAACTTTCTTTATTTTTTTTTACCTTTCTAGTTATTTTTCTGGCTAATAAGGTTGAAACTTTACATTTTCTTAGCTACCTATACTAATTTCACATACATCTGCCATAATAAAGACTCGGCAGTGTTTAGCTTGGCTAAGTGGCTTTGTAGGACTCCCACAATATGAAGCATTTCGCAAAAACCAAAACCCTTTCTACTTCTAATTCATAGCTTTGACAACAAGCGCAAACATCTCGTCTTTAAAGGATAAAATGAAAAATATCAATGAGCTGGGATGTACTTTAGAGCTTGGGTTTTTTTTTTTAAGGTGTTCCTTCACATTATGTCCATCGAAAAGATGCTGATTCTTCATGTATCGAAAATTTGATCTTTGTTGATTTTAGATTTGGGGGGACCTTTATGGTTTGGAATGTATTTTATTGATACAACTAATTCTGAGGGCTAATCTGGAAGATAATCATAACTTTGTTCTTTATGTCATTAGAAGCATGGTTGCTATGCTTGTAAAACAGTAGTGCTGTTTATCTTCTCTTGCACTGACAATACAGCACAAGTTATAAACATCCATTTTTTTTTCTCGTTTCTTGTTTGTGTTGCCATATCACTCATGGATAATTGTACTACTGGAAAGCATTTATCTTTCTCTAATGATTGTTAGTAACTTGAATTGATTGCCCAAGCTAAATTTTTATGATCTGGAAGCATTTCTGAGCTTATATTGATAACTAACTCCTGTCAAATTTAATAACTATTGGGTTAGCTATCTACATTATAAAGCATCATCTAATCTTTTCCATGAATTAGAAATAGTTGTCCTGGCCATCATTTAAATTTTGCTGTTACTTGGCTGGCTACCAAGAATCTAATCCTCTTAGTTTTGACAGGGAGGGTTCTAGCTTGGAGAGGCAAGGATTCTTCTACTGGTTATTACATGGTGGGTATGATATTTTAGTCTACAAATCATCAAACTTCGGTGGCTTTGTTGTCAGTTAATTATACATTAAAATCTTTTTTGTTTTCAATTATAGGTGGGAATAATGCCTTGGCTGGTCCTAACATCTCGAGTCAGCAAATTCTTATTGCAAAGGCTTTCCAAGTTAGTTCCTTTTTGAACTATTCTCAACCTTTTTGTGAAACTCTATTTTATTATTTCAAATTTTGACACAGTTCCTTAAGCCATCAAGCTTCATTGATCTTTTACAAGTGCATAGATTAGTGTCTGATTGCAATCTGTATAAGCTTTGGTGAAGCAATCTCCAATGATTTGCCATAATATCCATTGATTGCATAAAAGCAAAAACTAAGTTTCAGGAATAGTCAAATTTTCTATCATATATGGGGAACAAAATGACTCGACTTTTTTCCTAGGCTTTGAAAATATAGCAACATCAACATCAACTGTTAGTAAATTTCTTTGCCATGCTTTCATTTTGTTGAGTGAACTTGTTATTGAAGTTGAAATCTGAACTGCACAACATTGTCTTCCTTTCATCTTTCTCCTCAATTGAATTGAATTAGTTTGGCAATATGAGATTGTGACTTGATTACTACTTAATAGGAGCACCTTCTTTTCAACTATGAATATTCAACTCCCAAGAAAGCGATTGTACAAATTTCGTATTGGTTGAGTTCTAATTTCGTCTCTTGGAGCTTTTCATCATCATCACCAGTTTTGTCTCTCTTCTTTCTAAAGCTTGGAATCCATTTGACTTAAAACTAAAAAGAGTTTAAGTAGGTATTTGACATTACTTTTATGTTGCCTTAGAATGATTCTTGGAGGAGCCCATTCATAGGCATGATGGTGCTCACAATGTGGCCAAATGACAAGTAAATTTGTTAGATTGTTAGGTTGAGTTTAGAAGATAGTTGTGAAAAAGTTGACAATGTTGGAAATTGCTTGTGTGATTAGGTTTATAAAAATTATTGATTTGTCAAGACTTGAAAAATTTTTATGAATTTTTTTGTTAAATAAGTGAAGGCTTACCAAATCCAAGTGATCAATTAGACAATAGAATTGAATGAATCGAGTATCTAATTAATTTCACAAGTCCATTCAATTAAAGTTTATCTTAACTAAAGTTAAATGGTCATCAAATTAGATGGATAAATTCTCTTAAGATTATTGATATCACTTGAATTTATTTAAGTTTATTTAGATTTTAATTAATAATTTAAAAAAATCAAAATATAAAAAAGGCTAAAAAAAGTAATGAAGTGACTAAAAGTTTTTAGGTAAAATTGACATTAATTAAAGTTAAATTAATAGTCTATGCGAGCTTGTGAAATAAGTAATGTATTATTTCTAAACTACATGAATTTTTAAAAATAAGTTGAACAAGTTTGATTGTTTTATTGAATATCTCTAAAATGGATGAAAAGCATAATGATTTGCATTAAAATGTCATGTTTGTAAATAACTTAATGGGTTTAAAAAGGTTGTTTATAAATAAAGAGTTTTGATAAAACTATTTGTTAAAAATAAAGTTTGAGAAGAAGATACTCTTGAAATATGATTAACAAATAAAATTATAATCTCCTTTGGGTAGTCTCGATGATTATGACGATAACTATTTTCATCGACCAGAATGCCTTTGTGCCCTACTTGATTAGAGGGGTGTTTCTGAGAGCAAACTTAGAAATCGATGTCATGAATTAAGATCAAAAGTTTGTGTTAAAAATGAGTTGACGATTTGTTCAAGATTGTCCCATGGGGTTTTTGGACTTTATTCTAACTTATGATAAAAAATTGAATATTCATTCATGTCAAAAATTATCTTCAAAATTAAGATTTATCATTCTTTTTTTTAATTACAATGACAACTTCAGATATTGTTCATTGTTCAAATAAAAAAATTGTAAAATAAATATAAAATGTTAAAAATGTTTTTGAAACATGATTACCATGCAAACAAAGCTTGGAAATATTTTTTTTCGGTTGGAAATATTTTTATTATTTAGCATATGATTTGAATTATTATTAGAGTATGTTTTCTTTTGTATTTTAAATGCATTGATACTTAAAAAAAAAAGTTTTTCGTATGTGTTTTAGAGTGGAACAATCGTAAGTGACAAATATGCATTCAAGCTTTTTTTCTATTTAGGATACGTATGGCAAATCTTAGAAAAACTGTTTGATTGTATTATTGTAACATCTTGCAATTTTTATCTTTTAACTTTATATATCTAAATAAAAATTTATAAATAATTTGATCATTTTTTTCTAAATAAATACTTTTTAATAATGGATGATTAAAATATAATTTTTAAAATATTAGTAATAACAAAATTTAAATATATTTTTTGTTAACTAATCTAGTATTTAATGATAATCATTTAAAAGTAATTAAAGTTATATTTTTGTTGCATTTGAGCTGGTTTTTCGAAGCATGGCTTTCATGCTAGTTTTAAACTTGTTACCATCAAACTTGGCTTTATTAGATGGGTAAGTCTCAAAACTGTATGTTTTAAATAATAAAATATTTTTTTGAATAATTTTCTTAGTATTTTTATTTTTAAAATAAAATATTTTTTAGAAATGCTTTTTTAAAACATCTTTTTTATTTTTTTTAATTACAAAATTTGTCATCCACACGTGGTTTTAGTTGACTAAATCTTGACTGAAAAAAGGATTATGGCTAACTTTGAAATTGATCTGCTTCTGCATTTTGTACATGAAGTTCTATTTCATAAACCTATCATGAATCTTAAACTTTGAATCTATATTTTATTGGTTTCAAACTTAGGTCAAAATATTATCAAACAACTTAAAATCTAATTACAATTTTTGATATATACTAACCAATATATACATGTTTTTTTATTTAAAATACAAAAACAAAGAGTTTTTAGGCTGTAATTCATATAAACATCAAAGGATTATAAATAAGATAATGTTTTGAGAATGATATATTTTTTTTTTACTCAAAGCAATAACTACTATTAACTATTATTTCTAAACTAACATTGTCCTAAGTGACACAATGAGACAATAATCATCAAACAAAGATGACCAAACCATTCTACAGAAACAAAAAGCACATAAATGCAGTTCTTTTAGCCTCAGAATTATAAACTGAACCAATTCTCCTTCTTCAAACACAACACAAACCCACAATAGTTTTACAAACAAAGATGATTTATTCGCCTCCATCCAACAACAAAAGAACTGGAATGCACCAAAGTTTCAGTTAAAAATACACATTTCAAGTGATTCAATCCCCCACAAGCACCATTTTTAATCAACAATTCTGTATACAAGCAGCTGTCTCTTCAGCATTGCCATGTCTCAGTGAGCAGGTGATGGCAAAATGAAGCACAAATATCTTTTAAGGCTTCAACAACAAAGATACTTGACCTTATCTTCGAAGGCAAACAACCATACAGAATTCGTTCATCACGAAGACACGAAGCTTTTCCGAAACCTAATGACCGATGTTCCCCAAGAGCCTCTCGACAGCAGCATGGACGTTCCCGGCGGTGGCAACAAGGGCTCGAATGTTCTCCTGGGTATCGAAGAAACCCATCTCCTGAAGCTGAGCAAGCTGTGTGGCATAGCGCTCTTCAGGTGGCACTGTAATAGGATAAACAGCAGATTTGTGTGCATCTTAGTTGAAACAATGGCCAACAAAATTTGCATGGATTGAACTTGGTTGGAAAGGATCAGTATTACCATCAGGATTGCTGGGTGCATTAAGGTTGCTGCGTCCACCAAGTTCACCAAATAGCTGCATCAAATATTCTGTTCCTGCATTGCCTGGGGAGAAAGATGCAGCAATGAAATGCATTCCTTATTTACAAGAAGGGAGATCCATGATAGGTTCCAAGTAATTTAGTAGCAAATGATTGTTTGGTATAACATAAAAAGATTTACTATCGTTTAAACTTAGTCACAATCCTGTGGATCATATGAAATTTTGCAGTAACATGGAAAGTTGCAAATTGGAAGCAAAGAAAAAAAGAGTAAATTGCATGCAAGGATGTAATGTTTGACCTAATTCTCATGTAGATACCAAATTTTTCAAAAAAATAATAAGTTTGACATAACTAGCGAGTGTGTCTCTAACCCAATTGCTTTTTCTAAACGAACCACCCATAGCCGACCTCCTACATTCACCTAAACAAAGGAGTAACAATGATGGCAATGAATCAAGGAGGCAAACCATCATCACCTCTTTCCTTCTCTCCAACTTATCTCAAGCATCGAAAATTAACTAGTAACATCATGTAAAATCTCAAAATAATTAACTAGAACTCACCTATTATGAATAAAATACCTTAGATGACTAAGAGATACATCAAATTCCATAAACAAACATTGATTTTCATCAGGACACAAACATATTCCAGCAATGGGAAATTAATGTAAAAATCAAATGACGTGATTATAAGCGAACTTGTTTGCAACGCAAAAACTTATCACCAATCGAAATAAGCTAATCATTAGAAAAGAAAGCAGTAGACTCACTTGCAGGCACTGAAGTATGTTTCAAAAGACCATAAGGTACAATCTGGCATAATGTACCATTAAATGCTCTCTAATGAAGAATATTGTTCAGCTTAGGGCTCAGCACAATTTTCATCAATAAGTGGTCAGAAGGAACTAAACCAGATGACCATAACTAATAAAGCCCTCCAATGAACAGCATTTGAGATGGTGATGCCAGGAAGGGAAATTTATAGCAAAGGGGAAGAACATCATTAATGACGCACTACGCATTCATTGTAGCAAAAACAAATAATTAGCAGATTTCTTATTGTTGATTAGAGATCAACCAGGCTTGGGTAGAACAGTAGAGACTATTACAAAAAAAAATTATTGAAAATGCAGGTGCCAGGCTACATTCAGATGATTTGAAATCGATCAAATTAAACAGGTTTACAAAATAGAGCTTCTTATGGTTTTTCACAAATTTTTTTCACTTTCCTTCAAGGCCTAAAAACATCCACGAACCAGCAAGGATGGAAAACATCTCCAAAAACTTCTACTAAATAAAAGGAATAGGAAAGATGGAAGAGCCAAAAGGTTTGATGTTCGCAGCTTGTCTTATTTGGGGTCTTGTGGCGGCTTGTGTGATTTGCTCCCTACATTAGCACTAATTTTGTTTAAGAAATAACATTTTTTTCCTTTTTACATACTATCATATCATGTAAATTATTTGATGTAATTCCTCCCTTTTATTTGATGTAATTCCTACCTTACAACAATTGAATTAGAAGTCAGACCAAATTGCTTCGATGCAAAACTCCATATGGGACAACAGAATTTTATGCCCAAGATGATGTGAGGCAAATGCAAACAAACAACTTGAAATCCCCATAAAAAGCTTTGCAGAAAATCTTTAATCTCCATACCATAAGATATGGTATGGCAGGACGTACCTTACAGTGGGCCTTCTATTAGGTATGATCCAGTGGACCATTAGGCATGTTAAGGTGAACAAATACAGCACTGGGTATCAATCTGGAAGCTTGCAAACAATGACAATTAGTGGAAAAGAACAATTAACTTGAGGAAAGCTTCATAAAACATAGTTGGTGAAGGCATCTCATCTCTTGGACATCACAATCCCACTCCCGATAACCTTAAACAGCAAGAGTTTGTGAATATCATCTTAAAAGGAAGGCCACCCAAAGAGTTTTCATGGAATTTGAACATCTTCAATGTAAGAATCAAATCCTAAAACCGTCACATTTCATCAATTATTTATTCTTAAACATTGAAAGTGAACTTTGATGCATCCTTTTAAACTGTATCAATTGAATAAACTAAATTTTACGTTGATTTGGACAAATGCTTATGTAACACTTTACTGCTTAGCCAAATTAATGACATAATTCATTTGTTTGTGGAAACAAGAGCGCCAAACTGAGTACCAACAAGCTATGACCACAAAAGGGTTCTAAAAGTCAAGCTTTGGGCAAGAAATCCAATACCACAAAACAAACGGGTGCTTTGACTTTTACAAGTCACAAAGACTAAAAAACTATGAAATAAGCATGCCCTATCTTTAAGAAAATTGTCAAAAGAATTAATTGTTTCCTAACATTCACAAAAACACACAAAGAAATTTACCTGTCCAGCGCAGAAAGTGCAGAAAACTTATAGTCACTCCATAAACTCTTCAGTGGAACTAATGGTTTCTACAGAATTATCAACATTCTGTTACGAATTAAATAGCACTAAAGGGCATTGATATCCGCAGTAGTTGAACTATACCAGGACATCTACAGTACATGTAAACAACAGAAGGTATGTCAAATTTCTAATAATTATTCCACTTTACAAACTCCAAAAGAAGAAAGTCAATGGACAGAATACAACACATTTCCAGCTGATAACATCAAGTGGCAATCACCTCATCAATAAAAAAAAACAGCGCCGGACATTGGAGTTAAACCTACTTAGCATTTGCAAGAAGAAAGATTGAAGCATAGGATAAGAGTAAATCATCAATCAGTTACCTGCGGCAATATTGGCCTGGTTTTGTTCCCTGCATTCAAAGGCCACACCATTTCAGCACAGATTTGATAAAAATGTTGCAACAAAACATAGCAATAAAAGCCTGACAAAACAATACCCTTTACCAACTAATATAAGTTCAAAACTCAAATATACTAAAATTTGAAAGGAATAGAAAGAAGACTGAGTGTTCAAAATCAATAGCTATTCTTCTTATTGCAAAAATAAATTATTGAATGGTCAAATGCAGAAGCAGATCAGCGCATGAACACCCAATATTAGTGCAAAGCCGCCAGAAACACATGAGTATATGCATTTATTGAAATAAGGTGGTCATAAAACAAACACACTATCAAAACATAATCATCAGAATTCTTGCTTCTTTTTTAGGGAGGGGTTATCGGGTTCTGAGCTTACTGATTTGATTGTTGCTGACCCGTTAGTGTAAGGAGAGATTGTTGTAATGAGAGAACTTGCTACAGGAAAAAGGTAAAATATTTTAGACAAGCTCACAAACTGAATATCATTTTTATAAAATTTGATAAGCACCTGCAATGTTTCAGGGGATGCAAATTGACGTAAAAATTCTGGATTCTGCAACATTTCTCTCAACTGTGAATTTGACTCCATCATCGAACGAAGCTGTGGGTTCATATTAAATATCTAACAACAAGAAGATAATCAGCTCACTTGAATATTCTATTGGAGAAGAGAATCTTACTTAATGACAAAATAAATAACACGAACCTGATTCATAAATTGGGGATTAGAAAGTAGAGATTGCATCATTTGTGTCATAGCAGGGTTTTGCATCATCTGATTCAAGATATCTGGCATGCCACCTTGCATCCGTTCTAAATCTGGAATTCTAAGGCCACCTATGCCACCAATGCCAGCAGACCTTTCATCACCAGCAGGGCTTGACCTTGCATTAGTTGTTTGTGTAGCTCCAGGTGCTAAATAAATATTTCAAAGTGGTAAATAAAATACAATTTATTATATGCTCAAACAAGAGGAGGATATAAGGAAGTTCCTATATCACTATACCAGCACTACTCCATGGGTTGGGAAGAGGATTAACATTTGGCAAAGAACTGTTTGTTGCATCTGAACCAGTAGCTGAATGGTTTGTTACCCCATCCCTTGTTGTTGTGTTACCTTGGTTACCCAAGAGTGCTGCAAATGGATTTGAACCATCCCCGGCCGTGTTGCCAGCCATGGTTGTTGCATTTAGGAATGGTTCCTGCACAGTTTCATACATACGCCTAAGCATATTAAATCCTTCTGGTGAGGACTCAATATTGCTCATAGCTCTGTCTGTATTTCGCATCATTTCTCTCATTAACTCAGGATTCCTAGCAGCTTGCAGAGTTTGTCGAAGGGTACTTGGATCATTCAGCACATGTGCAAGATCAGGATTACGGTCTAGTATATCTCGCATCTGAGGATTGCTCATAATAAGGTTCCGTATCAAATCAGGATTATTCATCAAATTCTGAATAGCAGGTGCATTTAGTATATCCCTCATCATGTTAGGATTCTGGGTAAGCTGCTGCTGAACCTGATCAAACTCAGGAAATCCTGTACCAAATAATCCAGAAGCCCCAGCTGGAAATTGCCCATTAGCACCAAGCCCATCAAATAATGGAGCACCTACTCCAACACCATCAAGGTTCCTACCATCAATAGAACTAGCATCTATTCCAATAGCTGCCGGATTTTTTATACCAGAATCGCCAAGCTTACTATCAGCATTAGAGTCATTGGATGGTGCTGCACCCCTAACCAAGTGAACAGCATGATCAGATTCCAACCCTACGCAAGAATGAGAAGTGTTAAAACAACAGTTCCATATGTTCAAGTAAGAATCAACACTATATGTGCATTACATTGAAGTAAATGTATACAACAATATTTTAAATCTAAGACAAGAAATCAACTTTTTCAGAAACATGCAGAGTTGTTGTAGTAGTTTTCTAGAAAAGCACATGAAAATATAACCCTAAGTTTTGCTATCCGATGGAAAGCATTAGCAGCTTACTACAATAGGAAAAAGGTTTAGTTTATGGAGCATAAGCATGATATGGACACAAATGGCACAATTCAAAGATAATCAAATTTTGAATAAAAATGTGACAGCCAAGATAGGATATGATATACATAAAACAATATGAAAACATAGCTAAGTATTTTAAAGCTTGATAAGTAAATGAAATCAAAGGAAATGCTCCTAATGGAAGTTAATTATGCAAGCAAATAATTTTTCTCAAAGGTTTGCAACTCAAATATTCCTTAATATTATCAAAACTTATATAAACTCATAAGCAGTTATAATTTAATCACAAGTGCATTGTGCAAATAAGGAACAGCTTTTTATGAAAGTTTAACGATTAAAAAAGAGTTTATAATGTGTAATAGCATTCCTATGAATGATCAAAATTATACAGCATAAAGAATATGTATGCATGAGCAAAAATAAAGACAAATTCAAAAATAAATAAATGCATAAAACTACAGGTAAAATGTATTTTTTTAGTCTTTGTCACCAAAACTACAACAAATAAAATCATTGCAAACTCATATAGAAGAACAAATGTTATATATATATATATATAACAGGCAATGATAAATAAAATTATTAAAAAAGAAAATTTTCTTTTAGGATTGTTTCTAAACATAAACAATTATATATCTTTATTCCTATTTGAAACATATACAATTTTTTGAAACTATTGTTCGGCCAAGCTTCTAGAGCGTATTGCATTGAGAAATGTTCTAAAGGTGTCAAATGAATTCAATCATTCAATAATAAATTGAACATGCCACTTCACATGTCCAACGGGATGCCGTGGAGTGTCCAATTTTCTTAATGTGTCACAAATTGGTATGACATCCCTTCACAGGCCTCCATGCATATAGCACAAAAGGGTGATGATAGACTCATTTACCTGCATTGTTCTATCTGACAGACAATAGTCACTTAAGACTTTCAAAAACAAAAAACTAGAGCATAGAAATATATCAAATGTTTGTATACCATAAATTGATCATCAATATTTCTTACCTCAAAGAACATATAATACTTATAACATTATAATAAGGTATTATGTGGCTTACTGACATCTAAAATCAAATGTGATTCTATTTAAAATATCAATGATTTCGTTCAGTGCAGCCTTTAAACAAAATTGCAAAAACGATTGTGTCCTAAAATCATCTGCAAAAAAATGACATCTTTAACCATAATAGCACTGAATCAAACAATTATAAGTTGATAGAAAATGCATAGATCTTAATAGCACTAGCATCTGCATTATTCAAACATCTCAAAAATACTAAAATCAACAACCCTTATGTTTGCAATACACAGAAATCAATATAGAAGCATATATATATATATATATATATATATATATATATATATATATATATATATATATATATATATATATGGATGCATTGATACATATATATGATATATATCAGTTACATATATCTATACATATACATGTATGCATACATATAAAATACTTGAATATTCAATTGTGTTCCATCACTCTCCAAGTTTGCATCCTCTTTCAAAGTCCAATCAAAGCCAAACAAATAAAGAATTCACAATGTCTGACAAAACATAATCAAATATAAATTTTCTAGCATATGATTTCTGAGTTTAGGTATGCTTAACATCAACATCCTACAGATATAGTGCTAACTACAAAGGAACACAAAGTCAATATCTGCAACTTCCATAATTCTGTATTTTTCATTCAGATGCAGGTAAGTGGTGGCAATAAGTTCTTCCAAAGAAATTGTCTTCTAAATTTCCATTTCCATTTCATTTCTTTATTTAGTGGTCTTTGACTTATCCATATCCAGAGAACAAAATTTCAACTAAAATCTAATCTCACCAAATACTACACAGAAATACAAAGAATAGTCATAAAGGCATAAAACTGAAAAAAAATGTTTAAAAAAGGCATATTTTCAAGAAGCACCTTTGAACAACAACATGGGAAACTTGAGTTTGCATCCAAACATATCTAACTGGCACTGAAGTTCTATAAGTGAATGACCTAATAACGTTGTTATTAAATGACTTTCGAATATTGTAATAAAAAACATTTTGCAGTATTTTCCTTCTAGAAGAGGCATACAGGTCATTCATATCTCTCAATTACACACCTTACCTCGTCACCCATTCTTACGAACAACTTACATTTTGAAATACGGTTCATTGAATAAAATTTTATCTACTTCATGCTCAACAAGAAGAGTGTAAAGCAACAGTTCAAAGAACAAGGATCCCAGTACGCGACAAACACTATAAAGAACCCTTTTTCACAGCATCCATACATCTCCAACTATCGATTAGAACTTCCGCAATTACAAGAGAATGCCTTTTATTTAAGCATTAGGTAACAGCTATTCAATATATAAAATGATACCAAAAGAAGAGTGGGGATAAGAAACAGAACGGACCATAACTCTTAAGGGTCTTCTCGTCCTTCAAGATCCTGCCTTTGTAGATCAACCTCTGCTGCTGCACGGGCACGTCGCACTTCTCGGCAAGGAGGGCCTTGAAAGCGCCGACGGTGGCGTCAAGAGTGGTCTGCACGGAGAATTTTGTTCCATTGGAACAGCGTACGTTGATTATCGAAGAGCCGGACTCACCTCCACCAACAACACTCGAGTCGCCGGGCTTGCCCTTGGCATCCATGTGAGGAGGGAGATCGGGGCCCTATGAACCCTAACAGTGCAAGAACCGGGCCCCGATCCCGCAGATTTGAGGCGGAGAATGAGGTAAAGGATGGAGATGAGGAGAGATAGAGAGTCTTTCTACCCTAAGGTGGAAGCGATGTCATCGGAGAAGGGAGGAGATATGCCCGGATGGAGATTGGAAGCTTCTGTTAAGGGTGCGACATGCTTCTAGCCTTCGTTGCTTACCTATAAATCATGATATTATTCTTCATATTTTAAATATTTCGTTGCGCATCTCAAGCCCTTAAAAAAAATATATGGTTATGCAACTTACAATTTTACTATTATTACAGTTTTAACCCTTTAATACAGTTATACGTTAAAATGTGTAAATCACTAAATTTGAAATTTATGAATCAACCCAAAACTGCAAATTAAAATAAATTTTTTTTTTAATTTAATGTATTAAATAAACGATATAGTTCGTTTTCACGATCAAATGAAATCGATTTAATAATGACAATAAAACAATTGTAATATTAACTATTATAGAAACAAATTTGTTAATTATACCAATTTGTTATGTACAATAAATATATTCATGCATATATCAATTAAAAAAATCACAAGAAATTTATATTAATAATTGTTTTTATTAATAATTATATGTTGATAACTAAACTTTTTTTTTACTAATAACTATATAATAAATCATTTTGTTAACAAACATGGTGTATGTATAGCTAAGAAGCAGGTGTCCCTATCAACTAAATATTTTTCTATCTAAAAGTTGAATAGAAATTTTTGTATCAATAACTATCATTAATAAAAAAAAGCAACTATTTAATTGAAAATTTTTTATCTTTCAGTAATTGATGGATTAAGCTAATTAAATTTTTATTTCTAAGATTAATATAAAATTTAAATATCATGAAATTAAAAAAAACTATCATATAAATAAATTGAATGAGACAAATCCACTTATAAGATGTGTCTAAGAATATTCTGTTTGTGTTTATCAAGTTAAAATAATTTATAATATCCTCTTAATATAATATATAGATTTATTTTTTTTATCACAATATGATCACTCCATTTTCTCTCTTACAACAAAAATGTTTTTTTCAATCCCTCATGAGAAGAACTTCTTTTATAGTTAATTGAATGAGGCTTAGAGTGCTCTACAATGACCATGATACAATGCATATAACATGTAGAAGTGTTGTTAATCTTTAATCAATAGGAAATATTTAGAATTTATAATTTTATGATTTGTATAATAAAATAAATTACAAAGTAGTAGAACTCAACAAATCAATTTGTTATCATATGTTTCTACTCCACACAAAAATCATTTGATAGTGATCCATATTGACTACTCTACAATATAAATAAGCATTAATAGTCATATTTATGTTACAATCAATGATCGACACAACTTATAGTAAAGTGTTATATTGTAAAGCGTATTTAACTAAACAACCGGCTTTATATCATGGATGTATTTCACGCATATTATCTTTTTTGATAAGTGCTTTTTTGTGCTTTAATTTTAACTATATGGTTAATTCTCATGCAAAATCAATACATATGTATTATGTATCATTTCTTAGTATTATCACCAAACATGTGAGCCAACTATAACAAATAACACACAAGAGTTATAAATAGCACACGTCGTAGAAAAACTTATTTGTTAGCTTTAAGAAAACATTTTTTTAACAAACTCTAAGTTTTGAATTTTACATCCTCCATGAATTTCTGTGATATATCAAGCGCTTATCTTAAAAGTTTTTTGAATTAAAAACAAGGAGGGATCAACCTTGAAAAAAGTTTAAGTAAATGATGTCTCTATTCTATTGATAAAACTGAATACTAAACATATGATAGATACAAAATATGATGATTCTTATTTTTTTACTCTAGTATTATTATTAACTTGGATGCTTAAGAATATTTTGAAAAAAAAGATACAATATAATTTTATATCTAAAAAAATGTATTTAATAAAGTACTTTAGAATTTGATTATGAAATATATTTTTAAAAATAATATGTCATGAAGAATTCAATGGTATATTCATTGTAATTTTTGAAAATCATTTAAATTTTTCATAACTTGATGAAAGAAAAAAAAATTAATAATTAACTATTTTTATATTTTTATTATTACTATTAAAAAAACCCTTGCTCTCTCTCTCTCTCTCATGTGCCATAATTTCTCTTGTCTCCCTGACCCGACGCTCAACCTCATTTAGGAAATGCTTTGCGGAGGAAATGCTCGACAAATTTGAGAGAGGAAGGAGGGAAATCATGAGGAAAGAATGTTGAGAGGATTTTGATGACTTAATCATTTGAAACTTCTTTTTAGTTAGCCAAGCAGATCAAAGAAATGGAGGAAAATGAGGAATGTGATGGTCTTTAATGGTGCGATGGTAAGTCTTAAATTGAAAATGGTGTGAGTATTCTAAACGTCCATGCTTCCTTGATTTCTTAATCAGCCAAGAATGATTTTTGACTTAATTGATCCATGTCATGTGATGAGACCATTGATGCTTACGTGTTTCAAATGCCTTTGATGACAATGATGAGTCCCTTCGATACAATTGATAGATTAAGTAAGGCAATCATGATGATGGGAAAGAGACACTTGAAAATAGTTTGTTCAAGCCTTATTGATTGTATATTTATTGTAAAAATTAGTGTTGCGACTGAGAAAGGGAAATAAAAAAGAGAATATGTAGAGTAATATTATAACGGATAAGGGAAGAATGTTCAAGCACTCTCAATATGAATTATAAGATAAGAGAAGGCAAGCATATGATTTCTGATTTTCATGTAGTTATTTTAAATAAAAATTTTAACAAACATAAGGTAGAAATTAACATAAAAATACTAAAAAAAATTCTCAAATCATTTTGAAGCATATGTGAACTTTTAGAGAGAGATCCACAATAATTGGTCATAAATCACAATAAAAAAAGAGAAAATTGATGCTAAAAAAGTCTCTAAGGATCAAAGTAAATAAACTTAATAAAATTACGATACAAGTAGCAAATTTTTTATACAATCGTTATATTAAGATATTGTGATACAAATTGTCATTCTTTTATACCCTGTATATTACATAATTTTGTATAAGTAACATGACATAACATATGCAAGTATTTATATTTATTTATGACTAATAATGCATAATGAGTTTGATGTATTATTATATGCTTATAATAAAAAATGGATAAGAAATTATATTTTAAAAATATTATGTGAGATAAATTAAATGGTATCCTTATATATGTTCACAAGTAAGAATAATTAGTTTATAGGCTAAAATCCATATATAGTATATTAGAGATAGTGAAAAAGAAAGTGAATAAAAAAATTTGTGTTTTAGGTTTAATATTTTATGAAGAATAAGTAATATTGAAAAATGTTTTCTTTTCTGGCCTTATCTCACAATGTCGTTTACTATACGATTTGTTGATTGCTACTTACTATGTGATTTGGAGGTATTAATACCATTAACATCAAACATTGATGATTGAACTACCTACCATGTGATAATGTGATAAGGAGTTATCGTTTGCTGTGTGAAATAATGAACACCACTTGCTATATGATATGACGATTGAGATTTATAATGATATAGCAATATATATATATATGTGTCACTTACTGTGTGATCTAGCGATAACCACTTTGCATTGTGATATAGCAATATTAGTACTACTAATAATTAAATCTCAATGATTAAGCTATCTAGTGTGTGATTAGAAGTTGTCACTTGCTATGTGATTTGACTATTGAGGTCTATAGTGGTGATGTATATATATATATATATATATATATATATATATATATATATATATATATATATATATATATATATATATATATATATATATATATATATATATGTCTCTTGGTATATGATATGACGACTATCCCTTGTTATATAATCTGAAGGTATTGATACTATTGGAATCAAACCTTAATGATTGAGCTTCCCACTATGTGATCAGTTGTTATTTACTGTGTAATTTGATAGCCACCACTTGCTATGTGATCTAGCGATTGATGTCTATAATGATAATGTATATATCTGTCATTTATTGTGTGATCTAATAACTATCACTAGTGATATGACAGTATATATGATAAGATGTTAAAAGATATGAGATTGAAATATCAAGGATAAGAGCCATTAGAAAGAAACCAAGATTTTTATTAATTGAAAAAAGTTGAATGAAAAATAAGAAAAACTAAGATTAAATTAGATTCGATAAGCAAGTTTACATATAAGTATTTATACAAATTATTTGTAAGAAAAGAAAAAGAGATGAAAATTATTGTGCTTTATAGATTAAAGATTATAACATATTTATATTATATCAAAAAATATGCTTATATAATTATAGAGACATGATTTTTCCCTCTCTTAATATCATATATATTATCATAATACTTAAGATTATATGTATTCTATTTCATATTTATTTTCATGCCAATTTATTTATGTTACCAATTTATTTGTTGAGTTATATATTCAGTCATTTACTTGTATTATAGGACATGTCACATGTACACTCTTAATAAGAATATCTAATGGTATAGCGTTAAGTATTAAGAATTAAAAACAAGTTACAAATAATGGTAATGTTGTGAATTCTATCATATATATCTCATGTATATGAGCTTTTAGAGTTTTTATGAGGTGATTTCTCTTTCATAAAATATGATTTCACTATGATGATGTGATGTTTGTTATAGTGTTGATGATTTTCTCATTAATATGATTTTTTTAATAATATTGTGTTTTATTGATAGTATATTTCTCATATATAAATTATTTTTATATATAGTTAATAAATCAATTATATGTATATAAAAAAATTGATAATTTTTATGGGTGATTATAATCATTTGTTTTTCAAAATTCAAATCTCATGTAAAAAAAAAATTTGAATTATTAGAAAATTATGAGTGTAGTTAATCATCATTCCTCACATGGGTAAAACTTTTGTGTCCACTTAGCGTGTCAACTTTGTTTATTTCTTAAATATTACTAATTAGAGAGAAATTAAGAGTTAATAAATAAATAATGTCCAACAAAATTGTATTAGAATAGTTGACATTGGTAGATATACTTAACATAAGATGGGTTTCTATAAGCGAGGATACTTACATTATATACATGTAATGCCTTTTTCATTATAGTAATTATTGTATTTAATTGAAACTTTAAGATTATTATGAGCCCTTTTTCATTTGATTCTATCTGTAGGAATCCAAATTTATAATATTAGGTTGTTAAATATTTAAGTCATTGAATTTTATTATGTTATTATTGTGAAACCATTAAGTTGTGATTAGAAATGATGATTAAGTGACCAAATTTTTAAAGAAAAAATGTTGTACTTGAATGAGAGCAAACTACCAATGAAAGCTACATTAAGAATTATAGGGCAAGTAGTGATTCTACATTTTTTACCCCTAACACATCTATTTCTATAAGAGGCTTAAAATAGTTGGGGGTGAATTTGTAGAATAAAAGGAATGATATAGTAATTTTGATGCCTTATTGGAAGCTTTTAGTACTAACTTTTTATTGATGTTAATCCACATGTAACATAGAATAAGAAAGCCAATGAACCAAAAAAATACCACACTTTGGCATTATCAAAGTTCTAGTGGGGTTTTCTTCCATGAAGAAACTCCAACCACAACATGGTTTATATAGCACCCGATGAAAAGCACAAAGAGTGTAATGTTTCGCTCTCTGACATTGCTAATGATTTGGTATAGGCTTCTTTGGTTAAATTGATTTTTTCATATTTGAATTTGTTGGTGCTCCAAAATCAACAAACAACAAAACGACGTATAGTAGGATGTCATGATATTGTTGTATCAGTAAGAAGGTCATATGAAGGGCAAATTATTTATTATCTTACTTTTTTAATAGTTCAAAGATAAATAACTATAGAGCCAAACTCTTCACTCTTTGGTGTTAGTAATGTATTGATAAATCCATGTAGCAAAAAGAATCTTGCTAAAGATCCTTATATATATGCTTACAATCTTCTTAGGGAGGCTAATTGGATTGTTTGTATTCACAAGCATAAAGAAACCCCAAAATTTGACCATTAATTTACATTCCCTGAAGGGCAAACCTATAAAAAGTGGGAATTATTTTTGCGAAAATTATCAAGTAATCCTATTCTCCCTCTACAAAGCTTGGGTGGCTTATGGATCAAGGTTATTTTTAAGTAGTTAATGCATAAGAGTTGATAATGTAACTTAGAGATCATGGGTTAATATTGATGAGTTTCTTAGAAGAATTATTTTATTTGTTTGCTTATCTTAAAAAAGAGGTAAATGTCTAGAAAAATCTACATCACTTATGCATTAATGGAAGCTTCTTGATCATTTCATTGTCATCATATGCATTAGTATAAAAGTCATTGCTTTGAGACAAGAAATAATAGTAAAAGCAACAAAAAGTAAAGCAGAAATGATAAGTAACAATTGGTTAACTTTGTCATCTATAGATGTGGATCAAATGGTGCTAACTTTGTTTGATGGATCAAAGATGACTACTTATTCAAAAGTACAAGTTTATACTTTGCAAGATTATCAATATCTAAAAGAAAAATAGAGTCATGAATATTTGGTTCATGATGCATGTCATGATATGTATAATAGTTGTACAGATACAAAAGCTTTTCCAACCATAGAGATTGAGTATTGTACAAAGCTAAGTGTTTGCACAAAATTAATTTAAATTTGTTATTAACAACAATTAATATACCTTCCCAAGAAAAAACTAGGAGGTTTTTCATCGCTTGATTGCTTAAATCTACTTGAAAATAACATGATTCAGGAATATTGGATGTCTTCCACTCCTATCAAGGAGTCACATATTGAGAATGATTCTCTCCATGGATTATACGTTAATCCTTTAATTCATCTTAAAGACATCTTAAGGAGTTTGATTGAAACTATTGGCTAAAAAGATTCATTAAAAAAAATTATAAAAAAAATAAAAATCTCCTAAAAATTTTTGTCAAAGAAGCATGTTAAGAACTCTAAAATTATTACAGAAGAACAAGGCAACAAAGACAAATAGAGAAGTTAATAAGATGTCTAAACTTGAAGTGATCAAAAGGTATTCTAATGACTCAAATTCAAAATTATCATTTGAAAATGAAAATTCGTTTTATATTCCTATGGATCCTAGAATAGTTGGTTTGCCCTCAAAAGCATGCCAAAATGATGATACAACTTTAAAACAATAGTTGTTAATTAAGTGTTAAAAAACTCCTTTCTATCAAAAAAGAGATTAACGATAATTAAAGGATGGTGGAAAAATGTTCTCTTTTCATAGTTCAATGGAATTGTCTATAGAGAATTCACCAATTTTCCATTGTGTTCAGATGCTAAATAATGCTTTTTTGTAGTTTTTTTAATCAATAAAGAAGTGGATAAAGCACATAAATGTAATTATGTAGAAAATATTTAAAAAAGAGACATGATAACATGATTATGAACAACGATGTATTTATGTTAGATAATTTTGATATTTTTCTAAAGTGCCAAATGATAAGGAGTCTAATAATATTTTGGTAGAAAATTCTTGTAGATCATAGCATGCATTGGAGAAAAAGAAAATTAGAGTGTAGAAAAAAAAAGAGCAAGGAAGAAACATAATGGCAAAATTAAACTTATTATCTAGATTTAATCTGATAACAACTCAATGTGATAAAAGAAAAATATTTTTTGAAATTGATAAATTATAATTAGAAAAAGATGTAAAATAAAATATACGACTATTACGCCACTTCCCTATTAGACCAGATTAGCTTAAATCTATCAAAGAGGAGTAATTGTAAGATAAAGAATGTAAACAAATCTGATTAAAAGTTAAAGAAGATAGAATCTAACTTTGCACTTAATATAGATGGTATGCTATATTTCTAAAACATATTGTGTATTCCTAAACACAAATAATTAAGAAAAAAGATATTAAAAGAAGCTTATAATTCTTATTATTTTATTTACTATGAAAGTAACAAAATATATCAAGAACTAAAGTAGAGATATATTGGTATCCTAGACTAAAAAGAGATGTCATAGCTTGAGCCTAAAAGTGTATTATTTGATAACAAGTAAAAAGTGAACAATAGAGACCTATTGTTGCAACCCTTGCCAATTCTTGAATGAAAAATGGAAAAGTATAATAATGGAATTTGTTGTGAGTTTATCTAAATCTCCTATTGGACATGATGCTATATGGGTAATGGTTGATCATTTGACTAAATTAGTCCATTTTCTACTAATTCAAACCATGTATTCAATAGATAGGTTGGCATAGAATTATGTGTAATAATTTGTAAAACTTCATAAAGTGCATAAAGTAATTTTGTCTAAAAAAGATCTAAAATTTATCTCTCACTATTAGAAGAATCTACATAAAGTTTTCAAAACCCAATTGAGTTTTTGTATAGCTTTTCAGTTTCAAATAGATGGATAATATGAAAGCACAATCAAGTCTTTAGAAGACTTACTCTGATTATGCATACTTGACATTGAAGCAAATTCTAAAAAGTCAACTACCTTTAATTGAATTCATGTTAATAATAATTCAATCAAGCAACTTTATGTTGGTTAGAGGGCAGTGAAGATCAACTAATGGGGCTAGAATTTATTAAAGAAGCTATTAAAAAAGTGAAGATAATTAGAAAAAAAATTAAGACTGCTCAAGACATTAAAAAGAAGTATTTCAACAAGAACACAAAAACATTTTATTTCAATAGGGCAAGCATTTCTTTGTTAAAGTTAACTTAGTAAAAATAGTGACTTGTTTTTGGTATGTCAAGGAATATAAGACCTAAATATATTGGGCATTTTTATATAATTGATACAACACTCCTAATTGCATATAGGTTGATCGTACATTCACAATTAATGAGAATTCATGATGTTTTCATATATCGTTTCTTGAGAAGCACATTTCATACCTCTCACATATTAATTAGTATGATTAAAAAATTGACAAATCTGACTATATACAATATATTTAAAGTATCTTATTCATATACTTGAATGCAAGAACAACGATTTAAGGAAAAAAGTGACTCTTATGGTGAAGGATTATGCCAAAACCAAACTAAAAGAAGAGTGGCATAGGAAGTTGGAAGTGTCATAAGAAATCAATAACCATAACTCTTCTAAACTTTTAAAAAACTTTATAGTGAAAAGATTGACAACTCATATTTTATTATTCCAATATTATTATTAACGTAGATGCTTACTTGAAAATTTTCTAAAAAATAATATAATATAATTTTATATCTCAAAAAATATGTTTAATAAATTACCCTAAAATTTTACTATGAATATATCTTCAGAAGGAGCATATCATAAGGAATCTAATAGTATAATTATTACAATTTTTAGAAATCATTTAAATTTTTTCGAATGGCTGAAATAAAAAAAATGAAAATATAAAATTTAAATAATTAATTATTTTAATATTTTTATTATTACTATTACAAAAAAAGCTCCATTCTCTCTCTCTCTCTCTCTTCATACCCTAATTTCTTCCATCTCCCTGATCCGATGCTTGACCTCTTTCAGGAAATGCTTTGTGGAGGAATAGCCCAATGAATTCGAGAAAGAAAAGAGGAAAATCATAAGTAAAGAATGTTGAGATGGTCTTCGATGGGGATAACCAGTCTAAAATTAAAAATTATTACTTTTATGAGTATTCCAAAGCTCTATGCTTCCTTGATTTCTTGATTAGTCAAGGATGATTTTTAATCTACGTGATCCATGTTGTGTGAAGGGATTATGGGTACTCATAAAATTCAAAGATCTTCGATGATGACGAAGAGTCCCTTCAATGTAATTGATGGATTGAGTAAGACAACTGTGATGATGGGAAATAGACACTTGAAAAGGATTTGGTCGAACCTCATTAGCTGTGCATTTGTTATAGGAATTACTATTGTGGCTGAGAAGGGAAATCGAAAAGAGAATGTGTAAAGTTATGCTAGAAAGACAAGAAAAGAATGCTCAAGTACTCTCATTATGAGTTACAATAAAAAAAGGTAAACATATAATTTCTAATTTTTATGTAGTTATTTTATGTAAAAATTTTAGCAATCATGAAGTAGAAATTAACATAAAAATGTAAGAGAATTTATCAAATCATTTTGAAACATGTGTGAACTTTTAGGAAAATGACCATAATAGTTGGTCATAATTCACAACAAGAAAAAAAGAGAAAATTGATATCATAGTAGTTCTTGAGGATCTAGGTAAATAATCATAATAAAACGATGATACAATTAGTGAATTATTTATACAATTATTATATTAAGCTTTTGTGATATAAATTATCATTTCTTTTATATCCTATATATTACATAATTTGGTATAAGTAAGATGACATAACATATGCAAGTATTTATATTTATTTATGATCAATGTTGTATAACAAACTTTATGTATACATGCTTGTAATAAAATAGGGTAAAAAAGAAAATATTAAAAAAATTATATGAGATAAATTAAATGATATGTATACATATGTTTACATTGAGAATAATTAATTTATAGATAGAAATCTTTATATGGTATGTTAAAGAGAATGAAAAAAAAGAGAATAAAAGAATTTTGATTTTAAGCCTAATATTCTATGAATAATAAGTAATATTAAAAAATATGTTTCTCTTGTGGCATTATCTCATAATTCTATTTTAGGTGTGATTTGGTGGCTATCACTTGTTGTGTGATCTAGTGGTATTGGTATCAGATATTGATGATTGAGCTACCTATTATGTAATCATGAACTATTACTTACTATGTGATCTAATAGACACTATTTTTTATACAATCTAACAGTTGAGATCTATAGTGATAATACATATATTTATCATTTGTTATGTGATTTGGTGACTATCACTTATTCTATAATGTAGTAGTATTGGTACCACTAAAAATCAGACTTTAATAATTAAGCTACCTACTGTGTGATCAGGAGCTACCACTTACTGTGTAATATGACAGTTGAGAGCTATAATAATAATAATAATATATATATATATATGTTACTTACTATGTGATCTAGTAGCTACTGTTAGGCACATAATTTGGTGGTATTTATATCATTAACATTATACCTTAATGATTGAGCTTTCTGCTATATGATTAGGAACTACTACTTACTATGTGATATGATGGTAACCACTTGCAGCATGATTTAGTGCTTAAAGTCTATAGTGATGATATATTTATATGTCATTTATTATATGATCTAATGACCACCACTTGCTATGTGATCTAATGATAAATGTGATGAGATGCTGAAATATATGAGATTGGAATGTCAATGATAAGAGTAATTAGATAGAAACTAAGACCTTTATTAATTAAAAAGAAAAATTGAATAAAAAATAAAAAAAAATAAGATTGAATTAGATTTGATAAATAAGTTTGTATATAAGTATTTATACAAATTATTTGTTAGAAAAGAAAAAGAGATATGAAAATCATCATGCTCTAAAGATTAAAAGCTATAACATGTTTGTATCATATTTAAAAACTTTTATTTTATACTTATAGAGTTATAGAGATAGAATTTCTCTGTTACACCCTATTTTTCCTAGGCTGATTTTTTGGCATACATTTTTTTTTTTTACATATAGACAGCTCAGATCGTCCCATACCAACCTGAGTAGCCTACGAAAAACATAGGATATAACACATCATTACACACCTACTTTCCTTAACAATGTGGATCCCATCTCCCGGGTACACCGTCAACTCAGGATTCATGACTCCTGAATTAACAGATGGACTCGCGCAATGTTACTCCTACTATACCCAATACTCCTATCCCATACCGATAGGAGAATCGATCTAATAGAAGTCTGAACCCCCACGGTAAGTTCCATAGTCATGTAATGACCTCACCATCAAAACAAAAATATATAACATCCACAGAATAAATATATAAATATAGCACTCCACACACTATAGCACCAAAACAATAAGTAAGATAGTGAATGGAAACTACATCACAAGAATAAGATCCAAGTCCAACAAGTGCAACATCATCCAACCAGATACATAAGTCAGATTCATCCTCACACAATACCTGACATAAGAATAATAGTCTCACTGAATACATCCAATAGCATCAATCACACTAACCAAAATGTCTCAGAAATCACAGATCAGATATCCTCCACTAGCCTGCTGACCACGATCCCACCTAATCTGGGTGGCGTCAAGTCTGCCGAGCTGTTACACCCCATTTTTCCTAGGCTGATTTTTGGCATACATTTTTTTTTTTTTTTTTTTTTTTTTTTTATATAGACAGCTCAGATCGTCCCATACCAACCTGAGTAGCCTACGAAAACATAGGATATAACACATCATTACACACCTACTTTCCTTAACAATGTGGATCCCATCTCCCGGGTACACCGTCAAATCAGGTTCATGACTCCTGAATTAACAGATGGACTCGCGCAATGTTACTCCTACTAGACCCAATACTCCTAACCCATACCGGTAGGAGAACCGATCTAATAGAAGTCTGAACCCCCACGGTTAAGTTCCATAGTCATGTAATGACCTCACCATCAAACAAAAAGATATATAACATCCACAATAAAATATGGCACTCCACACACCATACTCCAAGACAATAAAATAAAACAGTGAATGAAACTACATCACAAGAATAAGATCCAAGTCCAACAAGTGTAATATTATCCAACCAGACATAAGTCAGAATTACCCTCACATATTACATGACATATGAGAGTAACAATCTCATTAATTACATCCAACAGCAACAATCATCTAACCAGAATATCTCAGACAATCACCAATCAGAAATCCTTCACAAGCCTGCTGACCACGATCCCACCTAATCCGGTAGCGTCAAGTCTGCCGAGCCACTGAAAATATATAATACAGGAATGAGCTACGCCCAGTAGGAAAGTCAGCTAGTAAAACTCACATGCAAGAGAAGGATAATAGCAAAAATACAGGAATACAGCATAACAATGTACGGTGGATAGGCACTCTCAGTCCCAGACTCCGACCAACCACAGCCACCCCAGTCACACCAGAGTAGCTCTCCTCTGGGCTACCAGGCAACGTGCCAGTGGGAACGCCCATCTCGAAACACGCATGGCGCCTAAGCACCCGACACCGCAGTGTCTCTCGTCAATCAATCTCCTGGAGACTACAGACAGATCCAGTCACATAATCTCTAGCCAACGTGAGACACCCCTGCCACCCTAAGGCGCGCAGGCCTACACACTTGGCTAGCCACTGCGAGACACCCCTGCCACCCTCAGGCGCGCAGGCCTACACACATGGACCAGGAGAGATTGACTCAGCCACCGTCCCAAGGAGTCCTCTACCAACAACTTCCATAGAAGCTCACGCCCCTACAGTCATTGCCAATCTCTAACTCCAAGATTCGGCAACATGTGTCCAGGTACAACAAGGCGTATACCAGTCTACATGTATACTGTGGAAGCTAAGTCCGAACCGCACAGTTACCTACCACAACTACCCTAAAACATCATATAGGGTCTATAGTAGTCCGGTCCAATATGCCAATCCATGAAATATGCCAATACTGAATAAACTGACTCAATCCATGCCGTTGCCATCAAAGCAACACAATTGTCAATTACTGACTGTTCTGGTAGCATCCGTGTACCATACCTTTGTCTGACTGTTTCCAGCTGTACTGTCATCAGTGATAACATTTTTCCCCACTTCAGGAAATTTGTTCTTTACCCACTGATCTCTAGAATCTTCGAAATTTCTCATTTCCAAGTTTTCTGATTTTCCTTGAATTTCCTAAATGTAAATAATTCCTAAATCTCAATTATCGAGTTTTTCCTAAATTTGAAATATCAAATTTTGCATTTTATCCATTTTTTTTTTCCAAAATTCGGAATAATTCCCCGAATTTAAAATTTTGCTATTCACTATACCGCGCCGAATCCCCTGAATCACATCTTGCCACCGGTTCGGCTTTCATGCTGAACCAAACCCCGCCGGTCAGTTATTAATCCGAAATTCAGCCGACGCTTATATATAATATTAATGATTAATATTATTATTATTCTCTTAATAATTCAACTAATCCCTAATTAATCCTTAATTCGTCTCCTTCCTTCGCCCGTCGTCCGCGAAACCCTAGCCGCCGCAATAGCCGACCAATACGATCATTCCGTCGATTTCCGGCGACTGCGTACAAGGAGAACATGTTCGTACTATCCTAATGTTCCAATAATGTCGCTAATTTCCTAAGGTTCAAATCAAGTTTTCCGCCGAGCAGTTTCGTCTAATCCTCATGTTGACAATTCACGAAATTATAGTTCTAGCATTATACAATCATATTAACATGAATAAAGTGGCATATTTAAATCCTCATGCTTGGTAATTTTCCAATTTCGGCAAAACAAATTAACGTCCCGAAAACCCTAACATGCAATTTTCGATAATTTGTACAATTAGCTTCAAAAATCACATTCGTATGCTTAGATAGAGATTTGCAAACTAATACATGCTTCAATTTGCTAATTATCTAATTTAAATATCTGAAATTCCTACCTCGAAGACGCCGGCGACGGTGAAGCTCGTCCGCAGCTCGCCGCAGCTCCTCGCCGAACGAATTTGGTCTCAAACGACTCTCCTCGGTCTCGTGGATCTCCGGGCACAAAAAGCCCCTTGCCAGGCCGCCGGAATCACGCGCCGTACGCCGGGAATTTCCTCGCTATCGCCGTCGAACGAAAACCCTATTCGCTGCTTCGCGAGGGTTTTTATACCCCGGGCCGACACGGTGAACCCGTTACGCGTTCGACACGTTTTCGACACGTGAGCACCCGATACGCGCTGTCGACACGCTATCCACACGGTAAGCACACAATACGCGCTGTCGACACGCTATCGACACGGTAAACACCCGATCAGCCGGTTCGATCTCACCCGCCGATCTCGACCGTCCGATCCGCTTATTAGAACGCACACGCAAACTCACCCGGCGAACCGCCTCCGCCTCCGCTGAACCGTTCCGGTCCGGTTCACGCGCGATAAAAAAAACGATTTCCGGTTTAATTTAATTAGATTTTCGAATTTCTAAAAATCTAATAAATCCAATTAAATAGGGAAAATTAATTAAAAATTCCTCGGTGCTCCGAAAAATTCCCAAAAGATTTCAGAAATTCCAATAGCCTACAATTGAGTTCCTGGCTCATCCTACTGTCGATTCGAAATCATCTAAGCCACAATTAATTTATTAAAGATCAAATACATAAAATTTTACCGGGTATAACAATCTCCCCACCTTATCAGGAATTTCGCCCTCGAATTCAGCAAGAAGTTCCGGCCATTTTTCAGCAACATCCTGCTCTAGCTCCCAGGTTGCCTCCCTTTCGTCATGTCTATTCCACAGAACCTTGACCATAGGAAACGACCTGTTCCTCAGCTGTCTGCTGCTCTCCTCGAGGATGCGAACTGGTAGTTCCACATAAGAAGAATCTGGTGCCACTTGTAAACCAGGAAGATCATCACTGATGCAATGAGAAGGATCTGGCACATATTTCTTGAGATTCGAAACATGGAACACATTGTGAATCTCAGCCAGATGCTCAGGAAGTGCCAACCTGTAAGCCACTTCACCGATCCTCTCCAGAATAGGATAGGGTCCAATGTAACGAGGTCGAAGCTTAGAAGGCTTTCCAAACCTGAATAGACCCCGCATAGGACTGACCTTCAGGAATACCCTATCTCCCACAGAAAACTCAACAGCCTTGTGCTTAGGATCATAATATTTCTTCTGGCGATCCTGCACAGTACGTAATCTGTCCTGCAATAACTTGACTTCCGCTGTGGTCTCCTCTACAATCTGGGGTCCCCACACTCTCCTGGAATCACCCTCCTCCCAACAAAGAGGAGATCTGCACCTACGCCCATACAACGCCTCGTAAGGTGCCATACCAATCGACGCCTGGAAGCTGTTATTGTACACAAACTCTACCAAGGGTAATCGTCTAGTCCAATCTGTTGAGTAAGTTTGTACGCTCAAGCGTAGCAAATCCTCCAAGGTCCGAATAGTCCGCTCAGACTGTCCATCCGTCTGAGGATGATAAGCAGTACTGAACCTTAACTGTGTACCCATGGCAGTGTGTAAGCTCTTCCAAAACTGTGATGTGAATTTGGCGTCTCTGTCAGAAATAATAGAACGGGGAATCCCATGCAATCTGACAATCTGCTGAATATATATCTCTGCCAACTGTGCCGCTGAATCCGTCTTCTTAATGGATAAGAAATGGGCTGACTTGGTCAATCGATCTACGATGACCCAAATAGCATCAAAACCTTGTCTGGTACGAGGAAGACCAGTCACAAAGTCCATAGTGATGTCATCCCATTTCCACTCCGGAATCGGCAATCTCTGTAACAATCCTCCAGGTCTCTGGTGTTCGGCCTTAACTTGCTGACATGTAAGGCATTTCCTAACAAAGGCAGCAACATCTGTCTTCAAACCTCTCCACCAGAAAACACTCCTCAAATTCCTGTACATCTTGACTTCTCCAGGGTGCATAGCCAAGGTTCCATAGTGAGCCTCCCGAAGGATCCTCTCCCTGAACTCCTGATGTGATGGTACACACCAGCGACCCCTGAAGGTCAAAATGTCGTCTCTGAGAGCAAAGTCTCCTCCCAATCCCTGCGATGCCAACTCAATCTTCTCCTTCAGCTCTTCATCACAAAGCTGAAGGTCACGCATCTCAGATAACCAGTCAGCCCGAATAGTCAATGAGCTGAGTCTGTGAACCAGTCTCTGAATAGACAACTGTTCCTGACATCTTTCAACATTCCAATCCAAGTCTGGTATAGAGTCACAGACTAACATATTATGCACGACTGCGTGTCTGCTCAAGGCATCAGCCACTGGATTAGCCTTCCCCTCGCAGTAGTTTATTGTCAGCTCGTAATCCTTTATCAGTTCCAACCACCTCCTCTGCCTCAAGTTCAGTTCCTTCTGAGTGAACAGATACTTAAGACTCTTGTGGTCAGAGAAGCAATCTACAGGAACTCCGTACAAATAATGTCTCCATATCTTCAAGGCAAAAATGACAGCAGCTAACTCCAAATCATGAGTGGGATAATTCTTCTCATGATCCTTCAGTTGCCTCGAAGCATATGCTATAACTCTGTTATCCTGCATCAGTACGGCTCCCAAACCTATATGTGAAGCATCAGTGTACATCTGATACGACTTCTCCTGTGTGGGTAACATCAATACTGGAGCGGTGCTAAGCCTCTGCTTCAGCTCTAGGAAACTGTTCTCACAACTCTCTGTCCACTCAAAAGATTTTCCCTTCCGGGTCAACTGGGTTAGTGGAGCAGCCAGTCTAGAAAAGTGAGGAACAAATTTCCTATAGTATCCAGCCAAACCAAGGAAACTCCGGATCTCAGTGACAGAAGATGGCCGTTTCCAATCAATAATAGCTCGTATCTTGTTAGGATCAACAGCCACGCCCTCCGCACTGACAATGTGTCCTAAGAATGCTACTGAGTCCAGCCAAAAAGAACACTTGGAGAATTTTGCATACAGCTCATTCTCCCGCAACATTGTAAGCACAGTCCTCAACTGATCTGCATGAGTATCCCTATCTCTGGAATAAATCAATATATCATCTATAAAGATGATCACAAACCGATCCAGAAAGGCATGAAAAACTCGATGCATCAGGTTCATAAATACTGCTGGAGCATTAGTCAATCCAAAAGGCAACACTGTGAACTCGTAATGTCCGTATCTAGTACGGAATGCTGTCTTGGGTACATCAGAATCTCTAATCCGGATCTGGTGATAACCCGAGCGTAAGTCAATCTTGGAGAACACAGTTGCTCCCTGAAGTTGATCCAGCAAATCATCGATGCGTGGTAAAGGGTATCGGTTACGAATAGTAACCTTATTCAATTCCCTATAATCTACACACAGCCTCATACTACCATCTTTCTTCTTGACAAATAAGACAGGGGCACCCCAAGGTGAACAACTGGGGCGTATGAGTCCCTTGTCTAATAAGTCCTGTAACTGAGTCTTCAACTCTGCTAGCTCGGCTGGAGCCATCCTGTAAGGAGCTCTAGCAATAGGAGCTACTCCTGCCTCCAAATCAATTGAAAACTCCACTTCCCTAGCTGGTGGAAATCCAGGCAACTCCTCTGGAAAAACCATAGGAAAGTCTCTCACCACTGGAATATCTGACATAGGGGTAGTGGTGGCTTGGCTATCGGTCACATATGCCAACCAACCAGTACAACCCTTACTTACTAACCTTCCAGCCTGAAGAACTGAGATCAGGGGAATCTGCCTGTTCAGACCAAAGTATATCACATCCCCCGAACCAGGCACTCTGATCCTGACCTTCTTCTCCCAACAATCCAGAACCACTGCATGGTGGCACAACCAATCCATCCCCAAAATGATGTCGAACTCTGCTAGTGGCACACATATCAACTCTGTCACGAATTCGTGTCCACTAATCAGAATAGATCCGTCAATCTTCTGAACAGTGGGAATCTCTTTCCCATCAGGAAGTCTAACCAGTAAGGGTTCCTTCAAGTAACCCTTGGATCCTGATATCTGATTCCAGATCCTCTCAGCAACAAAAGAATGAGATGCACCAGTATCAAACAAAGTCATGCACTGCACGTTGCCAAAATGAAGCATACCTGTGATCACTTCTGGTGACTCTGAAGCCTGCTGCCGAGTCAGTGCAAATACCCTGGGCTGTCCCCCAGATGAACCAACCGGTCCCGTGATCCTCTGTTTCTTCAACTCTGGGCAGTCGCACTTCTTGTGTCCGGGCTGTCGACAATGGTAGCAGATAATCCCCCCAGTCCGGGTACCTGTCTGCTGCACTGGTCTCTCAGAAATAGGTCGTGGCCGGACCACGACCTCCTGAGTACCACTGTGATCTCTGTGTCTCTTGCCCTTTTTGTTTTGTTGGATATTTCTGAATTCCTTCCTCTTGTTATGAGTCTCTCTCTGGGCCTCCATCCGGATATCAATAAGCTCAACGGATCTCGCAGCCTCCACCAAGTCACGAAACCTGGCAAACCGACTCACAACTAGCTGGCGCTGCAGCATAGGACGAAGTCCCTCCAGGAACATCTCACATCTGCGTTCCTCAGAAGGCACCAGCTCTACGGCGTACCTCGCCAGATAAGTGAACCTCGATAAGTAATCGTTCACTGACATCTGGCCCTGCCTGAGGTGTATAAGTTCCCTCCTGAACTGAGCCATGGCAGAGGCCGGAATGTAGCACTCCCTGAATGCCTCAACAAAGTCATCCCATGCTATCTCACTGTTCTGGGCCTCCCCAAACATAGCGCGCCGCTGGCCTCTCCACCAGGTAGCAGCCTCTCCCTCCAACACTAGAGCAGCAAGCACTACCCTCCTGCCGAATGGACATCCCAAGGCATCAAATAGCTCAAGCATATGAGCCATCCAGTCATCTGCCACCGCTGGGTCAGCCGACCCACTGAAGCTCCGCGGACGCAACCGCATGAAGGCATCGATCCAACGATCCACGGCTGGCTCAACTGGCAATGCTGGGATCGTCTCCGGGGTAGGAGTAGTAGATACCGGTCTGCCTCTAGCTGCTCCACGAGCGGAAAGTCTCCTGGTACCAGCCATACTGTCAAAAACAATTAATCTGGCATTAGAGTCGTCATTTGGCAATTGGCATATGGACTACTATAGTATACAAAAGAATCAACAGTTCTCCCCACCTTGGGTTGAACCCCTATACACGTCTAGCCCCGTTATCCTCACCTAGGGCTCTGATACCACTACTGTTACACCCCATTTTTCCTAGGCTGATTTTTGGCATACATTTTTTTTTTTTTTTTTTTTTTTTTTTATATAGACAGCTCAGATCGTCCCATACCAACCTGAGTAGCCTACGAAAACATAGGATATAACACATCATTACACACCTACTTTCCTTAACAATGTGGATCCCATCTCCCGGGTACACCGTCAAATCAGGTTCATGACTCCTGAATTAACAGATGGACTCGCGCAATGTTACTCCTACTAGACCCAATACTCCTAACCCATACCGGTAGGAGAACCGATCTAATAGAAGTCTGAACCCCCACGGTTAAGTTCCATAGTCATGTAATGACCTCACCATCAAACAAAAAGATATATAACATCCACAATAAAATATGGCACTCCACACACCATACTCCAAGACAATAAAATAAAACAGTGAATGAAACTACATCACAAGAATAAGATCCAAGTCCAACAAGTGTAATATTATCCAACCAGACATAAGTCAGAATTACCCTCACATATTACATGACATATGAGAGTAACAATCTCATTAATTACATCCAACAGCAACAATCATCTAACCAGAATATCTCAGACAATCACCAATCAGAAATCCTTCACAAGCCTGCTGACCACGATCCCACCTAATCCGGTAGCGTCAAGTCTGCCGAGCCACTGAAAATATATAATACAGGAATGAGCTACGCCCAGTAGGAAAGTCAGCTAGTAAAACTCACATGCAAGAGAAGGATAATAGCAAAAATACAGGAATACAGCATAACAATGTACGGTGGATAGGCACTCTCAGTCCCAGACTCCGACCAACCACAGCCACCCCAGTCACACCAGAGTAGCTCTCCTCTGGGCTACCAGGCAACGTGCCAGTGGGAACGCCCATCTCGAAACACGCATGGCGCCTAAGCACCCGACACCGCAGTGTCTCTCGTCAATCAATCTCCTGGAGACTACAGACAGATCCAGTCACATAATCTCTAGCCAACGTGAGACACCCCTGCCACCCTAAGGCGCGCAGGCCTACACACTTGGCTAGCCACTGCGAGACACCCCTGCCACCCTCAGGCGCGCAGGCCTACACACATGGACCAGGAGAGATTGACTCAGCCACCGTCCCAAGGAGTCCTCTACCAACAACTTCCATAGAAGCTCACGCCCCTACAGTCATTGCCAATCTCTAACTCCAAGATTCGGCAACATGTGTCCAGGTACAACAAGGCGTATACCAGTCTACATGTATACTGTGGAAGCTAAGTCCGAACCGCACAGTTACCTACCACAACTACCCTAAAACATCATATAGGGTCTATAGTAGTCCGGTCCAATATGCCAATCCATGAAATATGCCAATACTGAATAAACTGACTCAATCCATGCCGTTGCCATCAAAGCAACACAATTGTCAATTACTGACTGTTCTGGTAGCATCCGTGTACCATACCTTTGTCTGACTGTTTCCAGCTGTACTGTCATCAGTGATAACATTTTTCCCCACTTCAGGAAATTTGTTCTTTACCCACTGATCTCTAGAATCTTCGAAATTTCTCATTTCCAAGTTTTCTGATTTTCCTTGAATTTCCTAAATGTAAATAATTCCTAAATCTCAATTATCGAGTTTTTCCTAAATTTGAAATATCAAATTTTGCATTTTATCCATTTTTTTTTTCCAAAATTCGGAATAATTCCCCGAATTTAAAATTTTGCTATTCACTATACCGCGCCGAATCCCCTGAATCACATCTTGCCACCGGTTCGGCTTTCATGCTGAACCAAACCCCGCCGGTCAGTTATTAATCCGAAATTCAGCCGACGCTTATATATAATATTAATGATTAATATTATTATTATTCTCTTAATAATTCAACTAATCCCTAATTAATCCTTAATTCGTCTCCTTCCTTCGCCCGTCGTCCGCGAAACCCTAGCCGCCGCAATAGCCGACCAATACGATCATTCCGTCGATTTCCGGCGACTGCGTACAAGGAGAACATGTTCGTACTATCCTAATGTTCCAATAATGTCGCTAATTTCCTAAGGTTCAAATCAAGTTTTCCGCCGAGCAGTTTCGTCTAATCCTCATGTTGACAATTCACGAAATTATAGTTCTAGCATTATACAATCATATTAACATGAATAAAGTGGCATATTTAAATCCTCATGCTTGGTAATTTTCCAATTTCGGCAAAACAAATTAACGTCCCGAAAACCCTAACATGCAATTTTCGATAATTTGTACAATTAGCTTCAAAAATCACATTCGTATGCTTAGATAGAGATTTGCAAACTAATACATGCTTCAATTTGCTAATTATCTAATTTAAATATCTGAAATTCCTACCTCGAAGACGCCGGCGACGGTGAAGCTCGTCCGCAGCTCGCCGCAGCTCCTCGCCGAACGAATTTGGTCTCAAACGACTCTCCTCGGTCTCGTGGATCTCCGGGCACAAAAAGCCCCTTGCCAGGCCGCCGGAATCACGCGCCGTACGCCGGGAATTTCCTCGCTATCGCCGTCGAACGAAAACCCTATTCGCTGCTTCGCGAGGGTTTTTATACCCCGGGCCGACACGGTGAACCCGTTACGCGTTCGACACGTTTTCGACACGTGAGCACCCGATACGCGCTGTCGACACGCTATCCACACGGTAAGCACACAATACGCGCTGTCGACACGCTATCGACACGGTAAACACCCGATCAGCCGGTTCGATCTCACCCGCCGATCTCGACCGTCCGATCCGCTTATTAGAACGCACACGCAAACTCACCCGGCGAACCGCCTCCGCCTCCGCTGAACCGTTCCGGTCCGGTTCACGCGCGATAAAAAAAACGATTTCCGGTTTAATTTAATTAGATTTTCGAATTTCTAAAAATCTAATAAATCCAATTAAATAGGGAAAATTAATTAAAAATTCCTCGGTGCTCCGAAAAATTCCCAAAAGATTTCAGAAATTCCAATAGCCTACAATTGAGTTCCTGGCTCATCCTACTGTCGATTCGAAATCATCTAAGCCACAATTAATTTATTAAAGATCAAATACATAAAATTTTACCGGGTATAACAATCTCCCCACCTTATCAGGAATTTCGCCCTCGAATTCAGCAAGAAGTTCCGGCCATTTTTCAGCAACATCCTGCTCTAGCTCCCAGGTTGCCTCCCTTTCGTCATGTCTATTCCACAGAACCTTGACCATAGGAAACGACCTGTTCCTCAGCTGTCTGCTGCTCTCCTCGAGGATGCGAACTGGTAGTTCCACATAAGAAGAATCTGGTGCCACTTGTAAACCAGGAAGATCATCACTGATGCAATGAGAAGGATCTGGCACATATTTCTTGAGATTCGAAACATGGAACACATTGTGAATCTCAGCCAGATGCTCAGGAAGTGCCAACCTGTAAGCCACTTCACCGATCCTCTCCAGAATAGGATAGGGTCCAATGTAACGAGGTCGAAGCTTAGAAGGCTTTCCAAACCTGAATAGACCCCGCATAGGACTGACCTTCAGGAATACCCTATCTCCCACAGAAAACTCAACAGCCTTGTGCTTAGGATCATAATATTTCTTCTGGCGATCCTGCACAGTACGTAATCTGTCCTGCAATAACTTGACTTCCGCTGTGGTCTCCTCTACAATCTGGGGTCCCCACACTCTCCTGGAATCACCCTCCTCCCAACAAAGAGGAGATCTGCACCTACGCCCATACAACGCCTCGTAAGGTGCCATACCAATCGACGCCTGGAAGCTGTTATTGTACACAAACTCTACCAAGGGTAATCGTCTAGTCCAATCTGTTGAGTAAGTTTGTACGCTCAAGCGTAGCAAATCCTCCAAGGTCCGAATAGTCCGCTCAGACTGTCCATCCGTCTGAGGATGATAAGCAGTACTGAACCTTAACTGTGTACCCATGGCAGTGTGTAAGCTCTTCCAAAACTGTGATGTGAATTTGGCGTCTCTGTCAGAAATAATAGAACGGGGAATCCCATGCAATCTGACAATCTGCTGAATATATATCTCTGCCAACTGTGCCGCTGAATCCGTCTTCTTAATGGATAAGAAATGGGCTGACTTGGTCAATCGATCTACGATGACCCAAATAGCATCAAAACCTTGTCTGGTACGAGGAAGACCAGTCACAAAGTCCATAGTGATGTCATCCCATTTCCACTCCGGAATCGGCAATCTCTGTAACAATCCTCCAGGTCTCTGGTGTTCGGCCTTAACTTGCTGACATGTAAGGCATTTCCTAACAAAGGCAGCAACATCTGTCTTCAAACCTCTCCACCAGAAAACACTCCTCAAATTCCTGTACATCTTGACTTCTCCAGGGTGCATAGCCAAGGTTCCATAGTGAGCCTCCCGAAGGATCCTCTCCCTGAACTCCTGATGTGATGGTACACACCAGCGACCCCTGAAGGTCAAAATGTCGTCTCTGAGAGCAAAGTCTCCTCCCAATCCCTGCGATGCCAACTCAATCTTCTCCTTCAGCTCTTCATCACAAAGCTGAAGGTCACGCATCTCAGATAACCAGTCAGCCCGAATAGTCAATGAGCTGAGTCTGTGAACCAGTCTCTGAATAGACAACTGTTCCTGACATCTTTCAACATTCCAATCCAAGTCTGGTATAGAGTCACAGACTAACATATTATGCACGACTGCGTGTCTGCTCAAGGCATCAGCCACTGGATTAGCCTTCCCCTCGCAGTAGTTTATTGTCAGCTCGTAATCCTTTATCAGTTCCAACCACCTCCTCTGCCTCAAGTTCAGTTCCTTCTGAGTGAACAGATACTTAAGACTCTTGTGGTCAGAGAAGCAATCTACAGGAACTCCGTACAAATAATGTCTCCATATCTTCAAGGCAAAAATGACAGCAGCTAACTCCAAATCATGAGTGGGATAATTCTTCTCATGATCCTTCAGTTGCCTCGAAGCATATGCTATAACTCTGTTATCCTGCATCAGTACGGCTCCCAAACCTATATGTGAAGCATCAGTGTACATCTGATACGACTTCTCCTGTGTGGGTAACATCAATACTGGAGCGGTGCTAAGCCTCTGCTTCAGCTCTAGGAAACTGTTCTCACAACTCTCTGTCCACTCAAAAGATTTTCCCTTCCGGGTCAACTGGGTTAGTGGAGCAGCCAGTCTAGAAAAGTGAGGAACAAATTTCCTATAGTATCCAGCCAAACCAAGGAAACTCCGGATCTCAGTGACAGAAGATGGCCGTTTCCAATCAATAATAGCTCGTATCTTGTTAGGATCAACAGCCACACCCTCCGCACTGACAATGTGTCCTAAGAATGCTACTGAGTCCAGCCAAAAAGAACACTTGGAGAATTTTGCATACAGCTCATTCTCCCGCAACATTGTAAGCACAGTCCTCAACTGATCTGCATGAGTATCCCTATCTCTGGAATAAATCAATATATCATCTATAAAGATGATCACAAACCGATCCAGAAAGGCATGAAAAACTCGATGCATCAGGTTCATAAATACTGCTGGAGCATTAGTCAATCCAAAAGGCAACACTGTGAACTCGTAATGTCCGTATCTAGTACGGAATGCTGTCTTGGGTACATCAGAATCTCTAATCCGGATCTGGTGATAACCCGAGCGTAAGTCAATCTTGGAGAACACAGTTGCTCCCTGAAGTTGATCCAGCAAATCATCGATGCGTGGTAAAGGGTATCGGTTACGAATAGTAACCTTATTCAATTCCCTATAATCTACACACAGCCTCATACTACCATCTTTCTTCTTGACAAATAAGACAGGGGCACCCCAAGGTGAACAACTGGGGCGTATGAGTCCCTTGTCTAATAAGTCCTGTAACTGAGTCTTCAACTCTGCTAGCTCGGCTGGAGCCATCCTGTAAGGAGCTCTAGCAATAGGAGCTACTCCTGCCTCCAAATCAATTGAAAACTCCACTTCCCTAGCTGGTGGAAATCCAGGCAACTCCTCTGGAAAAACCATAGGAAAGTCTCTCACCACTGGAATATCTGACATAGGGGTAGTGGTGGCTTGGCTATCGGTCACATATGCCAACCAACCAGTACAACCCTTACTTACTAACCTTCCAGCCTGAAGAACTGAGATCAGGGGAATCTGCCTGTTCAGACCAAAGTATATCACATCCCCCGAACCAGGCACTCTGATCCTGACCTTCTTCTCCCAACAATCCAGAACCACTGCATGGTGGCACAACCAATCCATCCCCAAAATGATGTCGAACTCTGCTAGTGGCACACATATCAACTCTGTCACGAATTCGTGTCCACTAATCAGAATAGATCCGTCAATCTTCTGAACAGTGGGAATCTCTTTCCCATCAGGAAGTCTAACCAGTAAGGGTTCCTTCAAGTAACCCTTGGATCCTGATATCTGATTCCAGATCCTCTCAGCAACAAAAGAATGAGATGCACCAGTATCAAACAAAGTCATGCACTGCACGTTGCCAAAATGAAGCATACCTGTGATCACTTCTGGTGACTCTGAAGCCTGCTGCCGAGTCAGTGCAAATACCCTGGGCTGTCCCCCAGATGAACCAACCGGTCCCGTGATCCTCTGTTTCTTCAACTCTGGGCAGTCGCACTTCTTGTGTCCGGGCTGTCGACAATGGTAGCAGATAATCCCCCCAGTCCGGGTACCTGTCTGCTGCACTGGTCTCTCAGAAATAGGTCGTGGCCGGACCACGACCTCCTGAGTACCACTGTGATCTCTGTGTCTCTTGCCCTTTTTGTTTTGTTGGATATTTCTGAATTCCTTCCTCTTGTTATGAGTCTCTCTCTGGGCCTCCATCCGGATATCAATAAGCTCAACGGATCTCGCAGCCTCCACCAAGTCACGAAACCTGGCAAACCGACTCACAACTAGCTGGCGCTGCAGCATAGGACGAAGTCCCTCCAGGAACATCTCACATCTGCGTTCCTCAGAAGGCACCAGCTCTACGGCGTACCTCGCCAGATAAGTGAACCTCGATAAGTAATCGTTCACTGACATCTGGCCCTGCCTGAGGTGTATAAGTTCCCTCCTGAACTGAGCCATGGCAGAGGCCGGAATGTAGCACTCCCTGAATGCCTCAACAAAGTCATCCCATGCTATCTCACTGTTCTGGGCCTCCCCAAACATAGCGCGCCGCTGGCCTCTCCACCAGGTAGCAGCCTCTCCCTCCAACACTAGAGCAGCAAGCACTACCCTCCTGCCGAATGGACATCCCAAGGCATCAAATAGCTCAAGCATATGAGCCATCCAGTCATCTGCCACCGCTGGGTCAGCCGACCCACTGAAGCTCCGCGGACGCAACCGCATGAAGGCATCGATCCAACGATCCACGGCTGGCTCAACTGGCAATGCTGGGATCGTCTCCGGGGTAGGAGTAGTAGATACCGGTCTGCCTCTAGCTGCTCCACGAGCGGAAAGTCTCCTGGTACCAGCCATACTGTCAAAAACAATTAATCTGGCATTAGAGTCGTCATTTGGCAATTGGCATATGGACTACTATAGTATACAAAAGAATCAACAGTTCTCCCCACCTTGGGTTGAACCCCTATACACGTCTAGCCCCGTTATCCTCACCTAGGGCTCTGATACCACTACTGTTACACCCCATTTTTCCTAGGCTGATTTTTGGCATACATTTTTTTTTTTTTTTTTTTTTTTTTTTTATATAGACAGCTCAGATCGTCCCATACCAACCTGAGTAGCCTACGAAAACATAGGATATAACACATCATTACACACCTACTTTCCTTAACAATGTGGATCCCATCTCCCGGGTACACCGTCAAATCAGGTTCATGACTCCTGAATTAACAGATGGACTCGCGCAATGTTACTCCTACTAGACCCAATACTCCTAACCCATACCGGTAGGAGAACCGATCTAATAGAAGTCTGAACCCCCACGGTTAAGTTCCATAGTCATGTAATGACCTCACCATCAAACAAAAAGATATATAACATCCACAATAAAATATGGCACTCCACACACCATACTCCAAGACAATAAAATAAAACAGTGAATGAAACTACATCACAAGAATAAGATCCAAGTCCAACAAGTGTAATATTATCCAACCAGACATAAGTCAGAATTACCCTCACATATTACATGACATATGAGAGTAACAATCTCATTAATTACATCCAACAGCAACAATCATCTAACCAGAATATCTCAGACAATCACCAATCAGAAATCCTTCACAAGCCTGCTGACCACGATCCCACCTAATCCGGTAGCGTCAAGTCTGCCGAGCCACTGAAAATATATAATACAGGAATGAGCTACGCCCAGTAGGAAAGTCAGCTAGTAAAACTCACATGCAAGAGAAGGATAATAGCAAAAATACAGGAATACAGCATAACAATGTACGGTGGATAGGCACTCTCAGTCCCAGACTCCGACCAACCACAGCCACCCCAGTCACACCAGAGTAGCTCTCCTCTGGGCTACCAGGCAACGTGCCAGTGGGAACGCCCATCTCGAAACACGCATGGCGCCTAAGCACCCGACACCGCAGTGTCTCTCGTCAATCAATCTCCTGGAGACTACAGACAGATCCAGTCACATAATCTCTAGCCAACGTGAGACACCCCTGCCACCCTAAGGCGCGCAGGCCTACACACTTGGCTAGCCACTGCGAGACACCCCTGCCACCCTCAGGCGCGCAGGCCTACACACATGGACCAGGAGAGATTGACTCAGCCACCGTCCCAAGGAGTCCTCTACCAACAACTTCCATAGAAGCTCACGCCCCTACAGTCATTGCCAATCTCTAACTCCAAGATTCGGCAACATGTGTCCAGGTACAACAAGGCGTATACCAGTCTACATGTATACTGTGGAAGCTAAGTCCGAACCGCACAGTTACCTACCACAACTACCCTAAAACATCATATAGGGTCTATAGTAGTCCGGTCCAATATGCCAATCCATGAAATATGCCAATACTGAATAAACTGACTCAATCCATGCCGTTGCCATCAAAGCAACACAATTGTCAATTACTGACTGTTCTGGTAGCATCCGTGTACCATACCTTTGTCTGACTGTTTCCAGCTGTACTGTCATCAGTGATAACATTTTTCCCCACTTCAGGAAATTTGTTCTTTACCCACTGATCTCTAGAATCTTCGAAATTTCTCATTTCCAAGTTTTCTGATTTTCCTTGAATTTCCTAAATGTAAATAATTCCTAAATCTCAATTATCGAGTTTTTCCTAAATTTGAAATATCAAATTTTGCATTTTATCCATTTTTTTTTTCCAAAATTCGGAATAATTCCCCGAATTTAAAATTTTGCTATTCACTATACCGCGCCGAATCCCCTGAATCGCATCTTGCCACCGGTTCGGCTTTCATGCTGAACCAAACCCCGCCGGTCAGTTATTAATCCGAAATTCAGCCGACGCTTATATATAATATTAATGATTAATATTATTATTATTCTCTTAATAATTCAACTAATCCCTAATTAATCCTTAATTCGTCTCCTTCCTTCGCCCGTCGTCCGCGAAACCCTAGCCGCCGCAATAGCCGACCAATACGATCATTCCGTCGATTTCCGGCGACTGCGTACAAGGAGAACATGTTCGTACTATCCTAATGTTCCAATAATGTCGCTAATTTCCTAAGGTTCAAATCAAGTTTTCCGCCGAGCAGTTTCGTCTAATCCTCATGTTGACAATTCACGAAATTATAGTTCTAGCATTATACAATCATATTAACATGAATAAAGTGGCATATTTAAATCCTCATGCTTGGTAATTTTCCAATTTCGGCGAAACAAATTAACGTCCCGAAAACCCTAACATGCAATTTTCGATAATTTGTACAATTAGCTTCAAAAATCACATTCGTATGCTTAGATAGAGATTTGCAAACTAATACATGCTTCAATTTGCTAATTATCTAATTTAAATATCTGAAATTCCTACCTCGAAGACGCCGGCGACGGTGAAGCTCGTCCGCAGCTCGCCGCAGCTCCTCGCCGAACGAATTTGGTCTCAAACGACTCTCCTCGGTCTCGTGGATCTCCGGGCACAAAAAGCCCCTTGCCAGGCCGCCGGAATCACGCGCCGTACGCCGGGAATTTCCTCGCTATCGCCGTCGAACGAAAACCCTATTCGCTGCTTCGCGAGGGTTTTTATACCCCGGGCCGACACGGTGAACCCGTTACGCGTTCGACACGTTTTCGACACGTGAGCACCCGATACGCACTGTCGACACGCTATCCACACGGTAAGCACACAATACGCGCTGTCGACACGCTATCGACACGGTAAACACCCGATCAGCCGGTTCGATCTCACCCGCCGATCTCGACCGTCCGATCCGCTTATTAGAACGCACACGCAAACTCACCCGGCGAACCGCCTCCGCCTCCGCTGAACCGTTCCGGTCCGGTTCACGCGCGATAAAAAAAACGATTTCCGGTTTAATTTAATTAGATTTTCGAATTTCTAAAAATCTAATAAATCCAATTAAATAGGGAAAATTAATTAAAAATTCCTCGGTGCTCCGAAAAATTCCCAAAAGATTTCAGAAATTCCAATAGCCTACAATTGAGTTCCTGGCTCATCCTACTGTCGATTCGAAATCATCTAAGCCACAATTAATTTATTAAAGATCAAATACATAAAATTTTACCGGGTATAACACGAGCCGCTGGAAAAATATAGATAATAAAGGAATGAGCTACGCCCAGTAGGAAAGACAGCTAGTAAAACTCACATGCAAGAGAAAGATAATAGCAAGAGTATAGGAATACAGCATAACAATGTATGGTGGAAAGGCACTCTCAGTTCTAGACTCCGACCAACAAGTCACCCCAGTCACACCAGAGTAGCTCTCCTCTGGGCTTCCAGGTAGCATGCCAGTGGGATCGCCCATCTCGAAACATGCATGGCGCTTAGGCAAAGCATGCCAGTGGGATACGCCCATCTCGAAACACGCATCATAATGCCTAGCACCTGACACCGCAGCGTCTATGTAGCATGCCAGTGGGATTGCCCATCTCAAAACACGCATGGCGCCTAGGCAAAGCATGCCAGTGGGATTGCCCATCTCGAAACACGCATCACAACCTAGCCTGGGGTTCCATGTAGCATGCCAGTGGGATACGCCCATCTCGAAACACACATGGCGCCTACCAGTCACATGTATACTGTGGAAGCTAAGTCTGAACCGCACAGTTACCTACCACAACTACCCTAAAACATCATATAGGGTCTATAGTAGTCCGGTCCAATATGCCAATCCGTGAAATATGCCAACACTGAGTAAACTGACTCAAACCATGCCATTGCCATCCAAGCAACACAAACTGTACCAAAATTCTGACTATTCTGGTAGCTCTTACCCAAGTGTCACACTTCCTTCCAACTAATCCAGCTGCACTGAATTTATGGATAATTTCCAATAGTCAATTTCAACTTGGCTATGTGATTTCCAAAAATCACTTTTTTCTCACTTCAGGAAATTTTTAAATTCCAAAATCAATTTTCGCCCTTTATCCATTTTCCGAAATTCGGAATAAATTTCCGAATAAAATTTAAATTCCACATATATCCTTTTTCCGAAAATTCGGATTAATTTCCAAATTAAAATTTAAATTCCACATATATCCTTTTTCCGAAAATTCGGATTAATTTCCGAATTAAATTTAAATTCCACATATATCCTTTTTCCGAAAATTCGGATTAATTTCCGAATTAAAATTTAAATTCCACATATATCCTTTTTCCGAAAATTCGGATTAATTTCCGAAATTAAATTTTCCTCCGCGCCGCGCCGTTCGTCCGCGCCGAATCTCCTGAACCGGATCTCGCCACCGGTTCGGGCCTTCGCGCTGAACCGAGAACCCACCGGCCGAATATTTAATCTAAATTTCCAGCCGACGTTTTAACATTTAATTATTAATAAATATTGAATAATTATAATTACTTAATTAACTAAACCGTAATTAATCTAATCCATCTCCTTCCTCCGCCCGGCGCCCGCGAAACCCTAGCCGACGATTCCTCCGGGAAAATTCCGTTTCCCCCGTCGATTTTCGGTGACCGAGATCAAGGAGAAACAAAATCCGATGTTCGTACTATCCTAATGTTTCAATAATGCCACTAATTTCTAAGGTTCAATCAAAATTTCCGCCGAAATTTCATCCGATCCCCATTTTAACAATCTATGAAATTAAACAAATTTCAACATTTGATACTATCTTAACATGATTAAAGCACATAATCGAATCAACAAATGCTCGGTAAAATTTCCGAATTCGGCGGGTATAATTTTCCGAAAACCCTAAAATGCTAAATCAATAATTTGCATTAATCAATTCCAAAAACCACAATCCGCATGCTCCGGTAGCTATTTGCAAAATAATCCATATTTTTAATTTGCTAAATAACTAATTTAAATCTGAATTTCCTACCTTTCTTCTCCGGCGACGGTGAAGCTCGCACGCGACCAACCGCTGCTCCTCGCCGAACGAAACCGGTACCAATCGATTCTCCTCGATCCCGCGAACCTCCAGGTACAAAAAGCCCCTTGAAAGGCTGCCGGAAAGTATCGCCGTTCGCCGCGAACACTTCGTCTCCGGCCACCGCTCGAAACCCTAACAGCCGAACAAATCAGGTTAAATACCCAGCTTAAACCGGTAATAACCAGTTAAGAACCCATTAAGCACCGGTTGACCTTCTAATAACGCTGCTTAACCCCGATCAGCCGGTTAATCTCCACCGCTGTTCTCGTCCGTCCGATCCGCTTATCCGCGGCTTATCCAACCGCACGCGCAAACGCACTCGACGAACCGCCCCCGCCTTCGCTGAACCGCTCCGGTCCGGTTCACGCGCGGTAAAAACCAAATTCCGGTTTAAAAATCTAATGGACTGATTTAAATAGATTTTCGAATTTCCAAAAATCCAATTAAACAGGAAAATTACTTAAAAATTTCCTCGGTGCTCCGAAAAATCCCCAGAAAATTTCAGAAATTCCAACAGCCTCCAATTGAGCTCCTGGCTCATCCTACTGTCGATCTGAAATCATCCAAGCCACAATTGAATTATTGAAGATTAAACATATAATATTTTACCGGGTATAACATTCTCCTTCTCTTAATGTTATATAAATTATCATAATTCTTGAGATCACGTGTATTTTATTTTATATTTATTTTTATGCTAGTTTATTTATGTTACCAATGTATCACTGAGTCTTTATACTCTCTCCTCTACTTGCATTATAGGACATGATACATTTAAACACTAAATAGGGATATTTAGTGGTATGCGAATAGGTGTTGAAAATTAGAAATAAGTTGCTTGTAGATAATGGTAGTGTTGCAAATTTTATTGTATCTATCTTATGTATAAGAGTATTTAAGTACTCTATGATGTGATTTCTCTTTTGTGAAATATGATTTTACTATGATAATATGATATTTGTTGTGGTGTTAATGATTTTCTTATGATGATACAATTTTTTATTGATATTATGTTTCATTAATGGTATATTTATTATATTATATTATGTATGTATATATATATATATATATATATATATATATATATATATATATATATATATATATATATATATATATATATAGTTGATAAATCAAATGTATGTACATAAAAAATTAATAATTTTTAAGGGATGTTTTATCCATTTATTTTTTAAAATTTGAATATCATGTGAGTCAAAATTTTGAATTACCAAGAAATTATATAGGTAATTAATCATTATTTCTTACCTGGGTAAGCTTTTTGTATTTTCTTAATGCATCAACTTTTTTTTTTAATTTTTTTAATTAAATAAGAGTTAAGAGTTAATAGATATGAAAGGTTTGACATAAAAAATTAAAAAAGGACTATTATAAAAAGAGATAATGGAGACATATTACCTTTACCCAAACTATGTATAAAGAACATATGTTTTGAACATTATATTCATTAACTATGAAAAATAACATATTTAATAGGGAGTGAATGAGAAGAAGTGAGATCTAAGGATCTTGAACCTTCTCAATAGACTAGTATTGTAGATAAAGAAGAAATGATTCAAGACAATCTCAAGTAAACCAACAAAAGGTCAAGGAAAAACTTAATTTTATACAAGAATGTTTAGTAAAATGAATTAAAGGCTTAAAACAATCACAAAATGTCAATGATGCTAGTTCTTCTAGGACTAAGATATAATAAGTCAACTCTAAGGAAAAAATATCAACGTAAGAGAGCATGAGGTAAATAACATTATTATACTTTAATTAATTTTAATAAGAAAAATAAATTGAAAAGGAGTCTAAGTTTTGGAATACAATTGGATATGCTAAACATGATTTATCAAGATTTAAAAAAGGAATGATCATTTGAAAGAAATAAAAGAACTTTGAAACACAAAATAAGTAGCTGACTATCAAAATGAATACCTTATAAGACAAGCTTGAAGTTTAGACACAATTTCAAAAAATTAAGAATGTGATTAATTTAAGTTGGAATGAATTACTTTAGAGGGAAGGGTTTTTGAAGCAGTTGTAATTGAATTATAATTGCATGGACTCTATAAAGCTTTGAGGGGAAAATGAATAGAAGATATTCCAAATGCAATAGATGTGCCATGCAAGATTGTTAAGCAATAATGCATTTTCATCTTGAATAACTTGAGATACATAGGTTATTTCTAAAGTTTCATAGTCTAAAAGAAATAAATATTAATGAAATTTAATAAATAATCCTATATTTGACCTTTCGTAAATAAATGTGGCACATTAAAAGAAAAACAAAATTGTAAAATATGTTATCTCATAGATCTCCTCTTATTCTCCTTAAATTGATTTATTCCCATTATATATCACACCAATGGGTTGCCATATCTCCAAATTTCATAAACTTGTTGGCTGACGTTGTCACAAATTACTCCTAACAAAATCATATGAAAACAATTGTTGATAGCAATTAAGGGTAACAATGGCATGCACAACATTGTTGTAGCAATTCACATTTGTCCCTCCATATGATGTTCAAGTTATCATTTTATGTTAATTGCTTGATTTTGTGAAATACCCATTACATGGCCGACACCTGCTTAAGGAATACCTTATAGTCTTACAATTTCACATGGTGTTGTGTGGATATATCTTTTCAAGATAGTAAAGTCTATATATGACACCTCCTCATTTGATACGAGATCTTTATGGTCTAGATGTGACTTCATATGAACTAATAAAACAAAAATTCTTCAATAAAAAAACATGTGTGCAACAAAAGCAAGCAAAGAAGAAAAAATTATTCATACATTATGGCATAACTTTGTTTGAATCTTGTCCTTCAAATTGTCAAAAAACCTATCAACTATCCCTATGCAAACAATTGAAAGGTTTTTTGAATTATGACATCAATTTTTTATTTTCTATTTAAATGCATTAATCATTGAAAATATGAGTTATCAATATGAATCAATTTATCAAAGATGCAATCATAATGTTGTTTGCAAATACAATTGCAAAAAATTCTTGTACATCAATATTTTGTACAAGGATTAAAACAATTATGCCAATTAACCTCGTAGGTAAATCCAAATAAATGAAGAATTGATTTATTAAAAATTTTGTTGTAAGGATTTGTTCATTATGAATAAATTGATCATTAGAAATAATAAGAAGGAATGCGAGCATTTCATTATTTTTAGATAGTTTTTTTTAAATGAGACATGTCTATATTTAATCAGTTGTGCTTAATAATCTATCATTCATCATCATTTAGTTAACCATTAATGCAATTAAGCTCATTTGACTTGTAACTTAAAAGACATTATGAAAAAGCACATCTTTGATGCAGGTTCTCCTAATTTACATGTTTTTCTTTTCTAAACAAAAAGCAAATGATAGACCTCCATTACAAACCATGTTAAGAAGAAGACAACAATGATTTAAAAAAACTAAACTAACTTTTAAATAGAGAGATATGCAAAACAAACCAAATTAGATCAAGGAGAAGATCATGCCAATATTGGAATATGGTATGCAAAGCAACCCCAATAGCTTAAGGGGAAGAAGATTATGTTAATATTAGAATGTGGTTTTTGACACCTATAACAAATGCCATAAAGGCATAAATGCTTTAATAAAACTTTATAATAAAAATATTTTTAAAATTTTGTTAAAAATTACTTAAATGATTATTTAAAAATATAGATTAGTGAACAATTCTAAAGTCTAAAGAATGTCACATTTCTTACTTTTTAATGATGTTGTTTAATTAATCATATTATAGTTTTTTAAATTAATAATATTTTGTTAGCCACACTAAAAAAACTAGAACAATAAATAAAAATTTAAATATTTCTAGAAATTATAAAACATGAATTATATATAATTTTTTGTAACATGCATCTGCCATGTATACACATGTTTGACAATGTTATTCATGGGGTGTTGCTATTCGATTAGATAGATTGAGACTCTAACCTATACCAAAACATTATTTATATTTAAAAATTCATAGTTGAATAAAGAAAATATTTACAATAAACTTATTAAACTCATGAGTAGAACTACATTACAAAATGAAAGAAAACCTAAATTTAAAAAAAGAAGCTTTAGAAATCAAACAATTGTAAGAAATTTGAATTTAGTTCTTATAGCTTTTTTACAGAGATAACTTAGAGCTAGTTCTTAGGTCGAAAAAGTATTGGGTTAAAAAATATTATTTATTGTTTGACCAAATAAATCAATTAAGTTTAAACAAATGCAATTAAGGCCATGACTTTTCACAATCTCAATGCACTATCATTAGAATTTAGTAAAATATTTAAATATCAATAGTATATGTTAAGGTATCATGACAATAAAATAACAAACAAATAAAAAATAAAAAAATAAACTAATGAAAAACAGATTTATAGATCTGTAACACTTGATAGTTTGTGACCAATGCAAAAGAGAGGAATAAGAATTATCGACCTGTGAGTAGTTCTTTCGAGATCCTACAAGCAAGGATTGAATGAAAAATAGTCTTGGATATATTAGAGATAACAAAAATCTAAAAATATTAAGATATAACATTTGAATAGACATATATATATTTTGATGCTTAATTAGTGATTAAATAGTCTAATCTATTTCATGGATTCATTGTTTGTTTTTGATGTGTATGCTCGTGATATAAAATTATATGATGTTATGGAAACACATATGTTAAGTTTTTAGTCGAATTGATAGTCAAATCGAGGGTTGATAACATTGCTTTTCTTTTTTATTTTCTCTTTTTGACATCTTTTCAAAATGGTAGGACAGAATAATTACCAAAATGTAGCACAAGGTTTCAAACTTTTAATTGCAGCAGTAAATGATGGAGTTTAGGAAGAACCAAATCCTTCATGCATTGAAGCATTACAATAAATATAACTAAAAGGAAAGCCCAAACGCAAGGCATCCGTTCACTCCAACGCATGCGAGGAGAAGATTTTTGAAACCACGTGACTAGCCGTTGGTCGTCTGAATCACGCCCCCTCCTTCTTTCCAGCTGTCCCCCAATCCAACGGTTCAAATTTAGTTACCGTTGCATTTAAACGAAAGTGAACGGCCCCAAGGCAGCACAAAAGGTTTTAAATAAGGACCCCCATCGCCATTGGATCGAGATCGGCGACGCAGGGACAAAAGAAAGGAAACGAATTCGAGTGGAGGAAAGAGAAGGAGAAGAGGCGGAGAAACCGGCCGGCTTCATGGCCTCCTTGCCGTAGCTCTCTCTCTCTCTCTCTCTCCTGCTAGCATCGGATCGTTGAGCCAAGTTTACTCGGGTGGGGGCATCGTTTCTGCTGTCAAAGCTTCAAGATCTTGCTAGGTCGGAGTGTCGTCTTGGAATTTTTCTCGGGGGTGATTGGTTTTTCTCGGTGCAGGGGTTTGGGATGGAGAGGGGCGCCGAGAACGAGAGGGCTGTGAGGGGATCAGAGAACCACCAAGGTTTTTTTTGGAAGAATGATGTCTTTTCCTTGGTATTCTCTCGTTTTGATCCTTCTTCTTTCCTTTGGAGATCCCTAATTTTGCTTCTTGGAAAGGCATTCCAATGGTGGGAGCGAAGGCTGGCACGGAGATGGGGAACAACATCAATAGGAGAGCACTGAGAGATCTGAACAATCTCGTTGGAAACAGAGGCCCTCCGCTGCCCGATGCAGTCTTCAAGAAGGGGTTGACCGAGTAATCTTCTTTTCCTTCTCTGCAAGAGTCTAAGAATTCCAATCCACACCTAAAATTGCAAATTTTCCTTAATTTATTCAGTGCCCATCCATTCGATAACAATAATGTAAGTAGTTTTGCTGCTCGAAGGCCGATCACAAGGTCAGCGCTTATCATACTTTTGCTTGTCTTTCTTTCCCTTGTTGGGTTTCATGTGAGCTGAACCATGGAAATCTTTATATATTATAGAGGATTCGCTGCTTCCTTAGCTCGCAAATCGCAAGACTGCCTTCAGGTACATCAACTAGACTACATAGCAAGGTCATTCTATACTCTTAGCTGCTTTCACTGAAATGCTTGTGATGTACAGAATAATGCCACTAAGCTCAAACCAATAGGCAGTGAAAGGCAGAAGAGGGGCCAACCAATCCAAGATGTAAGCTTTTTAGATGCAGGAGATGCCATAGATGTGGATGATCTTGTATCCCCGAACGACTTACCTTTGCCGATGGTAGAGGAAATTGTAGAAATGGTGAGCTTCTTTTGATCTGAATTCTGTAGTTTGTTGCTCGTAACAATAATGAATGTTGGTAACAACGTCTTTGAAGGTGGATTGCGAGCTTAAGGAAGTTGAAATGGAAGATATAGAAGAAAAAATACTTGAGATAGACAGCTGTGATCATGAGAACCCCCTTGCTGTTGTTGACTACGTAGAAGACATTTATGCCTTCTATAGAAAAACAGAGGTTTATTTTCGCCCGTATGCTTCATCTTCTATAAAGTTAAGCTAAAAAATGTTACTAAACAGCTAACAAAACAACTTGACGATTTTTAGGAGCAGGGTTGTGTTCCTCCCAATTACATGTCAAACCAATTTGACATTAATGAGAGGATGCGAGCGATTCTGATTGATTGGTTAATTGAGGTAGATAAGTTTGTTGTGCTAATGTTTGATAACTAGAAGCAAAATAGTGAGGATTCCTAAACCTTGCAGGTACACTACAAATTTGACTTGGTAGATGAGACATTATTTCTAACAGTCAACATAATAGATAGGTTCCTGTCTCGCCAAAGTGTTGTGAGGAAGAAGCTTCAGCTTGTTGGGGTGACAGCCATGCTTCTTGCATGCAAGTATGAGGAAGTAATGGTCCCAGTTGTGGAAGACCTCATTCTCATCTCGGACAGAGCTTACACAAGAGTTGAAGTCCTTCAGATGGAAAGGTTGATGGTGAACACTCTACAGTTCAACTTGTCGGTTCCTACACCTTACGTGTTCATGAGGAGGTTTCTCAAGACTGCTCAATCGGACAGAAAGGTATGACCTTTTCCCCATCTTTAGTTTACCATGTTGGACTTCTATAACTACTTGCATGTTGTTGTTGAACTGGAAACAGCTTGAGCTGCTTTCCTCTTACATCATAGAGCTAAGCCTGATAGAATACGAAATGCTCAAGTTCCGCCCTTCAGTACTCGCCGCGTCCGCGGTCTACACAGCTCAGTGCTGTCTCAGAGGATTCAAGCACTGGAGCAGGGCAAGCGAGCTCTGTTCTACGTATTCAGAAGCCCAGCTTCAGTAAGTGAAGACAATTCAGATTCAATTCAATTCCTTCACACACAGAAAGCAAAACCCACATCTATGCTAATCTCTCGATTATGTTTCAGGGACTGTTCGAGGATGTTGGTGGATTTTCACCAGAAGTCGGGAAATGGAAAGCTTACAGGAGTTCATAGAAAGTACAGCACTACGAAATTTGGTTGTGCAGCAAAATCTCAACCTGCTCTCTTCTTGTTGGATCTGAAGAGCTGACGAAATATCAATGCATGATGACCTTTTTAGTCTAACTTCTTATAGAGTTGAGAAAATATGTGGAGAGGGTTTGAGTGCTTTATTTCATGCAACTTAAGTTGCTTGTTGGCATGCTTACATGAGTTGCAGTTATTGGAATGTGGCATGAGGTGCTTTGTTGTGTTTGTTTGACAATATTATAATAATTCCTTCTAATTTTTACTGAAACAATGTAAGGTGTAAACTCTGTTAGCTTGCTGCTTCAAGCAATGAATAACCATAAGAAATGATTATAGTAATGTTGTTCATCTTCTGATGAAGTCCGACAACCTAATTTTGGACGAGAGAACAGTAGAACGGCTCGTGTAACGTTCCAATATAAAACAAAAATCCATTTTCCTGAAAACTTGAGAAAGAGAGAAGCTAACATCACTTCTATTCAACATAGCCTTTAACAAACCAAACCAATTCCGTCTAATCTTCCTTAGCTAGGGGAATGCAAACCTCAACAACCTTAGTCAATGAACCCCATGTCTTCTCTATCTCTTTCCTTATTTCTCTTTCACGTTCAAAGCATAGCCACCAAACTGTTTCTTCTCCATCCTCTTATGTTTGTTTTACTGCATCTCAAAACCTTACTCATTATCATCATAGATGAACTTTATTCCATCTTCTCATTCTAGATCAAAGTTTGTTACTTTCGCCAAGAGTTGCATACAAAAAGATTGTATAAGAATAGCCATTTAAACCCTCAACAACCTTAGTCATTGAACCCCATGCCTTCTATATCTCCTTATCTCTCTTTCACATTGAACCCCATGTCTTCTCTATCTCCTTATCTCTTTTTCACATTCAAAGCCTAGCCACCAAACTATTTCTTTTTCATCCTCTTCCTTTGCTTCTATTTGTTTTACTACAACTCAAAACCTTACTCATTGTCATCATAGGAACTATATTTCACAATATTGAAGGAGATCATCTTAGCCATCTTCTCATTCTAGATCAAAGGTTGTAACACTCATCAAGAGTTACAAACAAGAGGATTGTGTAAGAATAGCCATCCAATGAAAGTGGATGGGATTTAATTGTAAGTCTTCTCAATTAACTAAATATACTCCAAAAATGTAATTAGATCTAGAGCTAAATATTGTTTATATTAAAAGCTTCTTTAACAAATTCTTGCTTAATTTTGAAAGAAATTATGTGAATTTTTTTCAATAAAGTAAATAAACAATGATTTTTAAGTGATTTAGTATAAACTACAAATCCACGTCTTCTCTTGATTATGAAAGACTAGGCTTACTCAACATAATTATCTTTAGTTGAAGGATGAATGATTGAATATTCTTACAAATAAATTCACAATAACCTAAAAGTATGCAAAAGAACTAATTAAACAAATGTCTTACAAGCACCAAAACACAAAAATCTTAAAAAGAAAAAATGAAAAATTAAATAGCACCAAAACATCTTCATTATCTCTTTCACATTAAAAGCCTAGCCACCATACCTTCTTTCTTCTCCATCCCCTTTACTTCCTTTATTCCACTAAGTTGAGGGAGAAATTTTAAAACTTAGTTGAGGATGTCATAGAGAGACTCAAAATTACTAATAAGTGGATATAAGGTGTGGAGATCACTAAATAAAAAGTTTAATATTTGTAACAAAAAATAATCTATATTTATTATATAAAGTTTTGGAGATAAAATTATTAAAGATAACAAATGTTGTAGTAAAATTATAAAAATTTTATGACTTATATAGTTTAAAGAATACATTATAGATTAACTTGGAGTTGGTTGGTAAATTTTTGAAAATCATTTAAAAAAATTATAAGAAACATATATGTCTAAAGTTTTAAATAAAATACTTTAAATTTTTTTAAAACATTTTTGAAACTAATAATTCATGCTTAGATAATACATTTTATGTATGTAAAAGAAGCAAAGTTAATAAAGAGGAGAAATAAGGATGGATTCAACCTTCAATGTATGTGTGCCCTTCCATAGGAAATAAAATAAAAAGAATGTGCTAATGAGCTTGAGGTTTTTGGAGAAGGGAAAAATTTTGGGAGGGAAAAAAGAGGAGAATTTTTTAAAGGCCTTTGCTTCAAGAAAGAAAAGGAGAATTGACTTTGAAAATCTATTTAAATGTGTGCAAGTAATGACTAAGAACCACTTACAAAGCAAGATTACAACTATGATGTCAATTGAGGTAGCTATGTTATATAACCTTGGTGCATCTACTTGATGTGTTATCATATTGTCGTTTATTGGCCTATAACTTCATAGAAATTCAAGTGTTTGGTTGTCATATTTGGGTGTTGATTGATCATATTGAAATTAATTTCATTGTCACTTTATTTTATTTTTTATATAGACAAGTTATATTTAATTGATTATAGTATTTAACCTTTTGAAGCATGTGATACTAGGTTAATTGCATGAACTAAAAAAGAAGTGAAAGTTAGCGTTTTTAAGATTTAGTAACTAAATCCATTTTTTATTATAAGGTGACAAAAGAAAATTAAAGAGAGATAAAAAAAAATTTAGTAATGTATATCTTGCACAAGGATATCATCTTGAAGTGGAAACCAAATTTCAAGAAGAAAAGGTTGTTTTGAAAACTAACCTATACTTGGTAATCTAAAGAAAAAGAAAAGGTAAAATAAAAAAAATATTTAATCTAAAGGATTTAGATAAGAATTTATATATTTATATATATGTATGTAAGAATGTTAAAATGATTGTAAAGGAAATTTTAAATTAATTAATTTAAACATGGATGGAACATCGTATTGCTACGATAATTTCTTTTTAGACAATATTATTGCTTACAATTTTAATGATATGTTTATATATTTTGTCAATATCAATTAGCTAAGCTTATTTTGTAACTTAAAAAGTTTAGGAAATTAGAATAGAAATTATGAAATTCTAAAAGAGCAATGTGAGGGACATATAGCTTTTCATTTTCTTTATTTTAAAATAGATAATTATATTAGCTTTGCACAGATAATATGTATTAGAAGTTATTAAGATACTAATTTCGATAATTTGGCATATCACAAGAATTGCATCTATACTTTTTGTTGCGAGAACTATAATAAATGAATTTTTTTTAATTTGAAAAATGGAATTTAAGTTTGCTACCTATGTGATTGTACATTTGGTTTTAAGAATAATTAAGACTTTTTAAAACAAATGGTTTTATAAAGTATATATTTTATAAATGCTTAAAAGAAAGATATAGATTTGAGAAAAAAAAAAGGTTTCAAAATGAGTGGCTCCAAAAAGATGGATGCCACACTAACATTATTGCTCTCTCTTCTTTGTTGCATTTAATGGAGAAATCACTTATATTTGTTTTTAAACAAGATCAAATATAACCCTCCTTTTTTATGGGCACAAACATATCACTTATTATGTTTTCATGGGTGCAAACACAACTCTCTTACTTCCACACAAAGCCTCCAAGTAAAGAGAGTACCTTCACACAAAGCCTCAAAGCAGGCTCCCTTGCTCACTTGCCATATCAAGGGAAAATACAAACAATTCCAAAGTTCAATGATGAATTTACACATGTTATTTTTTAAATGATGAATTTACACAACAATATGAAGATTTCTACATAAGGAAGTAATAGATTTAGATTTCTATAATAATTTCCTCTTTACAAAATTTTCCAATCAAAGATTAGCTTATTCTTTTAAGTTTAGAAGGGTATTGATAGATGCACTAGAGTTGTTAACATCCCCTTAAAGTCAAATGAATGTTATTAAGATTTTTCAATATTTTATTAAACATTTTGACCAAAATAAATTTTTGAACTAATTTTTATAAAGTTTATCCATTTGTGCTAATTATACCATCTATTAATATTGGCATATAGTATGTAAGTTTTGGATTGATATCAATTTCTTAGCATATTGTACTCTGCTGATGATGTACCATACTTTACTAATGACATGAGGCGTATTATTTATAACTTACCATACACAATTCTTTATACAGGGGATGTTCATTTAACTAAATATTTATGTACCATAATTAATTAGTAATATATTGTACTTTCATATAAGATGTATTATACTTTATTATCTAATATATCATACTTCATGAAAAGATCTTTAATAGTTTAACTTTTTTAGACCAATATAGTCTAAGTCTTTTAAGTAAGTGCACACATTTAAATATGTGCAAAAACACTTTTTATGCCTTAATAATAACATGAATGCAAATGATTACATAATCTTAATTTGACATTTACATAATCAAAAGATTTATTTATGCATAATTCATGCAACCATAAGGTTTAAGTTCATTAATTAAAATATTTGTAATTTAGAACCTTTTGATGTGCTTAAATGGCACTTACGCAACTATGCCTATGCACTTAGCTTTAACCTAGGCATAATATATCTTCGATTATTAATAGATTAATCTATGATTTTTCATGTATCTTATGTTTAGTATTAAGATTATATCAATTCTATGCAATGCATAAAATATATACTAATGTTATCAATGTATGCAAGTATATTTGTGCATTTTGTACCCTTGATCAAATAGAGTTGAATAATAATTTAAACATTTTATTTTTCCTTAACAACTTTAGAATTTCCTATTGATTGTTCCACTTTCTTAAGCTGATTAATGTCACTATATATCTTTTATAAGTTTTCTCAAGATTTCTTTGATTTTATTAGGTGATGATGATAATTTCTATATTTTTATTTTCCACATAAAAAGCATGTACTAGATAGATTATATGAACATTAAAATAAGCAACTTAAATAATTTGTTATAATTAAAATTATATTTTATCTTTTAGGCTCATAAGTTAATAATCTCTTCTATTTTGATGATAACAAATATCTAAGTATAGATAAATATTGAAAAATAAAGTTCTCTTTTCAAATACATATATATATATATATATATATATATATATATATATATATATATATATATATATATATATCCTTTAAATGGTATAAGCAAAAATTTGATAATAAATAACTAACTTTCAAGCCAAATAATCAATAAATAAAAACATATAATTCATAATAATTTATCATAAAAAAGTAATTTTTGTGTAGCATTTCTTTCTCTATAAATACTATAACTTTTCATAAACCAAACAAATAATTATTCATATCTTTTTATTTGTCAAATAACCTCATCCTTTGCCAAACAAAAATAATAAAAATTATCATACATATATATCTCTCTTTTCTTGTTATATAATAATAAAAAGTATTATACATATATCTCTCTCTTTTTCTCTCTTTTTTTGTTATATAAAAATAAAATATCATCAATAGTTATCATCCTACATATCTCTCCCCATTTATTATCATAATATCTTTTTCCTTTTATAATCTAAGTCAAATATTAGTCATTGGGAATTGCATTTACATAAAGTGTTATTTTTCTATGAATGAAAATTTTGGAACTTAATAAATTTGATAATTCAAAATTATATTCTTTCATTATTATCAAAGCTGTCAAAGATGGAGATTTGTATATATAATTCATTAAGGACTAAGAAAAAGAAGTATTATACTAAAAACTATTATTCTCTCCCAATGTTTTGATGTTAAGTTTGTAAATCTTGGTTCAAAGAAAACTAACAATTGAATTTTAAGACACCAAATGTAGAAAATTTGACATGATATAAGTGACAATTAAAATAAATATGATATGTATTAATGGTTTGGTGGGTAGAAAACTAAATGTTAGGCAAGTTAAAAATTTTGTTACCCATAAGTAATATACATAATAACTTATAGATATCATATATTGATATGAACATGTTGTTATTTTAAATGATATTCGATAATAGTTTTATTAAAAATATGCCTTATTGCTAATGAAATATTATTATTTTCTTTTGTTTAAGAATAAATCTTAACTTAGGCCTTGCCATCCCCACCCCATATCCCCTCTCTTTCAAAAAATTTCAAATGAAATTTTTACTATTTCTTTTGAAAGTAATTAGAAACCAAGAGACAAACATATCAAATGATAATAATTTTGATTCTGCTCATTAAAGGAAACAATATGTAACACATGATACTTAATGTACAATTAGTTGATATAAACTTTATTTTAATTTAAGATGTCATATGTGCATTAAGAAACCAATAAGATATTGATCTAACTATGTATGTTAATTGTAAAATAGATTGGCCCCAAATGCTGAAAAGAAATAGGATATTAATTAATATCAAAAGTTAAGCTAATTCTTATTATCTTAATATCATTGTTGACTGTGGGATTTAGGGTTGTGAGATGTATCATAACTAATTGCCTCATTGTTTTAAATAAGAATTTTGTTACATTATGCCATATGCTCAAATTAACCATCCTTTTCAAATGTATAACATAAATCAAATAATAGTATGTCACTTTAGCAAATGAATTCAAGCCTTAGCTTCAAATAAAGTTATAACTCTTTCAAAACATACCTTGTAAAAATTGATCGAAGAATTTTAAGTGATTATAATCCAACTTTTATAAGTGTAGAGTTCTTTTATTAGTTTGATCTTATAGAATCATGTAAATTTTGATAAGCAATAAAGTGAGATTTCAGTTGATAATCTAGATTATTATGTAACTAACTTTTTAAATGCTATTTTTAAGCATATTATAAAAGATTCCAAATAATTTTCATGAAGATAATGTCTAAGATATTTGATTATACTAAATTGTTACAACAAACTAATTAGTTTTAGTTTTTCAAAAATACTTGGTCATGCTATTAGAATTTAACCATAACAATCATAATTTAATAATCATTATGGTTAACCAAAAACTTGATATGAATCTAAGGGATGAAAGTGATAAATTTTTTGTAATACCCAAGATCAAAGAAGATAAGGAATAAACTTAAGTTATGTGAAGAGAGAACAATCACTAGATAATGATCAACTCTTAAGATGCTTCTAAGTAAAGGGGTTCATGAATAAATTATCTCACATTAACTACTGAATGATCGATTATGGCGTTTATATGAAATGTCTTGGTCTTAAGATATTGAGATACCTTTTGAGGGTAAAATCTCATTATTTTGTGATGGGATAAACTAAGAGGACAATGTAACTATAATGTGAGACCAAAATATCACATTTGATATTAAAGCAAAGCATCTATCAATCTGATATGATTTTAAGATGAATAAAAGAAATCTAATAGACTTATAACACTTGGGATTAAAAAAGATAATGAGTGAACCTTAAGTGATGCTTAAGGGAGAAATTCTTAGATGAGTAGCTCTTGACAGGCTTCTTAGTAAAGGTTGACAGGGATGAATTATTATACATCAGTCATTGAAAAATTATATATAATTTTAAGAAAAATATTTTTTAAATAAGATTTGTCGGATTTAAATTTTTAACTATATTTAAATATATGTAAAATTTAAATTTTAAATAAGTTCTATAAATAAAAAAATTGAAAACTCAAATTTTGGTTAACTCTTTTTAATCTAAAAGAATAAAATTCAAACACAAGGAAAGAGTTTTACTTTAGAAATTGAAGAATTGGAATTTCAAGAAATATTATAATATTCAAATATCTTTATTAACGAAGTTGAAATTATCAACATTATCTTCTTAAAAGTGTTTCCTTTCATTTAAATTTTTTGTTTATGAAAATTTCTTATACATGGTAAATAACCTATGTGTATTCACTTAGAATTGATTTTTATATATTATTACTAAGAATTTATACCAAATCTTAATTTTAAAAATTAGAATATAATGAGTTCTTAATACATCTTTTACTTATTAAATGAGCCACCACATGTGTAATGCCTTTTAGAGCAGCCTCCTTACCCCTTGATCTCTTCCATAATAATTTTCACTTCCCATTTTGAGCATTGCCACATTACCCCACAATCATCACCTAGCTATCATGATTGTCGTTAGCTAACAGTTCTATTGCCTCTTAATATTATTTTTACCACCCAAGCCCTTCCTCATGACCACATCATGTCATCCCCTATTCACTTAACAATTTCTCTCGATCCCCACTAACACTATATTGTAGTATAGAATCAATCCCTTTAAAAGAGATTACCCTCTTACTACAAGCCTTGTGTTCATTGGAATCTCAGTCATATGTCATTTACTTAAAGAATTTTGAGTACAATGTACAATACTTTATTTGACTCAAACATCATGTATTTAATCTTATTTTCTTTTTACTCTTCTTCTTTGATGGAGAATTTAATTTAAATCTAAGCTAACTAAACATTCTCAATTTGTTGATGCTCTTATGCTTCGATTTTCTATTGAACTAATTAATAAAATGACTAGCATGATGTTATTATTTTCTTTGCATTATATTGGTGCCTACAATGCTCTTTGAGAAATTAACATACAACATGTATATTCATTTAATTGAACCAGCATTACACATCTCTTTAATAATACTCTAAATCACCCTTATTAAGGATAGCACCAAACCCAAGGGGTAATGCATTATCCATCCCACCATCCCCACCTTATAGCAATGTCGTGGTAGCTGATCCTATGGTCATCACATAGCCAATATTTTTACAAGGTTTCCCTAATTAAGGAATGGAGAAATGGCCATTTTGGCTACTTCAAAACTCTTTACTACCTATAAAATAGTTCTCAAGGTCTATTAAGAAGAGCAAGTCCTCTTTGAGCATCTACAAACCTTCCTTATTGCTAGATTTTGTACAAACCATTGCCACCATCTCTCCCTTTCTCCTTTCAATTTGTGTCTCTTAGGGCATCATCTCAACTATATTCTCTTTACTATTGAACAACTAACTATCATCCCCTAACTCGATGGCTTCCTCCAAGGCACATTAAACTTGAACTTCTTTCTCCAAATCTTACAAAGTCCTGATCATGTTAAGCTTGTTTTAACCTAAATTGACTCACACTCGACCCTAGTCTAAGCATTAACGACAAGATGAAACTGAATTACAAATGAGTTAAACTAAAAATCTGATAAAGCTATCTGACTTAAGTTAAATCACATAAAATGATAGTTAGTTTATGCATGACTGAGCTGCTATCATAAATTTTTTTATCGCATCAATTGTCATCACAAATTTTAAATCACATAAAATGATGTGAGTATTTACTTTATGACTATATGTCTGATATTCTTGAGCTTGTTAATTTTTTTTTAAAATAATGATGTGAATAATCAGTGATCCTAGTGGTTGATGAACCACCTGAAAGACGCATAATATATAATGTGAGATATAGCCATTGTCATGTTAGTTACACCATCAACATTTATGCTTATTACACTTGACACTTTTACTAATAATGTTGGTAACATAAATGTTACAATATTGACAATATTCATATGATTTGTATATTTCATATGATAAAAATTATTATAAATATAACATTTATGTGAATATTACTTGTAACATTATAACCCAAACAACAAATCTTATGGTAGTCATTTTTATTTTATATTATAATTGACTCTTTATTTTACATATGATATATAAATCAATTATCTTCACATCAATTATTTTCAAGATGGTGTACTCCATTTTTCTATGACACCATCCTCTATTTAACCAAGTCGTGCTTGTATGTTTCAATCTCTATATGATTTTATTTGGAAACCATCTAAGATTACATTGGATGACTTTACTTATATTTATTTTTTTTCTTGTGCTTATAAATTTTGTTCTAATGTTTTATGATTTAGTTGCCTCTATATGTACAATATTTTTTATCAAATAAAGTAAGTCATGATATCAATATCACTAAAATGAGCCATAGTTAAACTTACATTTTACCTAACTCATTTTATACAAAAATATCATGACCATCATTAAAAGATTTGTTTTCATTATCACTCAAAAAATATGCCAAACTTTATTCATAACATTCTAATGATATCAACAAAATAAAATTATTATAAATATGAATATATTATTATTATTATTATTATCATATTTAATTCATAAACAAAGATAAATTCTATTTTTCTCCTCTGAGAAAGAGCATGAGACATTTATTCCTTTGGCTCTCATCTCTAAGAGAATGTTTGTTGGGTCCCACGCTTTAGTATTATTTTAAAGCAAAGAGGTGAGGCCATTGGGAGCAGTGGCGAGCTTCTCCATATAATATTATGGCAATGGATGATGAGTTGTAGCTTGCAAGGAAGAAACAATAATGTTAGGTATATGCTTTCCTCACATCATTAATAAACTGCCATTCATTCATTCATTCATTCCACCATGCTATCATCAAATGCCACTGCGACAAGGTGAAGAGAAGCAGCTTCTAAATTTGCAAAAGAAAAGCTCCATCAGTGCGGCCATGGCTGGAAAGTGAGGCTTCAGCAAGTAAAGGAAGTCATGGTGCTTGCTTAATTTACGATGAATGCTACAAAATGTTTAATAAAACACTGAAGCATCTCATTGAAGTTCATGCAAACATTCACAAAATCCAAGCCCAACAAAGCATACATAAGCAACTATACATGTAGTAAATCAATACAAGACTTGGGTTTGATCCCAAATAGCAGAAAAAATATGCAGAACATATATACTAAAGCTGAAGTATTCAATGCAACCTTACCGTAATTTGTGAAGTGAAGCCAATCTAAAAGAAGCTCCACGAAGGCCAGGGCATCTCCAAAAACCTTGAAAGAAGAAGATTAATGGCAGAAGCAGAGCCGAACAAACCTCAAGCCAACAAACACCCAATATAACGCAGAACAAGAAGATTTGAAAGAAACGAGTTCTCAGCTTTTTCCATCACCTTTGTCTTCTTTTCCATAAAGATGCTTCCTACCATGAACCCCCTCCTCCATCTCCACTGCAGCTACCATTACCCATCGAAGCGTTCCAAAAGAAGTTGGGTTCCCCTTGGCCTTGCACCGATCCATTCCTTTCCTCGCGCGAGCCGTGGCCCATGGAGACTTGTTTCAAATCCTCGAAAGGAAGAAGAAGTCTCCCTGCTCCTCCCTCCTGCATGCTTCCCCCAAGAGGAAGCTTTAGATCAGGCCTTACGAGCTCATGGAAACCAAAACCAGATCCCGGCCCCGGCACAAAGGGGCCCAATCCCATCCCGCTTCTCAGCAGCTCCATGGCCGATAGAGAAGAAGAAGAAGAAGAGGGGAAGCCACCGAACTCGTGACCCATGTTTTGGTTTGGGAAGGAAAGGTTCAGGTCCTTGCCTCCCTGGTAGAAGTTGGAAGCGCCGAGAGGCATTTGGGGAGCATGATCGAGTTCAGAAACCAGAGACGTTGCTGTCGTTGCTGCTGTTGTCGTGGAAGAAGTCAGAGAGGAAGCCGAGGGGGAGAAGGTCGAAGAAGAGGGCCTTTTGTTCTTCCTCGAGCCTCCACCGACTGGAACATTCCTTAGAGATCCACCCTCGGTCCAATACCTCCGACAAGTCTTGCAGAAGTACCTCGGCTGGTTGAGGCTGTAGTTGTTGTAATAGCAAAACTTGGTGTTTGTGGAATTGCACCTCGGACAACTCAAGGCCTGCTCCTTGTGAGGCCTCGCCCTTCGCTCCGTTTGGAGCTGCGGCCTTGCGCCGCTTTGCTCCTCCTTCACCACCGCGATTCCCTGAACACGGACGAGAGCCGATCCATATAAGTGAAAGATCGACGGGAAAAGGAGAAAGCAGCAGGAGATGAGGCCGCTTCCTTCTTTTATCAAAAAAAAAAAAAAGAAAAGAAAAGTTTCAAAAGCGGAGAAGGGGTGAAAGCAGAAAAAAGCCAAAGGGAAAGAGAAAGTGTTTTGCTTTACAAGGTTGAGGAGTTTGACAGGGGAGAAGAATGGGATTAAAGGGAAGAGAAAAGAGGAAGATCTACAGAACCCAACGACCATGAAAAAGCACAGATGAATGAAACCTAAACCAGGAGAAGCATGAAACACATGTCGGATCTTTCGGGTTTCCCTCTTGATTACCTGCTGAAGCCATTGATCTGAGTCCATGACGAAGCTCCTCGGGAGGTGAGTATGGCCGCTGCTTCTCTCCTCACCTGTTCTCCAACCTTGATGGCTTCTGCAAGGGAATGTTTCTGGTGGTTTTAGTGGGGAAAGTTTATTCCTTTACATATTAGTATATCACGAGAGAGAGAGAGAGAGAGAGAGAGAGTTGGTTTACTTTGCTCTTTGTTTTGGTCTTAATTTATTACTCCCAGAGCAGCTGCCACATTGGGTTAAAGGAATTGTACAAGTATACATGCGGCTATTTAGACTGTAGCCATTTGTCTATAGCTGTTCCAGCTCGGTGTGGGATGACATGTGACTCCAACCCACAGAATAGAAGCACGGCAAACCTATGCTTCTATTTTGGCTGTCTTTGAAGCCATGGGCCCTCGCTTGCTCCCACCCAGCTTCTCCTCTTCTTCTCTCTTTGCCTTTGTTTGTTTTCGATTCACCAAAGCTTTTAAATGCAGCCACTTTTGATCTTTGAGTTATGTTTGTTTTAATTACTCTCTCTTTATATTTTATCAAAGAATATATATATATATATATATTTCTTTTTCAAATAGTACAGAATTGTTATAGCCATTGTCAATACACTTAAGACCTCTTCTTTTAGATGACTCTCCATGTGAAACTATGATATGTTTTGGAGAGTTGAGGTCATGTAATGGGAGTTAAAGAATGATACAGATAAAAAAAGAGAAAAAAAGTGAGAGAATCTAGAGAATTGAGGGAGAGTATTAAAAGAAGAAGAAGAAAGGAGGAAAGAGAAGAGAGGAGTGCCATTTTTGGATGAGACGATGCTACTTAAGAGGAAGTCATTAGTATTGGCAATCATCATTGCTAAGCCTTTGTCATACTCAATAAGCTGTTGAATAATAGGGAGAAAAATGAATCATAGAGTATGACAAAGTGGTATTTTTATTTTTGAATGTATGTAAATATAAAAATTTAATGAGGTATATAATTTGGATATAACTTTCGACAATTCTATTTGTATGGCTTAAGTTTATTGCATGCATTGTATATGAAACCACTATCTTGTTGATTTGGTTTATGTTTTTGAGATCTTATAAATACATTTATTATGATCTATTCAAATTTGCATAAAACAATAGTCTAATAATGAGATTTACAGAAGATTTTAGCTAATGATGTGCATCTTTGTGAAGTACAATTGAGAGTATACTTGGAGTTTGGAAGTTGAAGTAAACAAGTCTAAATGCCAAAACTATAATGTTAAAATGATTTTAGAGACAATTTGAAGTTCTCAATAATGTTGAACACATGAAAACAAGTATTTGCTTGCTTATTCATGATATAATTAAACATAATACAAATCATTATCCTTATATTTGTAAAAATTAAAATAATATCAAAATACAAAATTAATATTAAATTTAATGAGCCAAAGCGTTTTTTAAAATATTATTTTTAAGCATATAGATTTATATAAAAAAACAATAATTTTATTTTCACTCACAAAAATACAAATTACCATCATAATTATCCAAAATTAATTAATGCAACACTTTTCTCTTTCAAACCGGTTATTTTAATTTAATAAATTATTTATAAATAATAATTATTTATTTATTCAAACACGACATTGTCTTTTGAAACTGTATTCCCGTTTGAAAAAAAAAACATGGTAAAAATCTCCTGAAGAGCAGACTTTGAAAGTTGTGCACAAATTTCAAGAACCAAATCAGAAAAAATCTAATGACGAAAGCCACTTTAGTGAAGTAGGAACGAAATTGCCTTCCGCTCGTTTTTTTTTTTAAATACGGTTAATTCTTAAAATCATTTTATTTAATAATATTTTATTAAATTATTAAGGATTAAATACATTTTAAGTTTTTTTATATAACTGCATCGTGGTCAAGTTGGTTTGACGGTGAAAAATATTTATTATTAATTAATTAAAATATGAATAAAAAATGAGATGTTTATGTTGCAAGTAAAATTATAATATTTATATATGATGGAGACATAAGATCCTAAGGCAAACAGTATGTCGGCTGGCAGTTAAATGGAATGCTTTATGTTTAGATTGAACTATCATCTTAAATGTATGATGTATGACTAAGGTCGCATAAACAATAACTCATTGATGTAATTGATTGTTTGTATGTATGGCTATGATAGATGCAAATTGACATCCTTGATAACCAAAATTTGTATAATTATTTTTATGTATGACAATGTCATAACCATAGTATAATACATACCATGGTGAATGTCATAATGGACTCTTAGGTGAGATGTATGGTTATCAAAGGATGAATATCGAATCTTTAGCTATTGTAACGAAGATCTTGTTTGCATCATGCTATTTCTTGGATGCCTCTTCTTTCATAGTTATTGTACATTTGCAGTGTATGAGAAAACAATAGAGGATATGCATTAGTTAATTTCATAGCTCATGTGTGATCAATAAGTATTATCTTGATTATATTTATCAATATCATTATAATTGTTTGAAATCATTTTTCAATGACTAATTGTCTTAATCTGAACTTGCTACCTAACATCCTTTCACATCTTTGGTGGCTATTTTTGAGCTCCTTCTCTAATTGTAATTTTTAATCGTCAATATTGTAGTCGTCACGCTAGTAATGCCATGAAATGTGGCATGCTATGCGGCTTACACATTTGCTTGGTAAATTAGCTTAAGATCCAAGACACGTATGGGTTACACATTTCAAATGGTATAAGGCAACAAGTAGTATGATGTAGCATTCTTAAACTTTTAAATAAAAATTTATTAAGATTTCAAGATTAGTTTATAAAATATGTTAGTTGTTTTGTAAAACATGTTAAAATTAATTCAAAATAAAATATTTTAAAAAATAAATATATTATTGGATAAAATTCTTTGATATGAGTCCAAAAATGTTTTTTATTGCAATCAAAATTCATTTGAAATAATTATAAATTATTGAAGCTTAATTTTTAATAAAATTGTCTACACACACATACACTTACCTGGACTTTGATGCTTCTCGAATTTCCATTCTTTCTAATGTAAACAAAAATTCTTAACGTTGATCTCCTTATTGCATTATAGATTTCTTATTTGGCCATTGGATTCATAACTCTTAAGCATAACAAAGTTCAATGCTTCTATTAGTTTAGATCTAAATAGGAAGCAAAAATATAAAAAATAATTTCCAAAAATTGGGCACAAAATTTATGAAAGAATCTACATGAAACTTTGATGTAAGCATCTAACACGTTTTAATGTGTTTATATGTGATGCAATGCTAATATGTTAATAATAGATAGATTGCATCATTATAGGTGAGTATAAATGGTTGAATTGTAATTGAATTACTTGGTATTTTAAGTTTGTTATGTTAACTGATCTGATGCATATGTAAGATAACATAAATTACATCTAGTATGTTTACTTTTGTGCATGAATATAATGATTGAGGATATGTAGCATAAGTTATTTTATTATTTTGATGGGAACAAATGATATATTTGAAGTAGATATAATCACAACCTTAAATAGAAGTGTTGTGTTTGCGAGGCATATTAAGAGTTATATATTTTTTTAAAACAATGCATAAGCGAGGCTATTGAAAATTGTTTATGATTAAGCAAGAGCCTTTTGCAAATGTTTTCTATTTAAAATCTTTCGATGTTGAAAAGAAGTATGCAAAGCAAAATAATTATGAACAATGATGATAATTTTTTTTGTGATTTTACTCAACCAAATAGCTTATGTCTACTCCCAATCCTATAAGTTTGAACTATTAAATCAGCTCTCCTTTACCACGATTAGGTTAAGAAACCTAATATAATTGAGACTTTTTTTAGATAAAGAATAACCAATGCTCCACACTCAAATAGCCTAATATTACATTATCTAGATTGAAGTTGGGCTAACCATTTAACACTATATCACATGAAATTGGAGTAAGAAAATGAAAAACAAAAAGAATTGATACAAAGCTGAAGTCTACTCAAAATGCAAAAATATATAAATACAAATGCAAATATTAATGCATTGAAAACTCAATGTTATTATTTTACTCAAAAGCTTTATGAGATGGAATGAGTGAATGATATTGAATGCATGCCTTCAATATTCATTTTGCTTTGCATTAATAATCTTCTTAATTGATATAGCATTGAATTCACTTTCACACTCATACTCTCTTAAAATGATTTATTAAGATGGATTCATGGCTCTCTCAAAGGCTCCCTAATGAATATCAATTTCTTAGCCAACCTTTATTAATCTCTCACGTGACCACCAACATTCACATAATAGTTAAAATTATTTTTGTATGGTCAAAATAGTCATTGCATGTTTTTCAATGCTGTGCATATTATATATTACAAGGAACATACTATATGTTGCTTACATTTTCAACTATATATTATATGTTAATAACATTTCATACCCTTTTCTTGGTTTTCATCACTTGATGTGATGTAATGTTTATCCTCAACTAAATGTATTATTTGTTAATAAATAATGCGAGAAACGAAAGTCTTAGGTTTGTTCAATATAATTTCTAACATTTTTATTCATTTTATATTTTATGTACTATACACTAAACAGTTATGCATTATATATTCCTTGCAATTTAAATGCATCATTCTAAAGATCATTTCTTCTACTAACAAATCTAACCAATTGAGCAAAATATACTATATGTTAATAGCTAATGTATCATACTCAAGTCTTAAGAGTTTTCTTTTCATGAACTCTCATAGGCTACCTAATAAACTACACGTACTATGTATAATAAAACCATGTATCATATGTTACTCTCAAGTCTCCATATATCTTTTAATGCATAGTCTATCTACCTTTATATTTTGCCTATTTGAGCTATGCATACTACACATTAAGAGTAATTCACTACACACAATCCTAATGTGCTAGTTAAAGCACTTAATCAGACTATCCATTTCTTCTTCATATACTTATATAATATATTAGACATACTATAAATTGTAAATAATATATCATATACTCAATTTAGTTTTAATCAATTTTTTATTTTTATTTCTAAACTTAATTGTCACCATTATTTAATAAATGTTTTTGAAAATTATTTATTTTTATTAACAAAATTATTTTTATGCAATTTAAAAGCTTTTTATGCATGCCATTAGGCATAACCATTAAAGATTGTTTTCCGTAGATGAAATGCTCCAAAGAAGTGAAGCGAAAACTCTTGAAATAGTTAACACCTTAAGTTTAATTCTTAAATATATCTTATGTAATTATAAACTCTCTTGAGACACATTTTAGACGTATAAATCATCATGGTGGATTCTATTCTCCTTCTTACCAACAAGTGTCTTAACTTATCACCTTAAAGGATGCTTTAATTCACATCATGATAAATGATCAATTCATATAACTATCTTAAGATAAATTATAACATGCTAAATAGGTATGTTAGATTTTAATATAAGTATTTAAATATTTGTTTTCACCAAAATAAGATGTTAGCTTTATGACTCATGGGGCTTAATAACAAGAAAAGATGTACAATGACTTGTCATATGAATTAAAAGATTAAAAATATTAATAGAAGTCAATGTAATAGTCTTTGGGTAATGTGACTGAATGTATTAAAAACATTATGATAAATAAATGACAAGGTCAATATAGTAGCCATTAAGTTTTGTAATTAAAAATATTAAAAATATCATAATAAATAAGTGGCTGAAGATAAAAATGAAATAAGTTTTTAAGTTCTTTGTGATGAAATATGAAAAATAATAAATAAAGTTTTCATTATAACTAAGTAAATAAAAATTAGAATGTTAACAAATTACTTATAGAAATAAGGAGTAGCAAAAACATGATCGTCATGTTGTTTAGTTCATTAAGATTAAATGATGTTGATATATAAAACAAAATTAAGAAATTAAATGATAACAACAAGATTACATGTGCATACATATTTCTTTTATGATGTGATATATATGGCATGATATAATTTGATTTTTATTATAAAGTCTTTAATTGCTTATTTTATTACTTTAACTATGTGATAAAAACCTTACATATGATAGGAGCCAAATATTTTCTTACTTTGTATATAATAATTTCGTTAGATTTAGCCCATTGAGTTTGTGACAATGGCTCAGCCAATTTGTTCACACAAATATTGAAGGTGCATTTGAGTGATAGAATAAGGAAGAAAGAATACAAGAATAAAAAATTTAAATTTCACTGTTATATATAAAAGCTATGTGTAAAAACTAAGAATTATATTTGCAGCTTTGTGAAGCATATATATTATAATTACAAGAATATAATAGGTAATTATATCAATGTATAACTAATGCATGCATAAGTGCATAATAAATATCTACCTTGATGTTGTAAATAATTGTTTAAGATGTTATAAGTTATAGCTTTTTATAAAATTGATGTATATGCATATAGAAAATGGATGAATATAAGAAAGTTTTTATCTATTTGAAATTTAAAATTTAGAAAAAATGATATTAAATGATTCAATAACTTATATTCTAACTTCATAATAAGATGATGAGAATATCACGTATAATCTGTAGTACAATGTTTATTATCTCTAGATGTTTTGCATTTCTTATTGATTATTATTTTATATTTCATTATGTTTATAATTTGAGATTCTAATTAATAGAAAATTGGATGGCTCATGACTTAATTAACAAATATATTGACAAACAATGTGATAAGATGCTTATCTCAATATAAAAAGAGTTAGTATTTAATTTTTTTTTTTCTCTCTCTCTCATTATAGTTTTATCATATATTTAATATACTAGCTATGTCGTGCTAATTGCATCATTTGAGCCTCATTATTATATTTTAATTTTGTTTCACTTTAATCAAACAATCTATCAGCACCATCTAACTTTTGATCCTTTTTATGGGACAATATGATGTGCATTCTACTCACCTTTCAATCCTAAGCTTTTTTTAGACGATACGTTGTTCTCGTTGCATTGTCCGATGCACTACCATCAAATATTCCAATCAATATTTAACATTTATTCCCCTAGAGCAATTCAACTTCTTTGTGTTGTAGCTCTCTTAATTTTAATCATGCAATCCGATTTTCTTATCAAATTGTCTAATTTTCAAAAGTCAAAAAATCCAAATATTAAAAATTGCATGTGATTTTATTTAATGGGATATACCCCCACTTATTGGACCATGTGATTGCCCAATCAAACTATTTAATAAACCAACATCCCCTCCTAGTCTTACTTGGCTATAGCATGCAAGTCATTTTCTTATCCATGTTGTAAATGATAAGATTAAAACCAGACTTTTCATCAATGTCATAGAATAGTGTCAGGGTCATATGTATGTGGTATGGATAATTGATGTCCTTTCTCTATATGATTTGGTTGTCATGGAAGGATATGTCTTACTATCACTACAAGATATTATAGAAAAAGAGTTCAATATGAACAGCACCTTGTTGCTTTTCTTTGGGTGCAAGCAAAATTTGAAGTATGTGACAAGAAAAATCAGAACATCTTATATCAAGAACTAACAATTGCATTACATCACTATAAGATGAAACTCTCTTATTTCCACTTAATTCAACAAACTATAAAAGAAGTAATAAAAAAAAATCAAACTAATAGAAGGGCATGAGCAATGTAATCATCATTCAATTAGACTTGAAAACAAATTGCATTTTCAAAAATTTTCTTCTTTCTCAAGAGCTATTCTTCAACATGTTTCATGGCTCATTCCAATTGCAAATTCATTAAAAAGTTATTTCTACCAACATACTTCAATTAACAAATTCATCCAACCCTAAATACTATTTTTGCAAATAGGAATCGTGTTGTCAAGTAGAATGTGAAAACATTCCACCATAAGCTCGAGAAGCAGGCAGAATAATCTTGCTATTATTCTTAACCACCAAACCAGAAAGCTTGTGAAGGAAGCCTGGAATACTATCTCTAAGTTCAAACTCACATGAAATGAGTGCTGTAAGATAACTCCAGCAAAAACAACATTGAAATACTGCTTGTTAATAGTTTTTTAACTACTAATCTATCCGTGTTATACAAGTAAATGATGTCCTTGACTGCTTTAAATGATGTCATGTTCCACATCAGCCTCCACTTGAAATGCTTTTAGGTTCTTCTCTGCCCAGAAAACGAAAGAATACAGACAGGATTTAACACACTTTTTCACCAAGATTTGCTGCTAATAGATTTCCACACGTACCATCTCTCTGCTAATTGATGGGCTTGTTTTTTAAGATTTCATAAGAAGGAATAAAAGAGATTCGTTGTTGTCTAAAGATGGTTGTTGTTATTTGTCAAAGATATGATTTAGAAATAGCAACAGATATTGATTCGATCTGGGGACCTTCAGGGGGCCACACGTGCAAGGACAGGTGATGAGCTTGAGAAGAAAAATTGAAATTAGGTTTTTTTTTGTTTGGGAATAAAATTTGAAGAAGAAATTTCTTGTGATGTGACATCATTATTTTCAATTTAGCAATTGATATTAGCAAAAACAAAAGATTCTTATATCACTCTTGTTCATTTGTTTCTTAATGGTGTAATGCCTAAGAAGTATGGTTGCTTCGCAAATCTTTAAATACTTCAGAGGTTAGTTATGATAATTTCTTGCTAACTTTTTCTTGGTTTTCCAATTTTTTTTTAGTGAATTGTAATAATTTTAATTATTTAGTTATGAAATATATTTGTACTTGTGTACTTACATTTTTAGTTGTGGGTTATGCAGATTTGGAATTGAGAAATTATTATATTTTGATGTGCTTCAACGTGGGTGTCAAATTGTTTTAGTTTAATTGATGTTTTGAGCATATTATTCAGAAGGTCTCATTTTGAGAAATTTATTAATGGTTTTTTAATATCATCTATAATTTATTGAATTTGTTTTAAGATAGAAATTGCTATTCAAATTCTTAATTTGAGTTGTTAATATAAAGGTATCTCTTAGAACCCTTATCATCTTCCCTTCTTCGTTGCTACAAATTGTCTGGGGAGGAAAAACATGAGGGATTTTGAGGAGAAAGGGAAGGAGAGTTTGGGAGAGGGAGAGCAAGAGGAGATATTTTGATGCAAGATTTGCTTGATTTGTAGCTATATTAGGAAGATTTTGAGGTGTAGAAGGGGAAAAAACTTGGGAATCATAGGCTGCTCAATGTTTTCGTTCTCATTTGGATGAGATTTGAATCGAGATTTCTAAGATTTGGTTTTTTTTCTCATATGTATGTACTATACTATATGTTCAACATAAATGAACTATATGTTCAACATAAATGAACTATATGTTGAGAGCTATAGATAATACACTATGGATAAGGTTCGGGACCAACTCATTCTCGAGATAAATGAATAGTACATTATTTATCAATGTATCATATATTAAGGTCGTAAACGTTGAGTAGATTTGGCATCTAAATTCTCAAGAAAATGTATGGTCATTAGTTTCAAACATACCACATGAGAGTTTATGTAGCAAGACTCTAAGTGCTACAGATGATGCATTTGATCCTTAATCTATGGTATGTTGAGCTTAATGTACAATATATTAGGGTCAACGTATCATAAGTTAAGCCTATTGGGGAGGTGCATAGGGTGAGGAACACACCATCCCTTTGCATTATCATTTAATAGAAATAAGAAGAGCATACTATATGTTGAAGTAAAAGTACCATATGTTAAGCTCAACATACATATAATAAGAGAAATGAATGATACATTATGAAGAAAATGAAGAGCTTTTTTTAATAGAATATTTAAAGTGACTTTAAGGATTCATATTAATGATGTTTACAAGTGCTTTCGATATCAAAAGTATACAATTTTTAGGAATGATGAAAGAAAAGAAAGTTTAAAACAAAGTTAAGAATATTTGAAGCTTTTATTATAAAAATATGAGCAAGTAATGATAAATGGTGATGAATATTATATGGTAAATAAAATAGAGAGAAAAAAGATAATAGAAGAACCATCTTAGAATTAACAAATAAAATAATTAAATAATTATGATGTAAGTAGATTATTTATTAACTATCTTAAAATGTTATTATAAAATATAATATGATAAGACGTAAGCATGCTACATGACACAGATCTATTTGTGCATGTTCTTACTTATGATATAGCATACTTTTATGATATACAAATATATTTTATAAGTATCAAAACACAAAATAAGAAAGAGAAATTAATGAAATGTAAATTAATAAAATAAAAGGAATAAAAGATCAAATAAGCTATTAATCTATAAAGATAATAAGAATGATAAAATAAGAACATGATAAGATTTTCTCTATGCCTTTACTTTTATTATTACCTAGATAGAGAGCTACGATAAACAAAGACCCCATTATCGTTAGTGCTTTATACAAAGTGATGAGAGGTGATGTTTCCACGATCATAATGGTATATAACCTCATTCATATTGTTGTGAGCACTTTAATATTGAGAAAAGGAGAATAAGGACTCATTTCTATTAGTAGTTTGATAAAAGTTAATGGTGGTATGGGAGATAACTTTAATGGCATAATAATTACTAATAGAAAAATCTAGAGATATAATTAATGCCACTATGACGTGATGTAATTTGAGATCTTATAGAGTGGAGTTAGCAATAATATAAAAAAATTATGATCCTAATAAATAAATAAACAGATGAAAAGAATATAAAAATAAAAGAAAAAAAACAAGAGATAATATGAGTATCATATGATGGTTATATATATATATTTAGCATGACAAATAAAAGTATACATATAATGACTCAATACATTTATTGATGCCAAGCATTCTTATTTGCTATTCTTTTTTTATTTATCAATTATATTTTATATTTTCATATTTTTTTTCTATTTTTAGTCAATAATTTTTCTGTTAAACATATTATTTTAATTACTACTTATATTATATGCTATGATTCTGATATTCACAAAGTTGAAAGTTTAGAGGTTTTAACATGGTCCCTTATAGAAGGGGTTATTTTCTTTTGAGACCTCTATGATGTTTGTATGAGAGAAACTTTTTATGTACTTGCATGCTAGTTGTTGTAGCAAAATATTGTCTTAGCTTTGATGTTGTTGCATTGGCATTTTGGAGACTTGTGCGTGGCTATGTATGTATTTGTTGTGACTTTCAAAATTTGACATTTCTTATCACATATGCTCAATTTTGATTTGCATTCTCAAGATATTATTGCAAACTTTATATTTAACAAATAATTTAGCATTTTAAATTATTTTATTAGGTTAAATTAATGTTAAATTGGGTGAGTTATAATAAGGTGATATGAGAACCTAAGTTTGAGAACCTGTGGGAAACTTTTTAAGGGAAGAATCTAAAAAAACATGAACATAACACTATTTCTTATAATAAATGTTATCTCTTACTAAACAATTGGATATATTATTTTTTAAAGATTTGTCATAATTTTAAATCAGGAAGAACTACAAGAGATTTAATGAGAGTTAATCCCATGTCAATGCAAGCATAAGAATGACTATAAGAACACCTAAGGAACAGAGTCTTCCAACTCATATAAAATCCTTTTTTTCAAACACTTAAAAGTGCTATAGGGAGAGCTTTCATGCCAACAAGCTAGCACAACAATTTTACAAAATGTAACATTCTTGTTTTTCTAGAGGACCTAATCGACTAATAACAAAGAATTGGTTGAGTTAGATGAAAAGAATCTTTTATAAGACAACATGCTTAGAGGGTAGAAAAATATCCTTAATTTATTAGTTATGGATGTGATTATTATTTTATAGTGAGAATTTCACCATTATTTGAATTTTAGATATTAACTACCAAGAGAAATGTTATAGAAAGAATTTGCTAATAACTTCGAAAAATGGTCGTGATCTTATCTATTGAGAGAAGATGAAGGGAGAATTAAAAGTCTAAAGCAAAAGGATATGTTAGTGATAGATAATAAAAGAAGGAAATTTTCCTTTCTAGCATATTATGCACCACAAGTGGTGTGCTTAGAAGACTAATAATGATTTATTTTCTATAATGTTGAGCAAATCCATTAAAATTATAATTATCACTTACAAAAAAAATAATTATTTGAAGCTTGTTTAGTAAGCTAAACTAGTGGTATAAGAACTAAGAATGTGTAAGACATATAAGACAACAATAGAGAAAAATAGCTCGTTCTAAAGAATAGCTTTATTCCTTTCAAGAATTATTCAACAAAGGAAAAGATGGTAGGTGTTTTGGCCACTTCTAACTTAATTCGTTAGACTGTAACACCAATAGTAATAAGATGAATATTAAATCTAGTGGAAATATGCCATAGTGTCTAGAATATGACAAATTTCATTAGGAGATTGTTTTGCAAAGTAAGAAGGCCAATCTAAGTGCTTCAACTATGCAAAGCTAAGTCACATAACTAAAGCTTGTCCTAATAATAGATCAGAGGTAGAATCTTGCCCTTTGAGCTTTGGTTGTGGTGTTGGTTAAGGTCATAACAAAGGTAAAAGGAGTGCTTTGGATATAACATTTAGTGTAGGTAGAATTTAGCCTATAAGCAGAGGATGCTAGCCTAAAGTGTATACAATTACTTAGCAAGATGTGCCGCACTTGACTAAAGTGATAATACGTATGATTTTCTTTAAGAAAATATTAATAGTTGTCTTATTTTATAATGGTGTCTTACATTCATTTATATCCCATCGTCTACTTCATGAATTAACTATTAAATTGAAACAAATGAATATCACTTGTGTGCGAAATTTTTTAATGTAGTAAATTTCAAATAGATATGTTTGGGGAACAAATATAAATGGGAGAAAAGAAAAATAAAAGAGATATAACATCTTTGATAGTGTTGTCTAGTCCCTTCTTGAAAAATATAGTAATTATGATCATCTATGGCTACCAATATAGGATCATACTTCACTAATTTTATGTTTTTTTTGCTCATAATCAACCATTGTTATATCAAGTTGATTAAACGTACTTAATTCATCTTGTATACTATCTTTGGCTAATGTTAAGACATATTGTAATAGCCCAAAAAAAGACATTTTATTTAAATAATTAATTTTGGAATTATAAATCAGTATGTGCTTAAATAAAATAATCAAGATTCCATGGTGGATCAATGCTTTAAAAAGGGAGAAGAAAAATTAAAGATATTATTAGAGATTAATAAATGAGTTGAATAATTATTTTATGATTTTTAGTATTTCTTTTTAATCATTAATTTTTTTAAAACTTATACATCAGAGAAATATGAGCTATGATTCTTAAAATAATGGAGATAAATTTAGAAAGTGATATAAAGATTTATTATATACTAATTAATACCAAAATAATAAAATTAAAAGAGTTTGGACCTAAAAAAAGACTAGAGAGCTTTACAAATTTAATAATAATTTTTTTATATAGCTAGAAAGTCCAAAAATTGTTAAAAGTATTATTAGAACTAAAAAAATAATAAAATTTGGTATAAAGATCAACTTAATAAAATTATCTAAACATAAAAAAAGTATTAACAAGATAAGCATTTAAAAGAAGAAATAAGAGAATAATGAATATAAACATTTTTAGATTTAGAAAATTATTAAAAATATTAAATAATTTGAAAAAAATGTAAAAAGTATGCTTCTAGTAGGACGCTTTAAGGAAAACTAGGTGGACATGGTTAGAAAATGTTTTGAACTCATTTTGATAAAAAAAATTGATAAATTAAGCATAAGACCTAAGTTTAAAAAATTTGATGCTTTTATTTAATTTACAAAAACCTAAAATATTCTAAATTTGTAACCATGGTGAAATTGAATGGCATGGTGAAACTAAGCAACAAAAACTATCATAAAAGGAGATAATGCATCTATTCAAAGGAGAGAAAAGGTTGAGAAGTGAAAGAGTCATATCTGGTGAAGGATTAGTGTTGACAAAAAGAGAAAAAGGTGTTGAATTCTTGTAAAAAGAATTTGGAACTTGGCTGTGTGGGATTTTCCAATATTTGGTTTAATTATAAGCTTAAAGAGTAGAGGAGAGAGAGGTGTTGTTAAGATGCTAGAGGCCTTCCATGAGAAGTCAAGAAAGAATTAGGAGAGATTGAAGCAGTATTATAACAATAGTGTAGTAAGTATTATAGCATGGGAGTAGAAGGAAAAAAAAAGAGATAATGAAAGGCACAAAATCTAAGATCCATTTTAATATAAAACTATTATAATAAAAATTAAGATCGAAAATATTGAATATCATAGGTGCATTTATATGACGTACTAATGGATGCAGTTAGTGACTTTTAGTTTGAGTTTGAAAGAGAAAAAGAATACTGGTTTGGTGGTGTTATTTGCTTCATATGTTTATATATACTTTACAAACTTGTTGTATTGCTATTAGTGTCATGTTAGTAGAAATATTCATGTTTAAGGAATTGGATTCATGGATGATTATTTGCTTTTATGCAAATCTTGCTTGGTAATCATAAAGGAGATTATCATATTTTATTTTACATGCTAGTATTATCATGCTTGGAAATATCATAGGGTGTTGTTTCATATTTCTTGGTATTGCATGAGGGCTATTTATAACAAGTTAAGATACGATCATAAAAATAATTATTAAATTAGGATGAAAGAGAAATTTATCATAAGACTTCTCATAAAAGAAATTAGATCATATACAAAAATGATTAAAGAGTATAACTCATGCCAAATAAATCATTCAAAGTCTACCTTAAATTTAATATGAGATTTCTTAAAAAAATGTAAACTTTACGTGAGAAATTGATTAATATATGCTAATCATGCATTATAAAAACCACAATAGTGTATCATATACTTTATTATTCATTACAAAGTATTATCCAAGCTAGATTAAGCTCACAATCGTACATCTTATGGTATGTGAGTGAAATTAAAGAACCATAAAAGAATTTATGAATTTTAGGGATGAAGGATCATTGATGATGAAGAAAGGATAAGCATATCATAATAAATAATAAAGAAACAATAGCATAATATGCATGATGCATAATGAAAGAACATTGAAGCATTTCATTGGCATTAAAAATTACATCATAAGACTCCAAAGAAGTAATGAGAGGACATGACTATCAGATCACTAATTTGCTTTTAATGTGATCTAGAAATATACTGGGGATGTTTTATTGTAAAATACTATTACAATGAGGGGGCATGGTTCTAATTTCAACACTTTTATTTTATATTATGATATAATAGTATTTATATGAATAAGATTTTGACATGAAATATAATAAATTTTATATTTTTTCTTTAGACATCAAAAATAATAATATGATTAGAATTTATAAATAGTTTCAAAAAGTTAGTGATGCAAATGCAAGTGCCACAATATCAATCCCTAAAAGATTAAACTATAGTCTTTTCTAGCCCAGCCATCAATTCTTAGTGGCACCACTCAATGTTGTTGCTATTAATGTCACCTTTTTGTTCTCTTGGCACAACATGCTTTTAAATACATATTAATATCTTTCTAGCCAATCCTTAGTTTGATTTAGGTTAGTAACATTAAAAAAATGAGGAATATGTAACTTATGAAATTGTTCTACAAACCTATTAGGTAATATTCTTTCATGCACCATTAAGAATGAAGTTGTAACATTTTTCTTTTTTATAAAATCACATTAGTTATTTCTTCTAACAATAGGTCTCACTTAGTTATGAGCTTAACCTACTTACCTTTCATCCTAGTTAATACTCGTTGCTTCCTCACTATGCTTATCCCAAGGATCCTTTATATAACATAGTATATTTAAGTGTAAATTCTTCATTATATTTTAATTACTACATAAATGTATACACAAAATAACAAATATCACAACATAGTATTTTAATGTAAACTGTTTTTTTCCCATTATAGTTGTCTACCTAACTCAAATAAGTCTAAAATAAGTGTCTAATTCACTATAACACAAACATTATGATGTCATCCCTAGTTTTTACCCATTTATCATATAAATTCTATAGCTCTATAAATACATGTACACATTAAAACCTTATTATCTTAAACCATGCATTGATATATAATTCAATGATATAAGGTTTATGTTTTGCCTTAAGGTAAAGCAATAAATAACAAAATAAATCATACTCGTCAAAGTAAACAGTCACATGTTGTCTCGTATTACTTATAATTATATATTTTATTCTAATTGTTATAACACTATAATTATAATAACTTATGTCTATAATTACACATAATGTAAGAGGTGAATTATAAAAATAAAAAATTTAATAATATAAAACAATCAAAGACCTTTATAGAGTTTTTTAATTATTCTAATAAAGTTATTCAAAAGCTCTTATTTATTTTTAAAAAAACCTTATGTGAAGAGTACAATTAAGGAACCATATCCAACCTCAAATAAAAGTTGGATAAAAATATTAAAATATCTTTTGAAAACATAGATTGATAAAATGTTAGACTAAGCCAAAGATTTCACAAACACTAAGCTAAGAATCATATACATTGAAACAGAGGACCATATAAACACTGAGGTAAAAGCTCATATACACTAAGCCAGAAAACTATGCAAACATCGAGCCAAATGACCCCACACACATACCAAAAGACCCCTACAAAGCACCAAGACAAAAAGACGCCACAATGAACCAACCTAAAGGAGTTTACAATACTTGGCCAAAGGACCTTACAAAGCATCAAGTCAAAAGATCTTATAACAATACTCAAAAGGTCATGTAAAATAATAAAGATAAAATCATAATAATTGGACAAAGAAGCAATATAAAAGGTCAAAATATAATGTTCTATAACTTAATACAACTCTTAGTAGATATATTTAAATTGTAAAAAATATAATAATAATTTTTAAGTTATCTTTATAGAATATTTTATAACAAAAGTTGTGAAATGACGAAGAATAAAGCATGTAACTCTAGTCTTGCTTTCCTCCAAATCTCTTCAATGTGAATAATGATCCTTAAATGTACTTTCCTCCAAATGATTTTCAATAGATTGGTACCCTGCTCATTATATTTAGACTCCTTTATATAAACATTGATAAGATCTCTAATGGCTTGAATAATTATATTTAATTTTTTTTCAAAATTTAGTCAAACTATTCATTATTCACATAATTTGTGTTTCATCCCAGTGCATCATATAATGATCTTACCATCTAATAGATTAATATTGTATCATACGATTTCTAAGGTTCTACTTCACTAGATGTACCTTTCTGATTGACATAATTTACTATATAATACATATAATTATATTGTACAAAATCATTACTTTTTAAGTTTAGGTAGGAGTGTGTAGTAAAGTAAAATAATCATATTATATAATAAGTGAGATTTTACTATACGACGAGTTGTTGTACAATACTCAATTAGATTTTTCTATTACCACTCATGCATACACTTATGAATTGACCATACTATATGATAAGTACATGACATTATATTATATGACTCAGTTTTCTCAAATTCAAAGTTTTATATTCTAAATGTATTGAGCATGTCTTGTTAATACAAACATATATTATTAATCTTTATTAAGACATGTTTATAACTTAGAAATACAAATATAATTTATGCCTTAAGCTAAACTTATATGAGTGGATAAATGATTTGAAAAATATTTAACACACTTACCCTAAACATCACAAAAGTTCTAATGCCTCAATTATAATGCTATAAGTCTGACATGATAATACCAAAATGAATAGATTTCATAATACCAAATTGAACAGATTTCATAAATTTTTTCTCCCAATATACTTAAGCTTTGTATTTTCTTAATGCTAGTTATAATATATATCAAACACCCCCCATGAATCATTTAAGTTAAGACTAAATTCTCTAATAAATGTTCATTTTTGATACATGATTTAAAGTACTTAAAGACAAACATTAATAAACAACAAAATGATTTTCTTATCACCAAGCTAATAATTCATGTACATGGATCAAGGGTTCAACAAAATTTTTTAAGATGGTGACATATCATTCTCCTTAAATAATTTCTTATGAAACTAACAGTGTGCATTAATAAAAAGAATTATATTTTTTTGTTATTATATTAATAAAGCTAATTCATCATGAATGTTATAAGAACCTAATTTTAGCATTATGCTATTTATTATCATGTGTGCCATATTGGCAAGTCCCAAAACTTGAAAATAATAATAAATTTAAAAAAGTACTTATCAAGAAGAATCCAATGTTGATAATTTTGTCAAAATTGATGTTTATTTAATTTTTTTTAAAGTTGTTAAGTTAATTATAAAATAAATAATTATATAAAATATAATTTATAAAATTATTTTTATAAATAAGATTTAGTTATAAAAAATAAATAAGATAAATATATTAAAATGATAATTTTTGAAATGTTTATAGCATAACTTTTGTTATTCATGATATTAAAATTTTTCTATTTTATTATTTTATTGCATATGAAATATATTTATTATATTATTAAATTAATTTTTATTTAGCATGCTAAATAAATTGAGAGAGTATACATCTTGTACTATTGTTAAATTTTATATACATAGAGATATAACTCAATAATATTTTAGAGGTTATATATCATTAAGTTTTACTTAAAACATGATAAAATTTAAAGCTTTAAAAAAGTTCATAATTGCTTTGATTATCATCTTGCAGTCACCCTCAACACAAAGTATCGATTGTTAAATTTCTCACTCATATGATCAAGGGTAAGACATTGTTACATCAGCAATTAGTTTGTCAAGGCATGGTTCCAATTTTAAAAGGTTTATAGCATGTGTTGCCTCCAACCCTTCTCATAGTTTGTCATCTTTATTTTAGAAAAACTTAGGTAGAGGCCATCATATCATTTTGACACCTATTTCAATGCTTTTGATAATTAATTTATGTTTAATGTTAGTGGGGATCATAATCATAGGGCCTACATTGATAATAATCAAACCATTATAATATAACTTTTTGATTATATATTACGATATAATCTCATTTGAGAGTTGGGCTTATCCCTTAGATAAATAAGCTTTATACTGTTCTTTATATTCAAATTTGTAAGATATATAATAATTATACTTTTATTTAATTATATTTTTATATAATAATTTCATTTTTAATTTATTTTTTTATTATAACATATGAGTATTATTACATATCACTTTTTATAAGATTTGTATGAGCTTATGGGTTACTAAAAAATTTATTATTTTTTTCAAGTGCTTCAACATTTTACTTATTTTATGTCAATATCATTTTTTATGATTGTTTTGTTGATCAAGATAGTTTTGTTTAGATTCAATATTTTATATTTTTTTAAAATATAGTTAGATATTTGTTTGAATGTATTTTAAAATATATTTTTAAATAAAAAATAAAGTAAAATAAGTTTATTATTAAAAAATATTCTTTATAAAAAAATTAACAAGTATATTAGTTATTTTGCAATCAATTATTTTGTTAAATATTTATTTATAATATATTATTTATCAAATAAATAATCTTTTAATAATAGTTAAAAATATATTTTATTTATTTGTTAGTTAATTTAGTACTAAATAACAGCTATAGTTAACTTTTTGTTAACTTTTTTTTTATAGCTAGTTTTAATATAAATAAATTCTAACCTTATTTGGCCATCAAAAAATTCTAACCTTATTGCTATTATGCATGTTTCCTTCTTAAGAACTATTAATAATAACTTACTAATTTATTCAAAATAATGATAATTACCATCAACTTCTTATTTTTAAGTTTCATTTATATCAATTAGATAAAATCCTGAATTAATTTGCTAAAGCATTGGGATATGGTCATCTGAAATGGACGGCTGCGATTAAAGACTTCTAATTAGCACGGCGAAAATATATATACGGAGTCGCGGTCCATTCCAGACAAACCCTAGGAAAGATCTGCAGCCGCTGCCACCGAGCGGAAGCTGCAGCCGCGGACTTGACAATGGCTAAGAAGCTGAAGGAGAAGTTGCCTTCCCCACCCCCTCCATCCTCATCGTCTGCGTCATCCTCCTCCGAAGAGGAGGAGTCTCCTCGTCCTGCCGCTTCTGCATTGAAGAAACCACCCAGTAGCTCCACCGTACCTGTGCCGCCGAAGGGCTCCGTTCCCTCTTCAAACTCCCGAAAAGGAAAAGAATCTGGACACGACTCTGATGGGAGTGGTAAACTGTCCCATGACGAAGATTCATCGGATGATTCCAGAGCTGTACCCGCCAAATCCAATCCATCGATTCCGGCGCGAGATTCTCGAAAGTCGATTGGCACAGAAGCTTCCAAGCCAGCCGCCGCCTCTGAATCGGGCTCGGAATCTAGCGAAGATAGTGAAGAGGATAATTCAAGTTCCGAATCGGACCAGCCACCACGCGCTCCATCCCTAGCAGCTGCAAGTGCTGGAACGAAGCGAACTGCACCATCGGTTGCTGCAGAAGAAGATGATGGGGATGATTCTGACTACAGTTCTGATTCCAACAGGGCTGTCTCTATTCGTAGCTCCTCCCGTAATGCTGCTAATCCCTTATTGAAGCCCCTCAATTCCAAGCCCATGGACAGTCATGTACAGCCTGTAGAGAGAAGTTCCATCTTCACAAAGATATCTGCACCGTCCACTGCTTCTATGCCCTTGACGAAGAGTAATATTGTGGATGCTGGAGCCCTGGCAGGTGGTGATGAGGAAAAGATAGTGTTTGTTGATAAGATGTTTAGCAGAAATGATGAGCTCGCACTTCTGCAAGGCGTTCTGGATTATAAAGAAACCCATCACATTGTTCCTTCTTCCACTGCACAGGTTGCTTCTTTCCTTAAAAATTTTAATGCTCCGATGACCATCGCCAATTCAGTTCAACGAATATATTTGAAGCTTGGTGTGATGAAGAAGAAGTACCTGAAACATGCTGCAATGGAGAATCCAAAATTTTCATATGTGCATGGTTATACTGTATTTGAACTGTCAAAGAAGATATGGGGTTCAGGTGGGGAGAACGATGCTGTCCTTAAGAATAAGATGGGGCCAAACAAGACAAAGCATAGCATTATGAAGGTGAAAGAAAAGGGAAATGCAATAGAGGAACCTATGCTCCTTGATAATAAGTTGAAGCCTGAAAAAATGGAAGATAAGAATAAACAGAAAGCAAAGAAAAACCAATTCCCTGTTGTATTTACTTCTCTACATCGACTTTTAGATGTTGAACATGCCAAGAATGCGTTGTTACTGCCACTAAGTCACATTCCTGATGAAAATGCGAACACATTTGAGGCAAAATGTAAGAAGTTGGATATAACTGAGTTTCGGTTGCAAGTTAAAAAACAGAAGCTCCTAGATGGTGCATTGAAGCTAATCCAAGCTGGACTTACTGAAGGAGAGTAGTTGTGGCATGGTAAATCTCATCTTTTAACTTATCCGTGCAAGTAAGAATGTAATTGTTTTTGCACCAATTTCCACTTGCTATTACCAATTGCGTATGTTAAGAATATTTTTTTGTTCTAGCAATGGAATTTTAGTTGTATGACAAGATTGTTAGTTAAAAGAAATGCTTTGGCTTCTTTTTTAGATTAGTTACTTTTTTATTGTTGGTAGTATATTAATTTTTATTTCATGTTATGTAAATTGTTAACATGATTCTGCTTCTTCTTCTTAATTGTGATGTTGATACTCAGATGCTCACATGCTTCGTCATTTATTTGAAACCATAATTTTGTTAATGCGAAGGCGGAAATACTATTCTCTCCCCTTCTACGATTTCTTTAAGGAATAACTTGTAAGTAAAGAGAAGAAAACTATATTTGATTGCATTTTGATGATGGCTAATTGATTATCCCATTATTTGAAATGAAACTCTGTGATGGAAGTACAACTTGTGATCTTTCACTTCATCCTTTCATGTCAGACCACCTACTTTGCTGAGCTCTTATCTCCATTTTGCCTTCTCCATACCAGTTGACCTGTCCAATTTGAAAGAACCTATCTTGTTGAGTTATTTTGCATCAAGTATACTACCAAGTTTGATTGAGCTTTGTATTAATTATGATTGAGGAGCAATAAGTTAATTTACATTTGGTCACAAAATTGTAGATTTATTGAAAAGGAATTAGAATTATATTGGTCACAAAATTTTAGATTTATTGTAAAGGAATTAGAATTATGTTTAAGAGGTAAATAAGTGTAAATGATATCACAGATGCTATGCTATTTGATTATTTCCATGCATAAATGCATAGTGTATGGAAATTAGTTCTGGTCATAGTTGTGAAGTCCGTACATTAGATGCAAGTGTTTAGTTGTATGTTTGTTATGTAATTTAAAGTTGTGATTTATCAAATAATGTTTGAAGTAAAGAAATAAAAAATCTTCATACATTATAGCTCTTATTCACAATGGTATGAAACTTGGTATAGTAGGTATGAGTTCATATGGATACATATTATTTGTTGTTTCGTTTAACTGTTATGTCAAGCAGAGAATTGCAGGTGTGGTGTGCATATTACATGTCTATCAAGCATAGCATAATATGATTGTTGTTCTTCGTAGGCACAAAGAATACTTATATGAATGCTTAAGATATAGCAGCAGTAGGAGAAAATTCAAGCTAGTCTTTTGCTGAAGTGGTTTGTCAAAATGGCATGGTAATGTGTTGTTATGCAACATGGTCATTGGTAGCTTGTCAGCACATTTTGGTCTATTATGATATTAAATATTTTTTAACTATATATAATAGGATGAAATGAACTAAGTGAAAGTGTTCATGAAGTGAAAACTTCTTCTTTTTTCATGGCTAATATGGGTAATTGTCTGTTATGACCATTCTAAGATAAAAGCTGTGAAAGTTTTTTGTAATCTCTCCCTCACGTTCTAGTAATGGTCTTTCAAGTTTTGCTCATGATGTTGTTGATTTTGGCTTTTCACATAAATTTATGTTCCTTTTATTCCTCTTGTGCATTTTTTTATTCCTTTTCAATTTTTCTATCTAAAATGTGTTATGTAGTTTCCACACTTATTCCATTGCAGTTTGATAAAAAAGTTTAGTTGTGAGTGGACAAGTATGCAAAGCTTAGTTTTGTGTTCTTCTCAAAGAGTTTATCTATAACTTAATGGGACATATGTTAGGTTGTTGAGATTGTTTTCCTTGACACATGTCTATGATTTTCAAGGGTAAAGGATGACTTCTAGTAATCAATTTGTTAATGGTTTGCAACTATTAGAAAGATGTTTTTGAATTTGATGAAATCTTTGTTTTTAGCGAGTTTTAGATTTCATTAAGCATTAAGAAAAATCCTTGATCCACCTTGTTAGCTCTTGATTCGATATATAGAATATAAACCATGCTAAGATTTTTGTTCTTTTGGTCGAGTTGTTGGTTTAATGGGTTTTTAATTTGTTTTTTTTATGTCCAATAGGCATAAACTCTTATTGTTAATTTCTCTTTTAAAATTTTAAGGGGATCTACTATAAAAGGCTCAAGGACTTGAGGTGCAATTTAGTAGAGGGAAATGTTTAGGGTTTGTGTAATGGGCTTAGTCATGATCCCATTGTTCTATAATTTTAAGATCATTTGGGTGAGTTTTTAGCACTTGTTGTTGAGTCGTTTTTAGAGGTACTTATTTAGGGAGCTTTTCAAAGGACTAATGAAGTGGATTTTGAATAAATGGATGCAAATGATCATGACTTGATAAGGGATTAAGGTGATTTACTTATAAGAATTGCATTTGACAAGGATTGAATGCTGAAACTCTCCATGTTGGTTAATTGCTATACCCACGATATCAATGAAGAGTGACACAATCAAGCTAGCAATCTAAATTTAAAGGAATTATTTAATTTGTATGAATCATAGATTTTACTAGATTATAAGATCATGTTTGGAATGGAATTGAAGAGGATCAATGTGGTTAGCATACCCAAATGATGGTGACTAGATATGAGAAATGATGACTAGCCAAATATCAACATGAACATTTGTAGCAAATCGTTGTCTTTCTTTGAAAGTGCAACGTGTAACGAATATTAAAGACAATAGGAATAAAGTTGTCCTTAGTGGAAATTTTTCATTTCTGTCTTCTTTCTATTTTTGTAAACATCTAATTAGACTCATAACCACGAAAAGAAATATAATACATCAAATAATCAAGATATTTTTAAAATAATTTTTGGAATGCTTGTTTTGTTTTAGATTTATTTTTAAAAATATATATATCAATACTCAATGTATTGTTACTTTTGTTAAAATATTATAATTATAAATATTATTAAATTTCAATATAAGGATAGTGTTTTTGTAAATTTAAAAACATATAAAATTTATAATATTTTTTAAACATTATTGAACTGAGTGGAGGTTTAATTAAAAAATCAACACATTAATGTATGTTTTGATAGGTTTTTATGTTCTGATGTACCTAGAAATGTTGGTACAAATTGTTATTGTTAGAACATGACAACATTTAATAATAATGGATGACATTATAAATATATAAGTATATTTTGATATTTGTAAGTGATTAATAAAATATAGGATTAATAATTTTATTAAAATAAAAAAGATGGAATTTGATTTATTTTTGTATATAAACTTTATTATTTAATTGTCATTTGTTCTTTTTCATGATTAAAATGCATATTAGTAATTTTGAATTGTGATTTGATTGGTTTAATTGTAGAATTAACTTGGGTATGAACTTTAGTCCAAGATCAAATTTTTTTTTTATCGACAATTATGTCATACTTTTTATCCTAATGCTTAGAAGGAAAATGATAAATGAGAAAAAAAAACTTTATTGATGATTATTTTTGCTGAGGTATTCAAGCCAATTTTTTTTTATTCATTTCAAGAGTGATTTAATTAATTTTAATAGTTTGCAAAAATATATTATTAAAAATTAAATAAATATACAAACAACAAATTATTATCAAATTTATAAGAAAAAAAAAATAAAATAAGAATATAATAATTGAATATATTTTGAATATTTTAATCTTTTTAAAATTCAGATAATATATCATCTGTAGTTTAAATCATAATTTATCATCACAAATGTACATAAATGTATATAAATATACCTAAATTCTATACTAATTTATTAAGATATTAATTTAGGTGAGATTAATTCATATTCAAATTTATTTGAATTTTTTTTATTTTGTCATAAACAAAAATTGATCCTTCTATTTAAACTTAGAAAAATGTTCTCAAAATATAATTTAATTTGATTAGTTTTACTTTTTACAAAAACAAAAACTCAAAAATTATGATATATTTTTTTTCAAGAAATTGGTAACACGATAATTCAAATTTTTTTGAATGATGATAATAACAATCACTAATAACCAACTAAGTAGCTAACAATGCAAGGAAGGTTCACATTGATCAAGTGGGCAGTGGAACACAATGGTCTAAGCAGCAATTTGGTCGAGCCTTTTTAACTTGTATATGACTAACAATTTAAAAGTAACTTTAATAATTTAAAATTTTAAAAAATACATCTTGCATGCCACATACTTATGTCCCATAAATGATCAATCATAGATATTGATGTAGAATAAACAGCTTATCTAATTTATTATTGTTATCATTTCTCATTTCTCTGCCAGATAAATTATTTTAATTGAAATGGAAAATTGAAAATAAAATATTGGATTTATTAAATTCACCAATTAACTATAGGTTTTGTTATGACTTTGCTTCAGCGCTTAGAAACGATCAGATAAATAACAGCATAATTGATATCGTTCCTGCTCCGCTGTACGCCAAGCGGACTGCCACCTAATTTTCCTTGTCCGTGTACGACCTCGCTACCGATTGGAATTATGTAGCCTTCCCTGTACCCAAGCCGACAGAAAAGTCAAAGCGTTTGCTTTCCCGTCCCTTATTGTCTCTCTCTCGTCATAGGTGAAATGGAGGGGCCACCATATTTTATAAGGAGATTCATCAGTCGAGATTCTACGACACCGTCTCCGTTTGATGGGGAACTCGCTGTGCCCGGCGGCGGGAGGCGGAGAGAGGTTGGTCTCGGCCGCGAGGGATGGCAACGCAACGGAGGTGGCGGCGCTATTGGAACGCAACCCTAGCCTCGCCCGATATAGCACCTTCGCTGCCCAGAACTCGCCACTCCATTTTGCTGCCGCCAAGGGCCGCACCGAGGTTGGTTACTTGCCATTTCCGACATCAGTTCGCTCTATTTCTTCGTCACTAATCGGCATGGTTGTTGGCTTCAGGTTGTGGAGCGGCTGCTTGCAAAGGGCGCAGATGTGAACTCCAGGAACTACTCCGGCCTTGTACAGCTTAACAACCTTTGTTGATTTTTAGCCTCAAAATTTAATTTTCTTGAACCAAACAAACTCAAAGGTCTTTCTTTTTTTTTTTTTTTTTTGTGTTGACTTTGAAGACGCCGTTGATGCAAGCTTGTAGACATGGGCACTGGGAAGTTGTGCAGACTCTTCTGCTCTTCAGATGCAACGTATATTTAAGTTTCAGTTCATTGCTGCTCCCTTCAAATTTACATCTCCAGCTTCTCATGTAATAACTGAAGAACTTTTCTGGATTTCAAGGTTTCAAAAGCGGCTTACTTCACCGGGCAGACTGCCTTGCATTTCGCTGCCGCAGGCGGCCATGTTCAGTGCATTAGGCTCTTGGTTGCCGACTTCGTTCCAAGTGCTGTATTTTCCATGTCTGGAAAAAGGCTGAGCTATGCTAAGGACTCTGATTGTTCTTCTGCAGTTGATGTCAGCCAGCTGTATGTTGGTTATCCTTTTTTGTGTTGTATAACTTCTGTTGCTTGACAATGATGATTTGATTCTCTAATTTTGGCATATTTGATTGCCTGTAGGGCTTTGTCGAGGTTCATCAGCAAGGCGGCGGATGGAGGCTTAACAGCCTTGCATATGGCCGCAGCAAAAGGGGATTTTGCTTGTGTTCAGTTGTTGCTCGATTTGAACGCGAATTTGTTCGCTACTACTTTCCACTATTGCTCGAATTTCAAGACAATAGGTATATCACTTTGGTGTGAGGCTAAAGATTTGCCTTTTGGATTAATTCCATTATCATTGATGAATGTGCAGGTGCTGGTAGTACTCCATTACATTATGCAGCTTTTGGAGGCAATCTCAAATGTTGTCAGGCAAAGTAACTTTAGCTTTCGGTTCTTCATGAATGTTATCCTTCCATTTTTTGCTGCATATGTACTGAAGAACCCAACATTGAATGAAGCAGATACTCCTTTCCAAGGGTGCTGGTCGATTGACATTGAATTGTAATGGGTAAACTTCAAGTTTTTTACCAATGTTTTCTTCTGCTTTCATTGAATACATGCACAAGTTTGACTACCAGAAAGAATAAAAAAAGTCCCATCAATGTTCTTCTTTTTGTTTGCTTTTACGCAGATGGCTTCCTGTCGATGTGGCTAGAATTTGGGGGCGCCCACATCTTGTGTCATTGCTATTACCCAGCTCCAAGTTGAAGTTACCTACATTTACTCCATCGAACTACCTGTGCTTGCCTCTGAAGAGCATTATTAGCATAGCAAGGTACACTGTAGCATAATTTCTCCTTGCATGCTGATTTATTTTTCTATAAGTCAGAGTTGATGGTTGCTTTAATTTCCTTGTTCTTACAAGGGATGATATTCGAAGGGTTTTTTATGTTCTTAATGGAAAAAAATGTTGGCTAACATGTTGTATATTATACAAGTAAAACATGTAAGATTCAATTCTGATGAATTTAACTAATTGGAGTTGCATACCCTGAGCATGGAATCTATAGTCGCATGAATTAAATTGATCTAATGTTGAATCTTATGTATCCCTGAAATATGCAACATTTATTCATTATAACTTATTTTCATGGAGGGAAGAATTGATAAGAAATATTATTTGATGTCATAGTTAAACTTATTATGAAAGATTTTGAAGTTGATTTGGCTAGGCTAGCCATTCTTGCTTCTTAATCATTTTTTTTTTGTTAAGATTATTGATCATTCTGGCTCAAAATTGTACCTAATATGTTTTTAAATAGTCACTTACCAACCAAAAATCTTAAGATAGTTGCCAAGTGCCACTAATTTTGTATTATGACTATAATATTTTATTCAACTTCAATATCAAGCTAAATTCGCTCTCCCATTTTCTCAACATTTATAAAGAAACATGAGTGATTTTCAATGGACTTTTCTTTTTATAACTTCTATCTCATATTCTTGCAAACCAGGTGAGATTTACATAACTGAAAGCTTCTCTTGTTGCTTGCAATGTGCAGACACTTTAATAAATATTTTCTCCAAAACCAGTCTTCTTTATCTTATTCATTTTTAAATAGATTTATAGTTCTTGGTATTTCATCCTATTCTATGCACAATTTAGTCTCCTCCATCCTGATTTTTTGCACAGTTTCATTATGGAAGCATTGAAGTATTAGAAAATATATTGTGGCAAAGACATGTGTAAGTAATGTTGTATTCTAACAAATCCAATCAAAACTCAAATAAATTGGAACTTATTATGCGCAATCTTAGCTCTCGTTCTACTTCCATCTCATGTCAAGCTGTATGTGTTGGACATTAGCTTTTCCCTTACAAAGAAATTTTATAGTCAATATTTTCAATTTGAAATTTTCAAGATACATTATTTGTTTTGGTCTTAATATCTTGAATTATGTCATGAGCTTTCATTACATAACTTTGTGACTACTCTCAATAAGCATGTAACAAGAATTTTATGTTTTTCTTTGTTGCTACTATTTCATAAATTTGTGATATTTGTTAATGAATTTGTGAAACTTGTCCTTTTATATATAATTTATTTCTAACTTTGTGCATTAGGATCTTTACTAAATTTGCTTTCAATTTGTAGCTGTGTCTTGATTAACACAAACTCTCAGTTAATTTTGTGCACATGAAAAGATTAACTGTTAAGTTTTGTTCATTGGTATTGCGGATCATTAGCTAAAAAATGCTGAAAAGTAACTCCCTTCAGGGATTGTGACCTGTTTACCTTATCAACTTCAATGGATGAAAGTGATCTCTGTGCTATATGCTTGGATAGGACTTGCTCTGTGGCTGCTGAAGGTCCGTTGTGTTGCCCCCAGTTAACTCTTTCTATTTTCATCTCTTTCTTTGCATCTTCGACACTTCTGCTTGCTTACCTTTGGCTGATTTAATTATCCATCTTTGCATTTGAGTTTAATAAAAAATATATGGTGTTTGGACATAATATTTAACTTTTAGGCTGTTGAGTATTTATTTGATGTGTACTGACCCAAAAGTTCCACTTGGTCTATTTTCTTAAAAAGTAGTATTAGAGCTCGGTTTGAATGAAGTCGACTCATTGCGAAGTCTCTCCAAATCTCTACTATAGTTGTGTGGTTCTTAAGAGCATTGGGTGATTTGCAATCCCGCAATGTGTTGAAGTTTGTTTGTTTTTTTTTTTTTTTGCTTTAACATTTATGTGATTAATAGAATTTTAACGATTCAAACAGACTTTTAAGATATGTATTAGGCATACTAAAACACAATGCACCTCTTGATTGTTGATTACATCTTTTGATAAGTCTTGAATTTGTCTCTACAATATAATTTTGATAATGATGTTTTTGGTATGTTGTCTTCTATAATTCTAAGATCATTAGAAGGCATTATTAATGGAATTGTGTGGATTCAAATCTCTTGTGTGCCATTACAATAAAACAAATGCTTTACCAAATCTTATGTTTGCAAATGCAAACATCTTTTTTGATGCCATAAAATACATTTTATGACATTTGATCTTCGACATAGAGAATTTGGGAATGTGTTGTTTTGAATTCTATGGAATACCTTCATGAATGTTCGATCTGATTGTAGATTGTGGCCACGGCCTATGCGTGAAATGCGCACTCTGCCTTTGCTCGACGACCTGCAGCTCGCCTGAAATGGACATGCCACCAGGAGCAATCCCATGTCCGCTATGTCGAAACGGGATAGTTTCATTTGTCAAGATGTGCAACAACCGAGCCGAAGAGCTTGAACTCAACCATGGCCTGAGAAGCTGCAGCCCTTGTACTATGCTCCTTAGAAATCCAGATCCAGAAACAAGTGTCACCTGTGCTCCCTAGTCATACACGACTCATATTTAGTCAACTCATTGGATTGCTTAATAGGTTGTTCTTCCGTTTGAGTTTTGCTGTATCTATTTCTCTGTAAAATTTATTTAGTTCTTTCTCAGGTGTGAAGCAAACTTACCCTCGTGTATATTTGATTCAAAAATACTCCAAAGTTTTCCTGAGTCTAAAGATCTGCCGTATCAGGTGATGTTGCATCTTAACATTCAATCAGTAATGAAGAGAAAGCAAATGGCTAGGATTAAAAAATGAGCTCAACCGATCGAGTTAAATGTGATGGTTTGGGCTCTTAAGTCTTTGTGAAATCGAAAACCATTCATCTTCCTAGTTTGTCAAGACTGATAGCCATCCATAATGCTTCCCAAATCATCAAAGCAAACCATCTTTGTTCAAAACGATGCTTCTTTATACTTACAAGTGAGGCCTTCATGAAATCTTCTTTATATCTCAGCTGTTTAGCATCAAGGTTTCCTATAGGGAAAATGAACCAAAAGATAAAGGACCATGATCTTTTAATATCCTTCATGGATTCCCAAGAACTTTGTGATACAAGGGTTGAGACTAATAAGATCTTACCCTTCTACAAGTTTGAACATCAATCGATTCGCGAATGGTCTCGAGCAATGAGATAAGATCATCTATAAGGAAGAAGATTTGTCTCTTTGCGAGTTAGTAGCTAACAACCATGTGTTTTTCTTTTTGAAATCAATGAAGAAAATGGAAATGTCAATGAGACTTTTAATGATTTTTGCAATTATAATTTATAATTTGATGGTAGTCATTTGGACTTGTTTATGATATGATGATTATTTTATAAGTTTATTATTATAAAAAGTAAACAAAATTATTATTTTGTTATATTTTTGTTTATTTTATATTTTTATAATTATTTTAATTTATTTAAATTTGATAAAATTTTAAATTAGTTAAAATAGAAATATGATTTCTAAAGAAAGGAAGAAAATTTGGAATATTAAAATTCAAATTATTAAGAAAGTATTTTATGAAAAAAAAATGGGTATAACTTAGAAACCAAAATTTATAAAAGAATAATAATATTTTAATATTATTTATTAAATATGTTAAATGATATAAAAGATTGTAAAATTTATATGACATGTAAGACTCATAGGATAGTCTATCTTAAAAATACATAAAAGAAATTTTAAAATTATTTAAATAAAAAAATACAAAAATCAGTTATGATACTAAGATTTTAATAAAACCTTTTTAGTCCATTGATTTTTATTCTTAAACCTGCCATCCAAAAACTGGGAATATTAAATCATTTTTAATTATTTCTAAACCTAAATGCTACATTGACTGAACATATATTAAATAATTTTTAATTATTCTTAAACCTAAATGTGGCCCAAACAATGTTGAAGTCAATGAATTTTTTTTTTTTTAACTAGGAAAAAAAAGAGATGAATTTGAGAAAGTTATATGATCCATGTGCAATGAGAGATCTTAAGACATGTTCACTATTATCGACAAATCAAGACAGACATTATAAGTGTTGTTTATATATTTAGTTGATGTTTGATGAATAAAAATAAAATTGTTTTAGTTTCTTTAAAACTATGATTGAGTTTGTTTCTTTTGTAATGGTTGTATGCATATGGTATTCTAATTGTATTTACATGCATGTGTTAAATCGATTTGGCATATGAATGAGAATAGTATGGGTATGATAAAAGAAAAACATAATGAAATCACTATTAGATTCATCATGACAAACATGTTTTGTCTCATAATCTTAAAAATATAAACAAAAGTTTGTCAAAAAATATAATTTTTAATTGACTAAGTTTTAGTTCTATAAAAAAAATGTCTTATTTGATGATGACACATAAATGAAATAAAACATTTGAATGTTTTAAGGGGAATTGAATTAGATAATAAATGTCAAATAGAGTACAACCTAATTTAAAATCAATAAAAATTTGAAAATGTTGATATGATTAGCTTAAATTTTTGGAAAGAAAAGCTATGATCTATAAAATAAAAGTACTGAAAATGTCAAAGGGATCATTAAATAAAAAAAGTTTAAAGAAACCAATTTAAAGAAAATACGAAGAGTTATGATTGAAAACAAAATGTTAAGGAATCTTTTAAACTAAGATAGGAAACAAATGAATTTAATACATAATAAATACTTTATATTATATATTTCGAATATTATATATTTTTCATGTCTATGTATTTATTACATTTGAATAATCATGATAAGATCCTAACATGTAATATGATCTAATTTTTATAATATATTGTATAGTGATCAAATAAATTCTTCTATTAAACTTATAATAATTGATTCAACCAATTTGACTTGTTTTTATCAGATAACATAAATGTACATTATAAGATTCTAAGAGAATAATGAATAGACATAATCATCTAATATTTTGTTTAGTTTAATATTTTTATTTAGAAAACAATGCATTAAGATTTGATTATTTGATATATTAATAATATTATTTTGACAAAATGGACATGTGTGTTATGTTATTTATTTATTCATTCCAATGTAATAATTCTAATAAATAATTTACAAGTTTAAATACAAATCTAGTTTGATTTATTTTTTTATTACTTAGCAAAAAAAATAATAGTTTTCATAACAAACGTATAAAAAACTAGAAGTTTGACATGATAATGCTATGCATGTTTATTAATGAACTATTTTTAATATAATATTTATTGTTTTAATTTCTCTTTTTGAGACTATAATTGATTGAAATATGTATTTATATATGTTTTCAAGTCTAACACAACTACCATGTGCGAGAGCAAGGACATGCTAAGCGATAACATAGTATAAATGTTTATAATTGAAATTTTGGATTTATGCAATGAATTGATGGATGTAATATTGATAATTATTAGACTATATATGTATAATTATTAAAAAATTGATTTTAGCTAAAAAAATAAAAATAATAAGCTAAAAAGGCACAAATAATTTGCCCCAATTGCTACAAATCTTGTACAAAACTTCAATTAAACTAATCAATATATAAAAAGATGATATAAAAAAAAACAAGTCTTTTATGTGATGCTTTATAAGAGAAAATTATTAATAGATTATCACGATGAAAAAATTATGATTATAAACATTTTTTATAGCTTTTAATATTATGTATTATTGATGTTACATTTTTTGATTATATTATATATTTTATGTTATTAATTGTATAAAGTTTAAGTTAATATATATTCTATGTTATATATTATATGTAAAATGTATGTGTTTATTTTTTTATTTTAAATTTTAAATTATTTATTTTGATGATTTTAAATTTTTTTGATATAATATAGTTAACTGCGTGCTCAAATATACTTATTTTTCTAATAAATTATTAAAGTTTATAATTAAGGTAATTAAGTTTTAATATATGTTTTTAAAAATTCACGAAATACGGTTACCGGATAACACTGATGGGTTGGAACATCGATGATGAAAATTCTCCGTTGACCCCGCGACTTGTTTAACCATTTTTACCCCTAACACACGCTTAAGCACGACTAATAGTCCGTGCAAGGGTCGTCGGACCATTTTAAATGCGCTGAGCTCGACGCTCCCCACTCTGGGATGTTGGGATTCTGTGATTGGCCCAAGTACGAAGAATGCACGTGGAAACAAAAACGTTGTCCGGCCGATGGTAACTGGACGGTCAACTATCGTTTCGGACCGCTGATTCGCAAATGGATCAATGAATTATTTGGCGAATAGGTCGAACTGGGTTATTATTTGCAGGCCGATACGCTCGTAAACATCTTGTCTCTTGTGTTGGAAAGCAAGCATTTTTCCTCTTAAAACCTGAAAACAGAGAGGAGAGATGTTATATTGCTATTCATCTCCCGTCTTCCCGAGCGCTTTTACTGAGCCATCTCCTTCTTTGGTTTATTCCTTTGTTAAGGCAACCGAGGTAGAGTGGTATTGAAGGGTTAGGGAGATGAAGAAGGGTGAGGAGCAGGCGAGGTCTCTCTTCGGAGTTTCGCTTATTGAGAGACCCAAGTGGCAACAATTCCTCCTATGTTCCTCTGGCTTCTTCTTTGGCTACCTTGTAAATGGTATCTGTGAGGTAATTATCTGAACTGTAACCCACGATTTGATCTTTCTGTTTGCTTTGTTCAATGGCTTTGATTCTCTTTTAAAATCTTCTTTTCAGGAGTACGTTTACAATCGTCTGCAGTTCAGGTGTTCATCTCTTCCTGCTCACGGATCTATTTGCGTGAGGTGTCTTAATCCTACTTTGATTTGCCTGCAGCTATGGATGGTACTTCACTTTCGTGCAGGGTTTTGTCTATCTCGGGCTCATATACCTGCTGGGCTTCACTACCAAACACATGGTGAATCCTTGGAAGACCTACGTGAAGCTATCCGCAGTTCTCATGGGTTCACATGGCCTAACAAAGGGTTCCCTTGCCTTCTTAAACTACCCCGCTCAGCTGATGTTCAAGTCCACCAAGGTCTGTCTTCGTTCTCATGGATTGGAGAGATTACATTTCTACTCGTCTCAAGAAAGCTTGCGGTTTTCACCAGGTTTTGCCTGTGATGGTGATGGGGGCCTTCATTCCTGGCCTCAGGAGGAAATACCCATTGCAGGAATACATCTCTGCGTTTCTTCTGGTATCGGGGTTGATCCTCTTCACCCTCGCCGACGCGCAGAGCTCGCCGAACTTCAGCGTCGTGGGCGTGCTAATGGTCAGCGGCGCCCTTGTGATGGATGCCTTTCTGGGTAACCTGCAAGAGGCGATATTCGCCATGAACCCGGAGACAACACAGGTCTTTCAACCATTCCTCTGTTTCATAAACTCCTCATTCCTCTGTTCTCAAAATGTGAATGTTGCAATAGATGGAGATGCTTTTCTGCTCCACGGTGGTTGGCCTTCCGCTACTGATTCCTCCCATGGTTCTAACAGGAGAGCTCTTTAGGGCGTGGAATTCTTGCTCACAGGTAACTAACTCGTTGATTCCTTCTTGTTAGTAGATAATGTTTCTCTGTTAAATGCTTACAGCATCTCTACGTGTACGGCGTGCTGGTGTTTGAAGCCATGGCGACCTTCGTCGGCCAGGTCTCCGTGCTCTCCCTCATCGCCATCTTCGGTGCAGCGACGACTGCCATGGTCAGCGTTCTCTGTAATGTTCTTCATCTCTTTCCTCGTTAATTACAGTACTGGGCTTTTATATAGGTGACCACGGCAAGGAAGGCGGTCACTCTTCTGCTCTCATACTTGATCTTTACGAAGCCTATGACGGAGCAACACGGCACAGGTCTTCTGCTCATCGCCATGGGCATCGTCTTGAAGCTTCTGCCGGAATTGAAGGAACCCATTCCTCGTAAAACAATGCAGGGGAGGCCGCAAGTGGAACAGCTGGAAGTGGAAGAAGGCAAAACTCCTCTGGTTTGAAGAAATCATATCAATTTTGAGGGGCAACTGTGTTCAAAAATCATATATTGGCTGATTTTTATTTGTATGAACATATTTAAAATAAATCATAAATAAAGTTTAAATTTTACTATCGGCAAATTTTTATTTTGATTTATAAAAATAATATGTTTAAATTCTAATTATTCATTTTTATACAAATTAATCAACCAAGAAAAACCATCTCATCATTAGTAAGTCGTTAACATTATTCACCTCAACTTAGCTTTCATCCTTATGGAGTTCATTCCTTCATTGAGCCAAGTGTACGATTAAGATGATAGTCGTGTGATAGACTAATAAGAGAGTGATCATGGGTTCGAACCATGTCATTATTGGATTGAGTCGTTTTATCCAAGAAGAGAACAATAAGAAATAAAAAGTGAAAAATATGAATAATTTCCCTTATTATGATCAATGATTTAGTTTTTGATGACAGAAGAACCTATTCTTGAAATACCACTTGACAACAAATTAAATAAGTTTTCATTTCCTATGGTCAACATTCACATAAGGAACAATGATGCCTCTATGGCCTTGCTTAACGTAAGTCCACAACTATAGATGGAGAACTCAAGTCAATGAAATGAGAGGAAAACTTCTTGGGCTTAATATTGATGTGTTTTTTTTCCCATTTAAATGATTTAAAAGTACAAAAAAATTAAATAATGACTAAAACAAAGCACTAGAGAAACAAAATAAACAAAGACAAATAAATATTTATGCAAAAGACTTGAGCTTATAATAAATAACAACTCTTAAAAAGTTATTGAACAAAATATGATGACACTATAAAGATCATTCACTCTTATAATAATAATAACATGACACATTAATCTTAATAAATAAGATTAGAATTTCACCAAATATATTCTTTTTTACTTAAATATATTTCATTGATATTCTCCTCTTTACAATGCTTGAAAATCATTGCAATATATCTGCATTTGCAATTTGCAACTAAACGCTTATGCTACGCATCTCATAAAGTACGCACCTTGGCAGACCATTTTATCGAAAGTCATGTTTGTTTTACTGGCTTGTACTTTATGAAGAAATTGTTGATATGTATAACACTCATAACTAGCACTTGCTTGTTAGATTTATACAAATTAACTAGATTTATAGTTGTGAAATATATTAATACTTGTACGTGACGATTATCAGAGACTTGTGATGTAACATTGTGTGAATGCACAGGACACATTAGTTATATTGAACAAAATTTTGATGTATTTGTAACAGCTTATTAATATTCATATAAATCTAATTATATGGATAACATTGGTTTCTATATCATAAAATTATTTAAACTTATTCATATTTTTTTGTTTGACTCAATATTATCTAAATAATCTGTTATTCTTAATTTAAATATCATAATAATTGATATTTATATATCATTTAAATTAAAATGACGTGTCAACAATATGCTTTTTTAATAATAAGATCGTTATCTTTAACAATATGATTAAAATATTATCACAAAACTAAATATCCATTGTCATTTAAATAATGTTATACTATATGATCATGTTATCAAACCAAACAACTTTTAATCATAATAAAATAACATCTGAATCTTTACATCTTCTTGCAAATGCTTTAAGTTTTCAAAGTTCTTCATCAAGATGTTAAAAAAAATAATTTTTTTCTCTTCATAAAAATTTAACAAATATATCATATTTCTTTTACTCATATAAATACATAATCTTTTCTTAAAAAACTCTTTCTAAAGGTCTTTTTATTGAACTTTTTTCAATTAGACTTAAACAACAAGATAAAAGTCTTTTAAACGTTTGAGATCTCCCTACTTAAGTGCTATGATCCAAATATCTTTTCCTTTTTGGAATAAGCAAGAAAAGATTGCTACTTAATGTCTTTTTTATTCACTCTTTTTATTATAAAATATTTTATATGAAAGAAATATTGTTATCTTCTCATTGAACAAATAGCACTTGAAAACATAAGAAGAAGCAAAATAGTAGTTTTATTAAACCAACACACCATTAATTCTCTTGCTTTGGGTTGAAACTTATGCATGTGTATGTACTCAGCAAATCTCACATCAAACTCCACTTTGCTTCTTTTGAAAATGCTTATGAGTGAAAAACATATTCTTTAATATGTACATCACCTGATTGAACTACCTTAAATTAAGTAAAGGTGAGCTGAATTGCTTAAAAGTTCAAAAAGAGAGTTAATGGAACAAGTCATCAAGCATGTGAGGGTTAAAGATTAATAAGGAGATTAATGATCACTTTCCAAAGAGGAGAAGAAGAATATTGTTTAAAAATGATTTGCAATTAATATGAGAAGACATGTTGTTCTTTATAGTATTTTTTTAGTTTTATAATTTAGGTGTATTTTGAGATTTTTAAAAAATATTTTTTATTCTCTTTCCTAGACTACTTAAGTTAGAAGAATATTCTTCGTCTTTTATGAAAATATGTTTAATTTATTTTCAACCCACAAAATCTTAATACTCTATTTTTTGTTTTTTGGTCTTCATAGTTATCACTTTAGTACTAATCACAATCGATCTATTTGATGATTCAGCACAACATGTAGAACTTTTCTTAGTGAATATACAAATTGGGGTGACCACAATATTATTGAAATAAAATATAGGAAAAGAAATAAGGATCTATTAATTCCTTAGCAAATGAAAAATAGGAGAGAAAAAATGCATTAAACCAAAAATATAATATGAAGTTTTCATAAAAGGTGCACTTGCTTAAATTCATGCAAACACATTGATAGAAAATATAATGCTTAATCTCAACAATATCATTTACCCATAAATCTTAGATAGTGCAAAGTTCTCACAAAGTACAAATGTTAAGATGTTTGTAGCTATTTGGAAGTAACTAAGGTGTTGACATAACACTAGCTTTTGGAGCATGTTAACCACAATAATAGACTCTTATTAATCTTATCTCACCTTTAGAGAACTAATAGCTTATTGAAATTATTTTCATTACTTTATTATAATGTTGTGGTATTTCAAAGTTATATCTTATTAGCGATGGTTTGTATGTTGCATGTTATTTTAATGTATGTATTTATAAGATGTTTAACGTAGAAGTGTTTAACATTAGCTTAAAAAAATATGCTCGTTAGTATCATATCAGTTTCATAAGTTTTTTGGTATAAAATTTGGTTAAAATTTGTTTTAAAAATACTTAAAATTGAGTTGTTTTACTGTTTTCTCTACTTGTCACAGTCATGCAACCGTTAGCCCTCGTTATCGCTGCTCGAGTTAACTTACGCTCAAATGACTAGATTTGACTTGGGAATTTGATTGATCCACTTGAACCATGCCAACCCATTACCCTCTCTGACGCGCAAAGACTCGGGCCAACGCACCAGTCCCATCGACTCGTTTTATTTGGCCCAACCCCTACCTACCTGAAAATCAGACTAACAGCTTCAGCGGAGCCACTCACCCCTCCGTTTCGTCGTTCGCCATTGCTACAGCTCAAAATACACTAGTTTAAGAAACTGCTTAATTGAATTAATTTTGCAGCTTATTGTTTTTTTAAAAAATTGCTAATGAACTTTTAATATCTTTATAAATAGATATGCTCATAAGACTATACGAAAAATAGAAAATTATGTAATAAAATTTTATTTTATTTGTGTGCTTCCATCTTTGTAAACAAAGTATATATGTTCAACTCTAGTTGGAGAGATTCTAACTTCCGTTATGAGAGCCAAGGATCAAAGATGAGAGACCTTCTATCGAAATAGCCAACAACCAAATCTCTTATAAGCTTCAAAGATTGAAGATGAGAGATCTGTTACTAGTAGAGCCAATAATCAAACAAATTCTTGCTTTTATCAACACCTCTAAGTTTTCCTACTAACTTAAATCATTACCTCATCTCTTTTTTGTTGTGTTATTAACTCTTAGCTATGATGTTTTATTTGATGATAACAAATCTTAATTATTTCTAATGAATTTGGTTTTAGTAAATTTTTAAATTCTAAATAGTTGATACTCGTATTCATGAGAGAATTTAAAAAAGAAGAGAAACTAAAGTAAAATTTAATGAAAAGGATCTTGATAGAAGTGACAAACAACCAAGAAATATTTTTTAATATTATTTTTTAGATATTTTAATTTCATTTTTTGAATGTTAAGTTTGAATAAAATTAACTTTTCAAAACATAAAAATATTAATTAACTTTCATCTTTAATATCCTTGATTATCATCTTTGATTCAATATTTCAAATACACATTTCTTAAGAATTCAATTAATATCTTTGAAATTTTATTACTTAGTAACAATTTAAATACAAAATTTAGAATAAATAAAAACAAAAAAACCTAATTACCTTCCTAATAATCTGCTTGTCGTTCATCTATTGCTATAATGTTCGAGTCAGGTTAGGGAATGAATCCCAACACATTCATATGTAGCTAGGATAAGGAACATATTATCCAATATTGTAATTATTCTTATAATTACTAGTACACGTGGGTGATGAAATCTTGTACAAACCAATAGGCAGTCAACATTGAAATTAGGTTGCCTTAAATGTGCACCATAATGCTTATATGATGAAACACACTTTTCAAATACACCATATGGGACTAAATGAATTGCTTTTACTATGCAACGAATTTCTGAATTGCGGGAGTGATGTGAGCCATCTGATCATGCATTTTTGTGATCAAACAATCACGATCGTATCATATTTTTCATATCGCTAATTCCTTCAATCGTCCAATCGCAGATTTGTGCAATCGCACGATCCATATCTCTTCTACTCAACAAGTTAAATCTTGCCATCAGATCGTGATTTTGATCTAACGATCAAGATCAAATTCTGCTAGTTCAATCATGCAAATTAAATTTCGTCCATTCGATCCCTTAGTTTTCACGATTAAACAGCTGTGGTTCGGTTCAATCAAATGGCTCCAATGCAACAACTCTTTTAGCATATTTTGAGCCGTTGAGGCATTTCCTTAAAATATTAATTTCCTAATTAAAAACATTATCAAAGTTAAAAATTTAAAGGCTAATTTGGGTGTGTTGTAAGTGCTTTTAGTTGTTAGAAAATGTATATACATATAAGAATTTTTAGCAATTTTTTAATAAATACTTTTAAAAAATTCCAAAGACGAATGCTCAAGTCATGACCTCGAAGCAATTTGTAGCCATTCCTAATCGTCAACTCTTTATGTTGTTTCTTTCTTTAATGAACTCTAAATTTCTGAATTCTTTTTCTAATTAGCTAAGCTTTTATTTTCTCTATTATAACCAATTAAATTAAAATAATTATGTCTTATTAAATATTTTGTCAAGCATAGAAATTTATTTGCATGGATTTTTATCATTTTTTTCTTTATTTACCAATTATAATTTAATTGTAAGGCTATTGTAGCCTGTTTTATGTCATCATTGTAAGGGTTTAATCTACCCATTTTTTTACGAAAGGTTATATAGTTTGTTTTTATGTTTGATTTTCACTAGAGGTAGACATATATTTGTTTTTAAGCTAAACCATCTAAAAATTGCTTGTTACACAATTAAATTTTTGTATCTTATTATTTCATAATTTCTAATGCTTTATTATTAAAATAAAAATTAATATATTTTTAAGAAATCAAAAATTTTAATTCTAATAATTCACCATATTCTTGTGGAACAACAAATCACATTTTACACCTTGTCCATAATTGAACACTTATTGAACTATAATACATCATCGTCAAAATGCACTCTCTTTTTAACAACTTTTATTTTCTATTTAGTAATATAAAGTCAGAGTTATTCTTTTCTATTAAAGTACTCTATATACAGTTTGTCTTAAATTTTTTATTTTATATATATAATATTAGATATGACAAAAATCATTTTGTAGGATTTTATACTTCATATTTAAGATTTTGTCACCTATTGAACTTAATAATTAAAGATATAACTTTAGAATACCAATGTTTGGACAATTTTAAAATACTATACACACCAACTAACCCTAATTAGTGTATGATATCTTTTATATTTTATAATAATCTATTAAATATCTTCATATTATAGGTTATAAATTAGATCATAATAAAAATCTAAATGTCCTTCATCAATGTGCTACATATTTAGACGTATTCAAAAATCTTTCATAGCAACATCTATTGCTTTATCGCTCTAGAGTTTGAAGATCAGTCTAACAACACAATTAACAAGTTGTTATGTTTTTTTGCTTATTTAGAAGATCTAACATTATTTTGATTATATTTTTGGTTATTAGAGTTTATTTCAATTGATTTTAACTTCATTTACATTTTCAATTGATATTATAATTGATTGTGTTTTGAGAATGTGAGTACATGACAACTATAGTATATTAGGTCATCTAGGATCTTAAATATGTGTTGAATATTAAAAGTTGCATTTGCATCTATTTGAATGTGTTATATGTGTTATTTAAGTATATAGTTTCTAAACAACTATTTCTAATATTTCAGCTCATTTAATAATAAAAAAACCCATGATAATTGGGTATTTCAACCTTCTTTTAATATTTTCTTTTTAATACTTTTCTCACCTCTAAACTATTGCATGTCATGTATAGTTGTTAGTCTTATTTATGGAAGGGTTAATGAGGTTTTAAGTAACAAGAAAGCCTTTTTGTATATGAAGGCATCTATATCATAATTGGTATATTTTTTGAGAAATTTAGCACACATGTTTCATGAAACTTCAACAAACATGGTATTGGCTACCATGAGTATTTCCATAATCGAGTTATCATGGTAGTGTTATTTATCCTACCTTTAACAATGCTCTTACATAATTTAATATAACTAATCTTAACTTACAAGTACGTCATTCTACTCCTTAATATTTGCTAGTTTCTAAATTTAAATTTAAATATTATATGAATTTTTTACATGATTTCCTTTTTTTTATTAGTTAGCCAAGTTACTAAAGCAAAGCAAGACATTTTAATGGTTTATTATGTGTAACACTTTTTTTATACAAGTTATCTAATTTTACAAAATATATCATTGTCCTATTTTTTTATTGTGTTTTACATAATAAATTACCTAAGAATTTCATGTAAAGCTACATGAGTAATATCTATTCTTTGTTGGTGAAGTATTGTTCGAAATTAATTAGGTTTTATCTTTTTTAAATGTTCTTTCTTACTTAGTCACCTATCTTAAAATTTTTTTAACTCGAACATACTAAATCATAAAATTCTCATGAGATCCAAGCCCAAGTTTCCCAAAAGATGCTTAACTATCTCAAGATCATCTCTCCTATAGTCAATGTGAAACTTATTCATTATATTGGTCCCATACTTCGGAATCATTTTGTTTTTCTTTGAGAGCCTTGACCCTTTATAATTTTAATATTCTCATGATCCTTCTATCCTTCTCAGATAACAAATCAAGTGTTATAAGATATATATAAAAGACTTAGTATGCAATAACTTTATATTTAATATATTCTTATTTGAGACACATAAAAGAATTGTAAACCTATCATCTTGAATTGTAAAAAATCCATAAATTCTCTTTTTTGCTCACTATTTGGGTTAGATGTTATACATAATAATAATAAAATATCATAAAATTTTAAAATATTTTGATCCATCTAAGATAAAACCTTTTTATTCAAATTTTTAGAAAGTTGTACATTTTTCTTGAAGTTTTAGCTTAGTCTTATTGTTACTTGATTTTGTGAGATAGCTTTTGTTTCTTTTCTTCCTTTGCTTCCAGTGTTATTATTCTCAATAATAATCACATGTCTTAATATGGCCATCCAACGTCACCAACATTTTGCACAATTGTTGAAATTTTCTTGAAGTTCAATGATAAGCAAGCACAACGATCACTACTAACTTCAAATAAATTTCTAAAAGAATTGAGCCAAATGAAAAATGATCTCAAAAAGTTTTCAAAGAGAAAATCTTCTTTGATTTCTTTTCTATGTTGTCTTAAAGGAGAGCCATACTATGACACCCTTAATTTTAATATTTGATGGACAATATGATAGCTTTGTTGATGTCATACTTTTAACTTATTTTTTGAAAATGATATTATAAAGACAAAATAAAAGATAATAATTTTTACATAAATCTTTAATGTAGGTCTTAAAAAAAGATTATCCAAGTTAAAAAAAAACTTCCCAACTTGACCTATAACATAAAAGCAATACATGTAGTATCGAACTAGTGAGCCCATTTTGTATTGTTTTGTTTAGAGATCTTATTGATGATCATGATATAACAAGATATTAAAAACTATTTCTATTTCTTAAAATATTTATCATCATCGTTTTCCACATTATATTATATATGCAAAATTTTATAACATCACTAAAAAAGATTTAATGTATTAGTCAACATTGTTTAATTGACGGTGGAGAGATCCATTCTAACAACAATGCCAATCTAAGAATTCATGTGTTGTAATTATTATAGATGCAAAATAGTACTTGAGTTGGGTCTTTGGAAGACTTGCAAAGTGATGAAATCAAATAACAAACGCAAACTAAAACATCTACTTTCATAGGTAAAATAAAACCTAAAGAAAAATAGATGTGTTATAATTATTATACATTCTTTTATACTTTTTATTGACATATTTCGTCATTTTATTATACTAAAATATGAATTTAGACATTTAAGTGAAAAGTTAGCCAACTAAAGTTTAAAATACAACTCAAGCTTCTCCAAATTTACTCAAACTAGGAAACTCAGGATGGGAAAAACATTGTTAATTTATTAATCTGTTTGTAAGTTATTGTCTTCCAAACTCTTAATAATAATCTTGTTTCAGAGTTTAGAGTTGTAATAAAATAATAATGAAATAATAAATGATTGAGAAAACAAATAAAATATGAAGAGAAAGAAAAAGGAAAGAGATAATGCCAAACTAAAGAATGATATTCAAATAAATGCTTTGTTCTTTTCTTTCCTTTTTTTTCATGATAATTCTTGTTTTGTTTATTGTTTTGCACCTATTTTGATAGCGATCTTAAATACCTAATTATAATGATATAAACAGAGGTAATTAGTCATTTTACATGTTTTTCATAATAATTTTTTATATGAACTGTTTCAAAATAGATTGATGCACCAATACATGCAATGTAGTAGGTAGTATGTGCGACACCTACCATATGCAAAACTCACATCTTAGAAGTAGTACGCGTGTATCACACATATTGCGTAGGTAAGTTGATATGTGCATGCAATTTCGTGAGTTCATTGGTATGTCGCTTGAATGTTGATTTATAGGACTCTCGATTTGTTGCATATGTGAGGTTCTACCATGCATCCACTTACCTATTAAAAGCAATAGTCTATCATGCATGTAGTTTTGTCGCATGACCAATTTTATGCATGCATGATTAGTTATACTCTGTGTCTGTGTGCTATACTGCACTTGGGACCCCCAAATAATGATTATATTAACCAAAGATTTTTTTTATCATTATGTATATCTCAAAATTCCATGACAATGTTCTCTTGACCACAACTAATATACTTATATGTTAAAAACTACATTGTCTATTTCTTGAATGTACCAAAGTACTTGGCACAAATGTTATTAGATTTATTGAGTCGACTTGTAGTTTGGTCATTCTTATACAAATGTGGCTTAAATTTTGCTTACCAATATGACATGGTGAAATTTTTGGCTCAAGACATGTCTTAACTCCTTCAATTGTAACTTTATTCATGCTAAATTTAAGTTATCTTTGATCTTTAGGATAAACTCTCATTTTAAACATGTGATAGAGACAACAAAGTATTGCAATTCTTTGACAATTTCCTTACTTTATGCAATTTATATTTGCATTGTTGAAAAGGCTCACCATGACTTGCAATTATAAATTTAATAATGGCATTTAATTAATAAACATTATTATGTTTTTTCAATGCCAAAGACTAATTTCTTCTTTGATATTACAATAAGCTTTCATCACATTCGTTTTTTGAGGTATGTTTATTCTTATAAGGTATTTTTTCCATAAAATAAATAAGATAGACAACTTAAAAGGTGGGCCAACACTGGGCCGTTAGCTTGGATTAAGTTGGGCTAAGCCTTGCTTAACAAATTCAATGCTTATTATAATTTAATAAACTTTTTCAAATACTTAGCACAAATTAAATCTTTTATTGATAATCATCCTCTTAAATAAATGTTGTGTGTGGTAGTTGATATAATTCCTTAGTGTGTGTCTATCAACTAATATGCTTCGAGCTTTATTGTCAACTTATGGAAAAAAAACATAGTGAATTAGTTTAACACAGAACATTTTAATATTTAGTGATGTGGCTTTTGGTTTAAACTTGCACGCACATTAGAATGTAGTGAGCAATTTATATGCTTGCAAAGAAGCCATCAATGTCATTACTATTTTTGAACTCCATTGAAGATAGTGGTTATAATGGAGATATACATTTTTTTGAAGATTTTGTTTGTGTTCTTGTAATTTTTTTATATATAATAATGTGTTGTGTGCATTTGATCGTGATTGTAAAGCTCATATCATTTCAAGACCCATATTATGGTGATCTTGAAGGTTTAATGTATTATTCAAGCTTGTTCTTATGGGTTTAAGATTGATTTAGAGACAAGGTGATTCAAATAGTAATTGCTTTATTTGAATTATTGGCTCGATAAAAACCACCTGATCTAATCAATGTGACTAAATTTCCCCAAAATGCTAGCCAATGGTCCCAACTTGTTAATTATTCATAAATTATTGGGTTTTGTCTCCTTTATGACCTTAATAAAAGAGAAGCCAATTTATTTTGTAAGGATCCTCTTTATAACCCTTAGTACAAATGAGAATGGAGCAATCATCAAATATTATCAGAAATAAAATTATTTAACAACTGCTAAAAGTGGTAATCATAAAAATAAATAGTCTTACATCTAAAATACAAGATAGAATTGGATTGTATGTGTAAGATCAATGTCCTAAGATGCTAATGTACATTTTGAGATAAAATTTAACTTTATCTAGTCTAAGATGGTAAAAAAAATAATATCTTAATATAATAAAAAATGCTCATGATATTATCATATCAAAAATAATATCTATATTTGTACAATGTGACTGATAAAATCTTAAGGAGAAGTTGATAGACTTATATTGTCTAGGATTAAATTAGTAAAAAGTAATTTTCAAGTGATATCTTAGAGATGAAATTAGTAGATAAGAAGTTATTGGTAATAGATGAAAGTAATGAAAATAAATTATCTTACATTAAGAAGAAAATAAATTATGAGATATACATGTAAGATTATTATCTTAAAATATGAAAATACATTTCGAGTTAAAACTTATTTTGACTAATATGAGACCAAAGGTAGATAATATCCAAATATAATAAAGTTAAGTAGTGATATTTTGCTCTGCAAATCTCATAAAAAGTATAAGTTATTTTTTATAGTTTGATTTCTTGGCAAACTCATCTACGGGATGATTACATCATTTTAAGATGATGGAGCTCAACTCCTCATAACCAATTGTTGGTCAAACACCAAATTAATAGCAAATCACAACATTGATATCCTTCAATTCTACCCTTGTAATTAAACAATGAAGCTAAAAATCTTTATATGGTTTCTCAATTGAATTGCCCTTTTTTTTTTGCATATTTTATCAAAAAAAAAACTATCTACAATTATTACAAAAAATTGCAAGACATAAAATCATTTTAAAATGATTTTTAATCAAATAAAATTGTTATAAATTTGATCAATCACCTTGTCCAAGAAAACAAAGTAGCTAAGCCTCTACCTCTTCTCTCTTATTAAGTTATCTATAATTTCACTTCTCTCTTTGTTTCGTAACACATCTATACCTATTCTCTCTCTTATTTTTATCGTTACTCTCAAAAACTAATTAGCAACATTATCAATTGATCATATATCTCAGACCCAACTTTCTTTAAAATGAATAGAATTGATCATTCTTCTTAAAAGCAACTTTTTTTTCTCATCCTTTGATCTAAGTATGCATAGACCATCTATTTGTTTAGCTCAAGTTTTTGTCGAAACCAATAGGCCTCATTGATTGATCCTATAAACAGCCTTTCTCTCAAAGCAACCTTAAAAACAACTTTATCCATGATGTGATAGAAAGCATTTCTACAATGAAAGAACACCTATATTGATTTTAGCTAACCTTAGATTCATTTGTTATGGCTTTGGTGCTTTTATAAGAATTTTTTTTTTAAAAAGGCATTTACAAAAAATAATGCATGTGCGTAAAACAATTGTTTTTCTTATTATTTAAAAAAGTCTCTAATGATAATAATTTTTTTTTAAAAAAAATATAAATTGTTTCATAAAAGAGCTTCTGAAACATTAATAATGATGTGAAACAGATCTCAAGAGCTTTTCCAGGCTGGGTTGACGAGAGCTATATTTACCCAACCGACAAGGTGCCTTTACATGTTGGAAGGTACATGGCCTGTCATGGAAGACGAAGCTACAGAACAGACAAAGAAAAGGCCATCCCTCACATCTGAGGGAGTGGCTTCAGCTCGAGCTGCTCTGGCTACCATACAATAGGAGAATGGATCAGTTCTGTAAAAGTATCACAATTAACAGAGAAGGGTACTGGAAATAAGCAGGAAGAGGGGGTTCACCAAAGCACAGAAAAGTTCGAGGTGAAAGCAAATCGGCAACGCTTCCTCGCCCGCTTCATCGAATCGAGTTACAACAGAAGCAGGGGGAGGTTGAGAATTGTGATCCACATAACACTGTAACAGTAAAAAAAAGAAAAAAAAAAGAAGAGAAAACCTATGACGAGAACAGGGGAACACAAACTGAAAACACTAGCATTGGTTTCCCCTGCGGCAGGAGAGGACGCCGGCGCCGGAGGTGATGGAAGCTACCATGGAAGAAGACTTGGCGCCGAGGCTCGATGCGCGGGAGTAGCTCGCTGATGCCCCCGCGCCGGACGGAGTGAAGTAGGCGCCGTTGAGAAGAAGATCCCCTTCCGACCTCCAGTTCCAGCTCTTCCAAACACCTTGATTCGTGTCAACCCGCTTGGTCACCTGTTACATGACGGCGTCTTCATCTCATCCCAATTGATGATCATGGTGGAAGAGTTTTTTGATTTACCTCTTTGGCAAATGGGTTCACCGGAGCGAGGTACCTATTGCCCTGGCTGTTGATGGTGGGATCTGCACTGCCGCCAATGGCGTACATCTCCCAGTGGGTGTAGTCGTTATTCACAACATGGAAGTAACCGTGCCTGCACCTGGATTACATCCAAGGTTGGATCTTGTTCATGAAAACAGGAATTTGTAGATGAAATTGATGGTACCTTGGCATTCGTTGAATGAGGCCCTCTCCAAAATGGTTGAATGCTATTGTTACCTGCATCACTTTGTCCCTCTCGTAAGAGTCGCTGTGGCCTAGCAGCATCACCTGCATCGGATAGAACAACATTGGTTTCTTCGACTCTTCCATTGATCGAAAACAGGAGATTCCTGCAATGGAAGCTACCTCGTTGTGGTGGGTGAAGAAGTTGTTGGAGATGGTGATGGCGGTGGATCCCATAATGGCATCGACGAGCCCGTCGGCGCAATTGGAAAGCGAACAGTGGTCGACCCAAATGTGGCTTGAGCCGAAGATGGAAACGGCGTCGCCATCGGCCATCGTCCTCCAGCCGTAGTGAGACGGAGAGCTCCTTACCATGGCGTTGCCAGTGGGCTTGCAGTCGTGGATGTGAAGCCCGTGGATGATGATGTTGGTGATGAACTGGATAGTGATGCAGGCTCCGTTCGCGATGTGGACATTCACACCGCGGCCATCGATGGTCTTGAAGCTGTTCATGATGAGCTCCTGCTTGAGGGTGATCACCATGTCGCGCTTGAACACAATCCAGAGCGGCTCGTCCTGAATCACGGCATGCCGCAGGGTCCCTGGACGAGGGTTCACCGCGTCATCATCGCTCGGGTCGGTCACGACGTAGAAGCGGCCGTCCCGTCCGCCGACAGCGTTGCGGCCGAAGCCGATGCCGCAGTCGGCGAGGCGCTTGCGGTCGCGCTGCCACTGCGGATCGCAGCGCCAACAGTCGTCGATGGGGTTGCCGGTGCCGCAGGAAAAGAAGCCAAGGCTTCGTCTTGCCGAGCTAGTGTTGATTGCCCTGTTTCCCATTGGACACAATCATCGATTCTCATCATCCATCATTAATTCGATAGTGGTGGGCAAGTGCAAATCTAATAATTTCCACGTTGTTGAGCGTGCGAGAAAGCAAGTAGACAAACAAAGCAGGTGACCCAAAAATTCCAACTACATGAACAATGTATCAGTGGACATGAAGCGAAATGCAAGGCAATAACTTCATTCACCGACGCAATAAATGGCGAGTGTAGCAACTCCACTCTTTTACGTGAATAATGGCAGGCAAGAACACGGCAGGGTAAGCAAAGAGAGGAGTTTTGAGAAATAAAGAGACGAGACGAGAATTGCAAGGTAACAACTACACCGGTCCATTAATGAAGAGAACAAGGTGATGTGTAGTTTAGGAAAGGACAGGGACTGGCCAGCATTTTGCCATGGGATAAGAAAAGGGGAACCATTGTTATTAAAACTAAAGACATGTAATTTAATGCGCCTCAAGCATTTAGTCATAAACAGAGAAGCTCTGTTTTATGCATGTAGAGAGCAAGTGAGAAAGATTACTTATGAACATCGTTTACAATCGTTTCTGGGTCGTCGACCACGCCGACCACCGGTTCGCGCTCAGATCTGCAAGGAGAAACGACGAGAGATGTATTAGTATATATCTACAATAGTATCATTTTTAAGGTGAAAGGTTAACCTTCATAGAGAAAGAAACAGCGAAGGAGATGAAACGATATTGTCAAAAGAGCAAAGGTAACTAATTTGGCCGGTATTAGAGGGAAAAAAAAATGAAGGGTAGGGTTAAAAACCACGGTTACTTTTTCTTTTATTTCTCCACTTTTCGCCATTAAGAAAGCGATAGGGCTACATCACACTAGATTTCAACTCAGATCTCGCCGGCAACGAAGATGCGAAGAATAAGAAACTGCGCATCTTAAAACAGAGCTTTCTTAAGCTGAACTCACCCCGCAATCGACACAGATTCGCCGACAGTCGGCGCCACGGCCTCGCTTAAACCCCGCCTTGCCACTCCAATACGGGCCCTGCCAGGAAAACCAACATTTCCTCAGGAACACCAACATCTCCACAAAAATCCTTTACAGAACCTCGCCCCCAAAGAGCGAATCCACCACAATCTCTTCTCCAGCCAAGGAACCGAAATTCCATCCACAGGGTTGAAAAAGCAAGAAAAAGGGAGAGAATGTACCTTCCGATTAAGACCTTCCCGGTGCCTCCACCCAACCCGATGACTCCGGCGAGGAGAACAAGAAGTCCGAGAGCAAGCAGCGGCAAGCACTTCGAGCTCTTCGCCATGGAAGCCACGTTCTTCTCGTATGCGACCGCTATGAAGCGAATCCGAGGAGAATTTAAAGCGGTTGAAAAGAAAAGCGGGTTAGGGCAACGAACGGAGACAGGGGAAGGGAAAAAGGTGCACTTGCCCGCTGCTCTCTGCGAGGGGAGGCGCCGACGAGTTATAAAAAACCGTGTTCATTTATAGAATGTTCCAGTGGGCCCCATTTTAACTAATCACAATTCTTTCCCGCCTTAATTCAACTTTCTTAGTTATTTGATGTTTATTAACCTTTTCTGTTTAACTAAATATCGTTAAACACTTTTGGACAACGGTACGTTAAATTCTCCTGTTATTATGCAAATAAACTACTGTACATCATGAAACTACAGAATGGTTCGCCACTGTGGTATTTTTGTAATTATTGTGTCCGAAGCGATTGTTTTTGATAAATTAAGGTTCTTTTCTTTTCAATAAGGAAAAAGTAGCCACCATGACTGCTGCATTGTCACTAATGGATTCCGTGTAAATATCCACCGGTGAACGGGGAATCACCGACGGTGGCACGAGCAGGCATGCACGAGCCGAGTAGACCATCACGTGCCGGTTTATGGATCTAATAAAAGAAAAAAATATTATTGAATTGATTATAAAAAATTAAATATATAAACATTAAGTGAAGTTTAAATCACAAATATAAAAACTTTTTTTAATTAAAATATGTATTAGTAGATGATTATTTTATGAAATTAAGTATTGGTTTTAATTTGTGAATTTATATAAATGATTTAAAATTTGAAATGAAAAGATTTTTTTTAGATTTGTTTTAAATTATTTCTATTTAATTCTTGATGACTTAAGTGGAAAAGTTTAGTACCTTATTTTTTAGGTAAATTTTGATAAATGAATATTTATCTTTTAATTTTTTCTTCTCCTTCTTTTCTTTACTTCATACCTAATTTTGGGATTCACATATCTCTTATTTTTCTTCTCTTTGTTTTTGTTAACTAATTTCTCTCCCCTTCTTTCTTGACATTATAACATTTTGTACCAGCGCAATCACTCAACTAGATTAATGTTTGTGTGCATATCTACTCACTCGACATCTACATAAGACCCATGCCCATCTACAATTGCACACTCATTGTTCCAATGACCTATGCTCATCCATATGTGCATTGCCCAAGCGATCCCCTCTCACCCACATTTCACTTATACTCATGCAATGCTTTTTTGCACCCTCCCTTACACATATGAATAATTGTGATCCTTTATGCACATAATCACATAACTATCCATGCATAAGCCTTATTGTGCAATTCTACACTTATCTGAGCACCCAAAAAATCCTTTGTATACCAAATTATGCTAGGTTATAAATAGAATAACAAGTTCATTACCAGCTAGGGCTTTATAAAAATAAAGATCTTGTTAGAGCAAATAATTATGTTCTTCACTCATATGTTAGACCAAAAAAATTTTAATCCATTTTGACTTATAATTAATCTTTTTTGGGTTATTTCTATCGCCACCATAGTCATTATCATTATCACTGTTGTGTAGCCCACATGGCCAATTCAGTAGGTCAACCCACTCTGACTACCACAGATCCATTTGATCCTCGTAGGTTCGTATAAATCTGATCGATCTGCATCGACTTACAAAATAAATCTGAGGGGTTGCCACGCCTCTCCCACACCATCTCGATTGTTCTGTGCACCACCTCATTGTTGACTACACAGGGACTCAAGACTTACAATTTGTTTGAAAATTGCTTATTGTTTTAATTTTTAAATTTTTTAAGACACTGTTTTATAGCATTTAAAGTATAATTTTTTTTAAAAAAATTGTGATGACTTTCAAAAATTTTAAATGATTTTTAAAATTTCAAAATGTTACCTTTAATATTCATAAGCATCCTATCATCTTCCTAAACTTAGTAAATTATTGTTATACCTCTTGATGTTTATGAATAAGAATATTCGCTTTGTTGTAAGGTGTGAAATTTTAAATAAATTAATAAAATGTTGCTTCTAAGCTTACTTGATACAAGACGTGTTGTGAGTTATTATCTAATGATGCGATTCCATAGTTGCCTTGAAAAAAAGAATAATATGCTCAAAATGAGAGATCTCGACCTATTATCTGGTAACCACAAGAGTGCCAAATCACGTCTAATTTTCTAGTTTGTAAGAGGGGATTACTCATTATGTCTAATCATCTTGTTTGAGCAAGTAAATGTGTGATTTTCTTTACTTACAATATAAGAATTCTATTTGTGTGTATCTTGTCACTTCACCATAGACTTGAGTCGTAATTACTATAGATAGTTAAATTTTCTCTCTTTTATATGTTAAAATCTCTTGTGTTAAAGAATTTGTACAAGTTCTTAGGTTTTGGAAAAACTTTTACTTATCTAGTGATCTTAAGATTTTCTAATTCTAAACATATAGTCTATTGGATAAATTCTTGTATGGATTTATTACTTAAACTAAAATATTTTTCTATTGACTATAAGCTAAAGATAGGTCTTAACAATTTCACCTTACATCAAGCGATGCTCACCTGGCTCTCCCTAAATTATGATGCCACATCATCAAATTCTTTACCCTTTTTCTAATCTTGAAAACATAAAAATCTTCTTTTCTTTAAGGTAAACATATAACAGGAGTAAATTGAAGTAAAAAACTTTTTCAATTAAATCAATTTCAAAAAAACTTTTGCATTGAAGATCCCATTTTTATAAGGAGAATTCAACATTTAAATAAAAATATCATTATATTTTTCTCTTTTTCATACATTATTTGAGTCACGTAAAGTCTAAACCAATATAATGATAAAAATTTTATTATATAACTATCATTTTTACAAAAAGGAAAGATTAAATATAACAATTGTTATAAAACTAAAGGAAATAGTAAAACATCTTTTAGGTAAAGATATTATTATCTTGTCTTCATTACTCCTCTTTAGTCCCATTTGTGTCGTCTTTTGACCTGAAAGTATCAGATCAAAAATAGATTGAGCCAATCAATACTCTGTGACAAAAGCTTATAATATGATGTAAAATAAACAATTTTTGGATAATTACATGCATAGTCTATAAGATCAATAATGTGAAAATAATAAGAGATAATTATCTTTCTTTTCTTGGATTTATTTAAAAATTAATTTGTTTAAGAAATTTTCTTATTGTTAACACTTTTAGAGCCATTTTAATTTTGATAGTAAAACACTTCATAAGATAATTTATTAATGAATAACAAGTTTGTCTTGGAAATAATCATCGATGCTCCAATCTTATTACTTGGCATAATTTTCATTCGTTACACATTTTGCATCTTCTTGTTATTTTTTTTCAATTCACATACATCATTATTTGTTAAACATTGATTTTTTTTTAATACAAATGATATGATATATATTTAGTATATAAGTAAAATAATATAATCATGCTCAAATCAAAACATGTGATAAAGCAAGTATAATAATATGTGATTATAATATATAATGGCAAGCATCTCCTATATAACATTTTTTGCATATCAATTTAAGTCTTTAACCAAATATGACATATTACATCAAATCATATACATGATGTATAAGTTTTGCTTATGCATTTTCAACTTGGTATTATCATATTAAAAAGACTTTTATTTTATAATACATATTATATTAAACATATATATTAAGAATAAGATTTTTCTACTCATGCTTCTTCTAATTGATAACACGTCATTACAAATCAAGATTAGAAAGCATCTCCAAATATAATATTTTTACTCTTTAATTTAAGCCTCTAACCTAGCATTATATATTAAATCAGATATATCATGTACAAATTATACTTATCTTTCAAACTACTTAGTGATCTCACTAAGACTTAAATCTTTACTTTAATTCGTGATTGCTATAATAGTCTTGATTTCTCTTAATTTTGCACCTAACTCCTTTTAGATCCTTTTTAATGCTTAAAAGTACTTCATTTCTATCTTTCCTTTACTCTAATGCATGTACCTAAAACTAACTACATATATTTTATCTCAAAGAACTCTTCCAAAGTTAAACCTCACTTCTTTTTATATTAGAACAATCTCTTTACATTTTCAATCCGTTTATCTTCCTCTAATAGTTGTGTTCATTCAATCTGCATCTCTTTGACTTTATTTCTACTTAATTCTAACTATTTTTATTTGATTAAACTCTTTCTATGATAGTTCAAGCAATCTTTCACCATTTTAAAATCTTAAATATTCTCAATTCTTTATATCATACTTATACAATACAAAACTTTCTATTATATATTTAGTTAAATCCGTTATTATTTGCTCATATTCAAACTAGTCATATTGATAAAATATAATAGTCATGCATGCATGATTTACTTCTACTTCATTTGATTATACTTGCATGTTATTTTTTTATATTATATAATATTAATTACATTTAATTACCTTTGGTTCTTATGCATTAATGACTTCATATGATGGACTAGTTGTCATTATATGGTCCTTAGTCAACTTTTCTGTCATTCATATTTCTCTCAATTTTATTATTTCTTTTTTACTTGATCATATAGTATGATATCCTTCTACCATATTAGATGATAAAATTTTTTCTTAGCCTGTTAAGCTCATCCATCCCATAACCTTAATGCACTGACTACACTATATCGTACTTATACCATTTTATTGTTATACTTGTATGACGATTTTACATTATATCTCAATTAGTTCTCTCGCTTGATTGTATTGTAATATCCAATAAGATTGTATTATATAATACCTTAAAATCTTAAAAAACGGCCTAAAAAAATTTTAAAAATTTATAAAAATTCTCAAATCAAAATCAAAATGTCATAACTTCTCCTTCCTTAAGATCATTAATTATTTTTAATATTATATATTTTCTTAAAATAAATGACCCTCACTTTTATGATGTTACAACCATCAAAATGTGTACAAAGAAATGGTGAAGATATAAACTAAAACAACAAGATGAAAACAACTTCTTATTCTATGATGCAAAGCACAAACAAAAATATTACAGTTTAACTCTTTTTGAAACTTGGTATACACTTAGAATGATCCAACAATTTGCATTATTCTTTTCTCAAGTACCTTTTTTTTATCTCTTTTATGCTCCCTAGTAGGATAAATATTATTTTAGGAAGCTCTTAATTACTAGAATTATGTTTTCATTAAGATTAATTAGTCATTATACTTTATTGGTTATGTTTGTACTTGAATGATTCAAAAATCATATTAGAGCAACACAGAGAAAGAACTAATCACTTGGGTGATCAAATTTTCCAATTAGCTTATTTGGCATACTTAAAATCTATTATAAAATTACAATGCAATACATCATATTATATGATCAAGTTTAATTCAAAGACTTGGTTTGAATACTCTTGGGTTTACGTACTTCATATAAGTACGATAAACATATCTTATTTGTATAATATAGTTCAAAGTGAAGATAATTATAAAACTCTTGGGTTTTAGGTATTGTAAATTTTGAAGGCACAATGTCCATAAGGGAGCTTAAATTATATAATTGACAAACCTAAATAAGTTTCAAATCAACTCAAATTATTTAGTAATATGTAGCAACAAAACATTTCCTTTTTTTAATCTTGTTAGTAACAAAAGACTAGTAAAATGTACATTAAAAATTTCGTGTGATTCAATCCAAACTTGAAGCTACATCCACCCTAGCTAAATGATTCAACCCACTAAAAATATTGAATTAATCAAAGCCGATAGCATAGACTTAATAAAAATATATAAAATTGCTCAATAAAAACTTATAATATTGACTTGATGAAATCTTATAATATCGACTTAATAAAAGCATATATAATTACTTAATAAAAGCCTACAACTAATTTAATAAAAGTTAAAATACTAGCTTAATAAATTACTAAAATTATAACTTAATAAAAACCAATAAAAGAATAATTAACAACAATAAGACAAACAAACTAAGCAAAAATTTAAATACAATAATTCTTATAACTAATAAATAATTAATCAAGAGATACACTACTTAAATCAAAATAAGATATACAATAATACTTAATGTTCATACAAGTGAGAATGTAATAGATATAACTTAAAATAATAAAGTTTAACTTAACACAAGGATAAAAAGAATGCTACAATGAGTGCTCTAAATTTAACACCATGATGTTGTTTTTGCTCTTCTAATAAATGATGAATGTAATCAAACTTCTTCATAATAGATTTTCCAAATAAGAATTAGTATATTTTATCATATTTAGATGTCATTATATACTTCTAAGAATGCTTCAAATGGATCTAAAAATCTCTCAATCATTTAGTCTGATCTACTGTCTAATTCTCTTAATGAATGTGTCATACTAATACCAAGGATAATATCATATTATAAAAACTTCAAGAATATTAAACTTTAAATCAAACCTTTTGAATAAATGATTAACATATTATATGATAATGGTATTGTATTAATATAAGAAGTATAAAACAATCATATTACTCAAGATCGCCTTTGATTAACATTCTATAAAATCCAACTATTAACTAGTCATAATATACAATAAGTTTATTATACAATGATGATTAGTTCAGCTAATATAAACTTATGTTTTGTAAAATCTAAACATTTATTGATCATATTGTAAAGTATAAGAATAATTAGTTTAATTAATACAAATCACATTCAATTCAATATCATTTTAAATTCAACTTAATTTAACATTAACACAAATATAATTTGCTATTAATATAATAATTTAAGATAGATAATATATGTTAAATAAGATAAAATACATGCTTTAAGAAAATCATAAGTATCTCAAGTAAATAATTATTGTTTTTGACGTTCTAATTACTAAAATATGGAGACTCAATAAAGCTCTTCTTCTCGTGTTGTTGAAATTTGCGTTTATTCTAGTGCTAGTTATGATTAACTTTCAAACATTTTTATTAAACTCCTTGAGTCATTTGCTCAAGTTCTTCACATGATTGACTTAAATTGCTCTTTAGATGTATGATTTGAAATCAATATTAAGCCTGACAACTAAGCTCACAAATAAGATGGTATCATATGGCACTTATATCATCCTTTATGACAAAAAAAATAGTATGTTCAAAACCTAACTCTTAAATTCTCACTAAAAAGGTAAATAAATAGTTCGACTATAATGATTGTCTTTAATTATACTATTATTATCAACTTCTCATATGGTGACATACTTGTATAATATGGAGACAATATTTATAATAATACAATACATTCTAGTTTATTTAATCGCTCAGTCTAACCCCTTATGCTATTCTCCTAATGCATGTATTATATAAGCATGAAATGTGTTATCTTATTATAAAAACTATGATAATACTAAACCTCAAATTAGAACTCTTGGATAAATGATTATTATATTATACATTAATGGTATCGTACAAGTATAAGAAGTATAAAAGAATCATATTACCCAAGATTGCCCTTAGTTGATGTTCCATCCAATCCAATTATTAACAGATCATACTATACAATGGATTTATTATATAAGGATAATTAATTCAACCAATATAAACCAATCCTTTATGCTCCAAATATTTATTGATCCTATGTATAATGGATTCATTATATAATGATAATTAGTTCAGTTAATATAAACCTCACTCAATTCAATCTTTTTTAAATTTAACTTGATTTAATTTTAACTTATGATATAATTTATTATGAATTTAATGATCTAAGATAGATAATATATTTTAAATATGATGAAATATATGCCTTAAAAAATCATCAGTATCTCAAGTAGATTGTTATATATTTTGATATTCTAATTACCAAAATAAAAAAATCAATAAATATCTTTTTCTTGTGTTTCTTGAGCTTATGTTTTTTCTGATGCCAATTATGATTAACACTCAAATACCTCTGTTAAAATGATCAAGCTCTTCACATTATTAACTTAATTATCTTTAAGAGGGATGTTCAATATTAGTACTTAAGAAAAATATTAATAAATACAAACTAATAATTTTATCATCATCAAACAAGTGATACAATGACCAAATGATATAATAATTTTTTCCTTTTGATGATGCAAAACTATGGAACAAATATAGATATAAAAAGATATTAAATCATATAAGCATATAAATACTAGCTCTCAATATATATAATTTATACATATAATAGATAAAACATAAAGATGGTATGAATATTTTTTATTTATCACTTCACTCTCCTTCTTTTTGCCATACATCAAAAGATAAATTAAAATTAAAAATAAGCAAACAAGGGATGCATACAATTATATATTTATTATAAATATGAATAATACAGGACCAAGGATTCATAATAATCTTTAAAAGCTAATTGAATAGCTTCTCACTTGTTCAAGAATAAATCAAATAAGTAAAAGCTTCTAGTTGTTCAATTGCACAACTCCCCCTAAATCGATGCATATGAAAAATTAAAATTATCATTATCATCAAGTAAAATACATGCTTAAGATTTTAATTTAAATAACATGCTTTCAAAGAATTTCTCTCCCACCTTCCCCTTTCTAAGAAGCATGCTTACATGTATAATCAATTTAAGATTTAAGTTTATATGCTTAAACAAATGTAGTTCTAGTTAATCCATAATTGAGTGAAGCATCATTTCTAGAAACATTTTTATTCTTTGCAACTCATGCATAAATAAGATATCTAGAATTGACATTAGTTCTAATTTTATAATCTTTAAAAATATGACTTTTTTAAATAATTTTTTTGAACATTTATGTGTCAATACAAGATATTCAAAAACATGAACTAATTTAAGAAAATTATTTTCTAACTCTTCATGGTAGGGTTTTGTTTCCTCATCTTGCTCACTCTTGAATGGGTTGTCATGTTGACGTGCCATGAGATAAACTACTCCATTTTTATTCTTTTTTTAAGGTGGTGATGATGGAACTGAATCATTACGCGTCACTTTCCTCAATTTCTTTTTCTTGTTCTTTGTGAATTTTCTCTCAATCTACAATATAAGATATTAGAGGCAAAAATATTCTATTTCCTTATATGAATGATAACATATCTCAATATTTATTTTTTCACCATTTCTTTTGGATTCTTCGACCTCATCCATAACACATGAATTTGTAGGAACACAATCTATGACAAATTTCATAACATGGTCAGAGTTGTAAGTATTTTTTCTATTTTTGTAGATATTTTGTAAGTCATACCAAATATTATATATAATATCTAAATACATAATATTTTCAAATATACCATTTGATAACCCATAATATATGATATTTAAAGTGCAAAAATTGTACCTAAGTCTAATTTAATTGAGATTCTTGTTCAATTCTCCTTTAAGACTAGACATATTTTTTCAAAGTTTCACGATGTTTGTGCTTCTTTATTAATACCAACTCTAAGAGTCAGTATATCAATTTGTCACGCACGAATCATTCACATCATAGTCTTTTATCAGCAAAATGACTTTCATATCAATAATCACAATTAATGTACCATTTTTTTAGATTAATAAATATATGACATATTTCCAACAACAAATTATCTATTTCCGTTGGACAGATTGACATGCCTTACTTTAAGATACAAGCAACTCCTTTTGTATTCTTTACCTAATTAAGTTTTTCAAAGCCAAACGACGCAACGAAGGTGAAGCAGGTGGCCGGATCCTCGTCAGCATTTGCCATAAGATTAGGAAAATAATCGCCGCTGATTGAGGGATCATCGACAACCATCTGCGTGTGCTTCACGCATTGCACTTGATCACGTAGTCGCGTAACGTGCCAATGTTTGCTGCGCAAGTCTTGGAACAGATCTCGCTCATGCATGCGGTGTCGACCTAATCATTACCTTCTCTCAAACTTTGTTTATTACAAAGCAGCAACAATTGGAGTGTCACATGCCTTCATTGAAGCATCTTATTAAAAAAATATAAATATATATATTTAAATATTTAATATAAAAAATGATCGATTTCAGTTTTTGTAGTTGAAATATAGTTACTGCTGACATTGGAATATGTCACGCTAGAAGGTATTGTCAGATGGGAATAAAGTAATTTTTAAAAATAATTAAAAGGTAGAAAGTAAAGTTTACTTTTATTAATAAGCTTATGAAAAGAAAAAAAAAATCTTATTTTAAATATTTTTATTCACATTAATTGTGATTTCAAAAAGTCATCTTTTTAGAAACTATTTTTCAAACAGTGTACCATACGAGCTGTTTTGGTTTTAAGACTCATCCAACTTCCAAAACCTTGAAAGCTACGTCTCATCTTCCATCTAACCACAAGGGTTATTATCTCAAATATTATATGAGAAAGATGCATAATTTTAAAGAAGGTTTGCTTTCTACATGTTAGGCATAAGCCATAGGCCAATAATCATATGTGGTCAAGGTCGACTTGACAAGTATTCCTTTGTGCTAAGTCAAACGCTTTCTAGATTCCAATTTGATTGCTAATGATCAATATGCTTAAGAATATCTTGTTGTTGGACTTAATATTGGTCATAAATTGTATTATTTGTATCAATGATAATATTAAGAAAAGGATACATACAGACAATAACTTCAACGAAGAGTTTGACTATTCAAGAAAAGAAGCGTGTAGTTAATGTAAAGTTGTTCGTTCTTTGAAAAGTTTTGTATTAGATGAGTTGAATCTCATAAAAAAGATCACAAAATCATCTCCATAAGAACATAATTATGGAGTAGTTTTATTAGAGCAAATGATTATAATATTTAGTATAGTTTTAAAGACTTTGAACTAAATTCCAAAATGTCATAACGTATTGTTAAAATTATTATTATATATAAAATAGAATTCAAAGGTAGGATAAGAAAAAGATTTCACATATTAGTTGAGAAGATAATTAGATCTTAAAAAACATTTATAGAGCTAAAAACTTTGATATACTCTTAACATGCTTGAACTATCTTACAATAAAGAAAATGCACGACAAAGATTGCAATAGCTGAAAGCTTTTTTTTAGTCCCTTGAGTCATAGTCTTGGTATTGGTGTTGGAGATAAAAAGTTGCATGTAATATGTTGAAATATATGATCTTTTATTTTGACATTTTCATTCGAGCATTTTGTTCGTTTAGAGATGACCACTTGCATAGCCAAAGGACTCAAGTGTTGGGATAGAACATTTTTTATTCATATTAATGTTATATGATAAATTTGCAATAATGGTTCACTCTAAGGAGAGTTTGTATTTTACATGTGCTCCATAAAACATGTACACATTTCTAGTGAAGATTGGCTTGAAAAGTATCATAATTTTTGGTTAATCTAACGAATAAATGAACTTAAGCGCTTTATAAATGCCCACTTTAGTTGTTAATAATGAATAAGCTTAAGAATATTTTAGTATTTGACTTAACCTTTGTCGTAAACAATGTTATTGATAGATAATAGATATAGTTGATTAATGTTTGATATAAAATTGAAGTTTTGTTTTTCAAACATGCATATATAATGTACAAAAAATTGAAGTTATATTTTTAAGACACACACACACACACACACACACATATGATAATAGATATGTTCTTAATTAAATTGTGACATATTATATTTATTTTATCTTCACTTAAGATTTACTTTGAATCTCAAAAAAAATATTTAAGACTTAATTAACTTCATACAAACACTTATTGAAAATTGTTTGAGTAATTAGAAAAATGATAGGCCTGACTTGTTTCTTTAATTAATAGACTACAAAATCACAAGGTTTCAAGAATTCAAACTCTAGTTCAATATAATTTAACTAAGCAAGCCAAGATTGATACCCATTCAAGATTTTCAAACTCAAGAGCTTGAGAAGGGAGCAAGTAATAAGGTTGAGCTTGAGCCAAATCCTACTGGGCCTAGTTAGGTTAGTCCATAGCTCCTTACAATTCATTTAAAAATGTAAGTTACCTTTATAAAATGTTCAAAAAAGTGTTTTTTTATCATTTTTCTTTAAATTTTAAAAAATTACATAATTGTCATACCTTTTAATGTTACCACTCCACTCTAGCCAAACATATTGTGCTTCCCATTTTTCCTAATTGTCATACCTTTTAATGTTACCACATATTGTTTTCTCATATCTCAAAATAAATGCTTATTCAATTCTACAAGCCTTATGTTGATTATCATTATCATGCGTCATTTGACATTATTATTTGATAATACATAAAATAATATAATTATTAAGATAAATCAAAGTATACATACATAGCGAAGCACTTTAAATCTTATAAGTAAGGAAGGATGAAAATAAAACCCTTTTGCATTTTTTTTGGTTTTTTTACAAGAAAAAATGTTGTGTAATTATGGTTTTTTCATCCTCCCATCATAAACTTAAGACCTATTTTTCATGATCTTAAATTCTATTTAATAGCATTTATCTAAATTTTTACACTTAAAATAAATAGCATTTCTTTTATATGTAGTATACACACACACACACACACATTAAATATATATTATCCATAACTTGTAAGTATTTATAATTTCATTCACACAATTTTTTAATATTCAAGCACACAATTTAAGCATATTACATATACAATGAAAATATAAGAATAATTTTATAGTATTATAATATATTTAATTTAATTATATATTAGACCTATCTCAAAATAAGATTTCATATATGTTTATTACTTTTCTGTGTTAGCATACACTCATCTAGTCCCTATACTTTCAAGTGTCCTTCCATCATATATAAAATTATAAGTATGTAATCATCTAAACCATACAAAGTTTTGAACCAAGTTTATATCTATTGTAACCCTTCATCACTATTATTGAATTATGGTACCACAATATCTATTTTTTTATTTTATTTTAACATTTTGAAAGTATATGAAAATCATTCTTTACAATTTATAAAACTATAACAAAAGTAAACTCTTATTATTTTGGAATTAATTAACAAAAGTAAACTTTCATTAATTTGAAATCAAATAGTTGAAGCAATATAAAAATGAACAATTTATAGTTCATGAGAACATCAAATTTATCACATTACTTTTTCAAACTATATGTATATATAATATTAATGATTTTGCATATACTTTTTCTCATATAAATAAAATTTATAGACAATACTTCTATAAATAAATGATCATTTTCTATCAATATTATAGTAAACTAGATGTATGTTATGCTCTTTTATCCTGATTTTACTGATACAATCGTCTTATCATATCGCACGATCACTTTAGGGTATTTTTCCTTAGATGCTTTCACACAACCCAATTTAGATTTTATGATATTCCTATTATATTGCACGATCTAGTACTTTTATAGATTCATTCCTTATATGTTCTAGTACTGTTATATTTGTCTTGTTATACTTGTATGATTGGGTGTTAAGTTCTATACTTGATTGTATTTATATTTTTATAGTTTTCATGTTATAAGACATTGTATTATCTATATCAATATTCATATTTATGCACTAATGGCCTAACACAATGGCATAATCATCTTTTATAATTTTCAAACCACTTGTATGCACATTCACACGATCCCACATTTATACTCTCTTACTCAATTGTAACATATCGTCATACTAAATAATCAACCCATTAGGTTGAACTATATTCTCACTCAATTATATTATATGATATTGTGATATTATAATGCAAGACATCGTAAAATTCTTAAAAAATTTATAAAAACTTATCAAAATAGGCATACATCTTATAGCTCATCATTAGATTTATTATTAAGGATAATGTCTCTAAGAATCTATTTTTTATCTTCATGTTTTAAACATTTCAAACATATAGATGATTTCATTCAAGATATAAAACATATAAACCAAGTATGCTAATCAAGATTTGTTAATTATCATGTCTATTATCCATAATGCATAATGCATAATAGAAAGTAACATACAAAGTGTCATTTTATATATAAACTAAGAATTAATTTACTATTTTATTATCAAGTTTACCTATTTATATTAAATACAAAAAGACATTGACTGTTTTATTTCTCTTTATGATTTTTTACAATAACATACATGCATAATAATCACTTTATGAACTCATATGTGACAAATTTATTAGCTGTTCTAACTTATTTTGAACTATAATAATCCCTTATTAAACCTTAAATCACTCATATAAATCATACTTATATGACTTCCCAACCATATAATACAATCACTAAGACCATTATTATACTACTATGCAACTAATCGTATAATACAATCACTAAGACCATCTAATAGAATCCCCTCTCTTCCATTAGCCAACATGTGTGGTTCAACAAACTATCCATTTTTCTTTATTGATCAAATAGTACAATCACTAATATCACATTATATGATTTTCATGACAGCTAAAAAAAGTACATTATACTATTTTGTTGAGTGTTATCCAATTTTCTTTTAACCTTTATCGAGTTAAGGTACTTAACATTTACTAAGGATTTTAGTCAATTAATCTAATCATTCAATATGATAGAAATAATTATACTATATTATTCTCTTATATCTATCCAATTACATAATAGATTAAATAATCATTGTATTATGTGATTATCCTAATAGTATGTATATGATACCTATACAAATTGTTATATCATTTTTTATCAAATAGCTCTAAGCCTTTGCACCGAATGCACACAACCTTGTCATACAAGTACGATCAATTAATTACCATTGTATATTGAAACTGACTATCCAATATATTCAATCACTGAGTGATCATATAGCACAACTTACCAATCGTATTAGTAAGATCATTACTTATTTATTTGACTCCTAATTAGATTACCATGACTCTTTAAACCTAAACCTACATAACCTTATTGTGATGGATCACCTAAATAAACTTTACATCAACTTAAAGCATGTTCAATGCATCAAACATAAATGTTGAAGATATAAAATTAAAAAATATATTAATTTGAGAGCACCTAAAAAACAAAAATGTTAGTAGCTAGATTTATATTTGAGTATAATACGATAAAGGTTTCATCATGGGGAATCTACTAATATATAGTTTATAATTTTTAGAGAGAAATTAAATTTTTATGAATTTATATAAAAAATATTAATAAAAAATGAAAAAAATTAACTTATTAAGCAATAACCTTATCTAAGAGGATAAGCATAACCATGCAAAAGAAAAAAAAACTATTGTAACATTTGGGAAATGAGAGAAAAAGTAAGAGAATAGAGAGGAGAGCTCAAAGAGTGAAGGGGAGACTTGTGATTTTTTTATCTACAATTCTTATATTATTTCTATGAGATTAAAATGGTAAGAGGAGAAGCTTTGAAAAAAGAACAATGTTTTTAATCTCAATTTATAGAAAATCCATTTCATGGTAAGATCTCATCATAATTTTTCTTCATAAAATATGTATTGATTATTTTGTAAGATTTAGGTTACTGATATAGGAGACGGAGATTGTCATCGATTTGACTATACTAATCATACAAAGTAATTTCTTAGACTATCCAGTATGAATTTGTAATAGGAGCTAATGAGAGGCCTTTGGTCAAAGTAGTTATTAGTCTTTTACATGTATCATACATTCTTCAAGACAATTCTATATAACTTCTACACATTTATAAGGAAGGGAATGCATTGGCACAACTAACGAATTCTTCTACTTAATGTCAATTTCCAAAAAGCAATCAAATTCCTTAATCAATTTGGATCCAGTTAAGCTTGATCAAAGAATGTTCCATTTTTGAGAATCAACCACTTGATAAATAATCAAGCATTGGGCATGGGTATATAGGGAATTTAAGTTGAAGAAAAGTCTATGACTCCTTTATTACCACTTGCTTTTTGGTAGAAAATTTCACATGTTTTGCATAGGCTAGTTCCATACCCAACATGTACCTTGGTTCTCTTATCTTTCTCACATGAAATCTTCCTTGTTGAAAAAAGAAATAGCTTAACATCATATCATATGTTTTTTTTTTCTTTTTTCTTTTTCACTAATAACATTTGTCTCAATTCATATTTTGAAATACTTATACAAATCAAGTGCATCACATACATACACATGTCTTAATATCATAATGTATAAAAATTCATATTGTCCACATGTCATGCCATATTAGAACATAGATGCATAATATAAAGATATCATGTTACATGCTCATATCAATGCATTTTTATGAGTAAAACAAAAAGCATATGTATATCACAATACTTTAATTTATCTACCTATTCTCTTTGAAATTATTCATTCTCTAAGTTCTCTTTGCCTTTATCTTATAATAAGAATCATGAACTAAGTCATTATATTATATTCACTTTTTTATTAATAAAATATTATATATTATTTTAATTCACATTTTCTTAATTTTATAAAATATCACATTTGTTTTGCTGTTCAATAAGCTTGAATGTAATGCCTATCAAAATAACATACCATATGTCCCAACTTGATGTACCATATGCCCTAGCTCAACGTACCATACATCCAACGTGCTATAGATGTTAGAAGCTTTATTCATCTTTAGTTTTGTTTCTAATAAATACCAAAAACTCATTGAAATGAAGAAAATTAGCATTTTAAGTATCAATAAAAATAAAAACCCTTCCTTTTCAGCAAGATTTTAAACTTTTCCATTAAACAGAACTTTAAGCTCCAAATCAAGTCCCTAAACTCACATTTTTCTAGACTTTTGAGCAAAATTAATGCAAATTTTAAATAAATCACTTAAAACCCTTATCTTATTATCATTCTTCATTTTTGAAATTGCTTACTTAAAGTTTAAGAGATTTCTTTCATAAAATTTTCTAAGTTCTTTTCCCTACAAAAATTTCTCTTATTTGTTTTCTTCTCATAATAATAACTCTTTCTTCTTCAACTCATTTCCTTGAAATTTCCTCAGCTACAACTCCTACTTTGCTTTAATGCACTTGTTGTATTAAGCTTACTGAATTGACCATCTTACAACAACTATTCTTTCTTTCTTTCTTCTTACAAATAATGGCAGTAATATGTAATTTTTTCTTTCTCTTTTCATTATTATGTTGAAGTTGTAGCTCTCCTTTGATTTTCCCAAAAGCTCCTTCTAAAGCCCACCACATCATTCCTTGCTCTTACTCTTAACAGTCCCTCTCTTCTTGTAACCTCTCTTGCTCAAAGTTTGTCTATTTTTTTCTCTCAATTCTTTGCTTTTCCACACTTGCTAAAATAAAACTCCCTTAAATTCCAATAGCCCTTTTTGAAGTTTCCCTTTCTCTTCTAGAACTCTCACAATGCCTTCTCATTCAAGCAAACTACAAGCTCCACAAATTTGCTCAAGCTTATCTTAAAGCACACTAAAGACAATTCTAAAAGAAATATTGTTTCATTAGCTCAATCATTGTTGGTATATTTAATTAACTAAATTTAATCTTTTTAATTTCAAAAATTCATTTCAAAATTTATTTGATATTAAAAAATTATAAACTATGTATTATTAGACTTGTCTTGATAAGTACATTTTAAGTGCATGCTTATTTCAAAAATATAAATTATTTTACTAATTGGTATGCTTTTTGAGATGACATAAAAATAATGCTAGACATTAAACTTTCATAGAATTGATTAGAAAGTAAAAAGTCATCACTCCCTTAATGATGGTACGATTCTTTCAGATCATGATATGCATGAAAGAAAAGAAGAAGTTGAGAATCCTACTTCTCTATTCAAGCAAAGAATTTCAAATTTTTATAAATAAATTTTTGGAATTGCCACTACCCTTAATATCACCATCATTCTCTTATATGCTTTTAATATAATAAAAGTTGTTATCCTTGGTTTTTCAATCATTCTCAAGTATGCTTTCAATAACTTGTTACTTAAATATTTGATGTATGAAAGGAATCAAACTTCTCATTTTCCTTAATCAAATCCTTCCCCCTTGTACTATTTTGTACACATAGAATGCTCATATGATTCAAGGTTAGTGCATATTTTACTTACTAAATGATACACACACATAATGCACAATAGAATAAATGCGTTACATAAGATTTTTTATTCGATTTTCTTTCACATATTCCATTTAAGGCGAGTCGATGATAATTTATGAGAGGTTGCATGACATACAAGCCCAGCTTTCCCGCCGACGAGGGTGTGGGGCCGACGCAACCCGCCTCGCACATGGCCTCAAGCGCGCGCATTCAAGGCCGAGCGAACGCCCACGTTGGCGACTGAAGATGCGTTCGACGGCCAAATGTCGCTTTCGGGCTTCTTTCCATAATCGGTGACACCACGTGGTCGGTTTTTCTGTTTTTTGGACCGGTTTTTTTTTTTTTTTTTTTTTTTAAGGATATTTTACTATAAACTCAAGACTATAAACGTGTTCAATATATATCAAACAAGGCTACCTTTGTCCCTGTTTACATAAGTTTTAGAGGAAATTTTCAACCAAGCTTCAAAGTTTAAAGGAATTTTATATTTTGATTACACTTTTGTATTTTGAAATTTTATGATTAAATCCAAAACTTTATTAAATAGTCGATCAATGTTTTAGACTTTGGCTAAAGTTTGCGTGTTCACGAGCAATTCCAAAAATTACACCTTGTGCTTTGTGTCCTAAGCTTTTATGCTTCTTGGGAAGATTTATGTCAATGCAATGGTCTATAGAAGTTTTGGCTTATTGTTTAACTAAAGGGATGCAAACATATGCATAAGTGGTCAGTAATAAACAAGTAATAATAATTTTTCAAGATTCTAATTATATGATTAAGGATGTTCTATTGTCAATTTTTTTGGTTTAATTAGATCCTAGTAAACATTATGTTTGTCAAGTACAGTATGATACAAAATTATAATAAAGTTAAAAAACAAAACATAATCATAATGTAATTGTCACTATGCTTGCGGGATACTGTGATTTAATTGTTGTGTTCGTGTCATCAAAGGCTTATGAATTCGTTGTGCACCCCACTATGATTATTGATGTGTTTTACCATCATAGTTGCCATCATTAAGAAGAGATTGCAATAGACCAACAATATTATGCTCTATCAAATATTGATACTAGTATATATATATGATAGCAAAACAAGCTCTTATATTGCACATGGAGTTTGTTAAGAAACAACCATAACATCTCAATCAAATTGTCTTATAACTACCATTAGGTCATTAATGTGGTCCCCAAATGGTGAGACTATCAAATGTTTGATGAAAATTATAATGAGATTCATCTACATAAAAAAGAAAAAATATTAGGTTTTAAAAATATTAGTTAAATTTATTGTTTAACTAGATACATTATTGAAGTATAATCTGAGGATGGTGATCCTAGTCGAAATATAATGATGTGAAAAATAACTCAAGATTAGCACCAATAGAAGTAATTGATGAAAGATGCAAGTATCATTACTGTTATGTTTTAGTTTTTATAAAAATAATTAATAAATTTCAAATTTTATATTTATTTGAATTTAAATTTTAAGATTACATTTAAATTCATTTGAGTAGCGTCTCCATAGTGTATGATTAATAAATAACTTTGGCTTTTTAAGAGGCTATCTAATTCACACTTATAAAATATTTCTAATTGCATCGTCAATGTCTTTCATATGAGATTTTCCATTATGCATCTTAAAACTTGGAATTACATGTTTGTCTTACAAAAAAATGCAAAGGAGCCCAAAAAATTATCAAGGCTAGTTTGGTCTCCAAAATTATCTTAAACTTTTTGAAGACAAAATTTTTGTCATTTTTTTAGGCTTGATAGAATTACTCATAAAAACTACTTAAATAAATACTTTTATTTTTGTTGATCCTCGAAAAGATTTATGTTATTGTTAATAATTATTTCAATATTATGCATAAGAGAGGGAGAACAACTTTGCAAAAGAAATGAAATATGAAAATTAAAGGAATAAGAAAATGAAAAACCTTAATGGGGAAAACTATCATTTTGTTTGAGCTCCAAAATGATCTCATCTCGACTTTTTTGAAGTGTATGGAATCCTTTTTTTTTACATTTTAATAGAGGCAAAAAAGTTCTTGTTGATAACAAAAATATTTTTAGCCATTTGTTTAGCCTTCAAAAGCATTGTGCATAACAATAACTCATTACTAATAGGTGATCACTTGTTTTTTGTGAGTATAACTAGAAACATAACCTAAATAGTTTGTAAGAGATCAAATTGAGAATCTTTTTTTTTTTTTTTTTTTAATTTTTTTTTGTTTTTTTTAAATCATATGCTTATCAAATTGAGAATCTTGATAATAAATTCAAAATTGTTTTGACAAAATTAATTAATGGGCGCAATTTAAGATTAAGTAAATGTTATCAAGTAGACTTAATGCTTTTCTTTTTTATATATGCTCTAAAAGATTTGTACTATTGTCTATAATTGTTGCTATCATAAATGCAAACAAAAGTTTCATGTGCAAGCAATTAATAATAAAAATTTACAAGTTTGAGAAAAGAGAGAAAAAGAGAAGCACATTGCCAAGGCAATGAAAATGCTTGAGACGAATTGGTACTGTGAACAACCTCAATAAGGGAAAACTAACCAATTTAAGGTGGAGAGAAATTACATTATTCAAAAGCTAATGAGGATTTAGTCTCGTCTCGAATTACAAAAACATATTGATGTGACACTAAAAAGAAAGAGAGAGTCTACAAGCAACCAAAGATGATCAAAATCACAAACTAGGCAAAAGTTCTTATTTCTTTCTTGCTACATTCTAATGGTATTTTTATAGAAAAAGTGAAATATAAACATTAATATGGTTGAGAGAGTTATTATTTTTTGCTAGAACATGAGACTTGAGCTATATCATGTAGCATCTTAAAGGTATGAGAATTATTATATTAATTATTTTTTTACTCTTTTCTAGAATTTTTAAAATTTTCACAAAAATCGTGCAACACAAAAATGGGCATATGAAACCTAAAAGATAGGGAATAAGCTTAAAAAAAATGAGAGTATGAATTATTAAAAACCCAACAATATCAAATCAATAAAAAAATTGAAAGTATTTTAACTATAAAGTAAAGGATAAAAATTAAAAATTTTAATAATAATTTAAACTATAGTATTAGCATATAATAAAACTTAAAATAAATATCTGATGACATCAAAAAAATTTAAACAATTAAGCTTTTATATATATATATATATATATATATCATAGAGTAGTTTTTGATAAAGTTATGTCAATATGAATATAAAATATTATGAGCACAAAATAAAATGTTAAACATTAAAAACAAAAGCACAATAATGTAATTATTATATATTGTTTTAGTTGAGAAAAATATTAAAAATATCGAGTAATACAATAAATAATAAAAATTGAATAATAGATCAAACTCCTTGAATAATTTTATATAAAAATGACTAACAAATTTAAAAGATCATTAGAATAAAAAACATTTAGAAATATACATAATCTTAAAATTTAATTAAAACCAACTTTTCTATCTTAAATTTTTTAAATCCCTAAAGAACAACATAGGTGATTCTAAGAGCCATGAGCATGCAAATCAACAATAACAACCAACAATCAAGCATCAAGAAGGTGACAGACACGCCTACTAAGGATGGTTTCAATTTGGGGGAGATGAAGGATAGGAACATGAAGAGGTAAATAGAGAAACTATGTAAAAGGGTAAAGTAGCTTAATGGAGAATTTTAGGAAAAGTTTCTTTAGCTTAGTTGTTATGTGGGAGAGAGAGAGAAAGTAAAGAAGCTTGCTATCATGATAGAAGCAAGAAATTTGAGAATTTCTTTGTAAAAATCAGATAAAGAAAAAAAGGTAAAAAGATAGACTTAAGTTTTTAAGAAAAAATTCACAATCATGAACACGGCTAAAGTGTGATCACTACTTAAAAATAAAATAAAAATATTATGTAAACTAATATCATATTGTATTATAATTTAGAGATTTTTAATTTTGAAAGAAATTCATCTGTTTAAAAAGGGTATATAAAATTAATTGGTACTTTCACATGCTTATATTATAATGTGATAATTATTTTTTTAATTTTAGAAATTAAATATTGATTGATTAACAAGCTATAATTAAATAGTTTATTATAAATTCCTGATTACTTTATTGTAATTGTTTTAAAAGTTTAATCTTATGCGAAAATATTATGAGTACTTTTAGTTAATAACATTTTATTCTTGTTTTTTTGTCAAGTTGCATGGAGTTAAGAAAAAAAAAGAAAAATAATATTTTTAACTTAAATAAATAAGAAATTTTTTATAAATTTAAAAAGAAACTTTAAAGGCTAAATAGGAGTTAGTTCCTAAGAATAAGGCACTTGTATTAAAAAAGAAAAATGATTATATTGTCAGATATAAGAATCTCACTCCAAAGCATCATCCAAAGGTCTAACCTTATAATAGAATTAATAAGAAAGTACATATCACTTTATGGGTATTGTTTGGAGATGAAACCAATTTTAAAAAGATCTCTAATATTTGTTCTAAGAATTAAATTATAATTGATAATATAAAAAAAAAAAGAAAAGAGTGAACAAAAAAATTTGAATTAAAAAGGGTTGAAGAACCATGTTTCAAATGAAAATTTAGAAAAGGGATTAAAATAATTTGTAAAAAAAAATCTCAAATGATTTAATCTCAAGAATGAAAGCATTGTATTGATTTGTTGGTCTCATTCTAAATATCATTGTTTTATGTTTATTATGATATATTTATTTATTTGAATCCAACATGTGACATGACATAATTTTATTATATTATTTTTGTCCACTAAGTTTTATATTAGTTGACTTAGCCTATTCAATAATTTAACAATTTCAAAAAATGAATATATGCATAATGGATATACTCAAAAGCAATGAGAGAGGTGCTAAGTTTACAAAGTTCTTACTTTAGCTTACACGATGCTATTATGATTTGGATCATAAATGATATATAGAAAGTTGTTACAACTATATATATATATATATATGAGTGTAAAATGTGACAATATTGTTACTTTAATTTTTGTTTTGAGAATACTTAATCTTTAATAAAGGAATTTGAACTTATTGTTAATGCAAGGATTTATTTGATTTAAAGGAAAATTTTTATTTTTGGTAAAATGGTTTTTAAAATAAAAAACATTTTTTGAATTAAATTTTTTCTATATGCTAAAACGTTGGGATAAAAACTAATTGGCTATCGAACAATGTCACGTGCCAACAATAATGAACTTAAATAAATAAATATAAAATCCTAAAGAATTATGAGAAATATGGGGAATTAGATTGGTTTATAGCTCTTAACATTTTAATGATCATTGAGTTTTGCAAGAACTATTAAGCTTGAGCTTGGACTTTGCAAAGGGTCATTGATTAGGATTTGGACTACAAGATAGACCACAATGGAAGAGGGAGGATGTCACTTTTGCCAAGGAAGAATGAGTTGCATTGACACTTGATGATTAGGTAAAAATTGAAGAGAGCAAGTAAGGGATTGGTTGAAATGAGGAGGTGCATGATGCATTCATCAAGTGAACAAAGCGGTCCTAGTAAATGGGGAAGGAGATACTCTCCAAGGGATATTTTTTGTCGAGGGAAAAAGAAAATCCTCATCAATGAAGGTCACATGGAGTAAGGCAAATATCCTTGTCAAGGAAGGTAGAGATCCTTGCTAAAAGCAAAGATATTAATAACTTTGAATTGGAAACTTGGCCTACCTAAGAGATCAAAACTAATTTGTACGAGCCATCAAGAAGAATTAAACATGTGTGATTTCACTTGGAAGGTTGATGACTTGCAAGGTTTATCTCACATGGGCTATGAACATCTAGGCAAGAAGTTCGAAAATAATAATAGATGTTATATACACCATTAGTTGTTTTCCACCTTTCAATTACATTGACATAAATGTGCCCAAATAAGAAGTGTTATTTGACCTTTCCTAGATTACTATAGCCTAAAGGGTTCTTCTAATCACAAGACCAAACTCATAATTAGATAGCACTTTATAGGCTCAAACAAATGAATCAAACTTCGATAGAACATAAATCAAATGAAAAATAGTTTTAACTAAAACATAAAAGCATGTGAATCAACACAAAAGACAGATCACTTACACTTGAAGTTATCTAAAATGAACCCATCAACAAACTCAATCATGCATTTTCATTAATCGCATGATTATGATACAGCAACCATGCAAAAATGATGCTTATAAAAAGTACTAAAGGTAAAGGGATAAACATTTTTATAAGAATTTTTAACACAAAGCATCATACAAGTGCTTTTAAAAAGTGTATCCAAACTAATACTCTAATAGATATCCATGGACAATACAAACTAACCTATCTCTATGCATGTTCTATTGATATAGACATCAATTGACAAAGCTGACATTTGGCTGCTATCACCCCCTTGTCAACATCTTTCCACCCCAAAACAAAAGCCAATACCAAACAACCACTCAATTTTCTTCATCAATGTTTGTTGATATCTCCCTCTCATCAGAATAAATTGCACATCAATGTCTTCTTGTTCATGAAAAAAAAAAAAAAAAAGGTTGTGTGAACTCATCCATCTGACCTTAGATCTCACATCGAAAGGTCAGCCATCTTCGATGACCATATGCCATGTGCAAAGAGCTTCTGTTAACATGGGGATGTCCCCCCTCACATGGATTCTTATGTGTATATTATATCTTATCTATGTATATTCTAATGTATTTTATATGAAATTAAATAAAAAGAACTTGCTTCTCTAATGTATATTTGGCTTAAGAACAGATAAAGCAAATGACAAAATGATATATCACAAACTTTGTATGGTAGAGATGCAGAACAAAAAAATAATTATAATATTATACTGAAAGAAGTATTGTCAACATAGAGATAGAGAAAACATGATTCATGCTATGCTTGAATTTGAGCTGACAGCTATCATGTTACAGGATTGCCTGAAGAATGTTCTGTTAATGGGCTAAGAATCATTTAAAGCAGGAACAGGGGACACTGAAAAATCTTGGTGTTTTTTGTTGCTTTCACCTCATGTTTCCTGTAGTTTAAAGATGGAGGTGAAATATAGAAAATAACTAACTTAAGCACAAGAAACACGAGAAAAGAGAGGAAACTTTGCTCAGAAGTAAATGAATTTATTCTCTAAAAACTGGCAAATGTAATAAGCAGGAAGCCTGAAAACCAACATCTTCGAAGGCTTTGTCGAAAATGGTTGCTCTGATTGGGATTGCACCTAGTTCATGGAGAAGATCTATTGCAAATGGAAAACTCTGATCAATTCTTTACATTGTGTTAGTTATCTAATGATAAGCACGAAACTTGTTCGTCAATGACTTTCTTGTTAAAGTTATTTTGGCAATTGAGGACTAAGAAGTTATGTCTACTTGCGCAATACAAAAACAAGATAGGCTCTTCTACGAGGAAAGGATCGTTGAGAAATTCTTTGTCTTTACTCCTGACCACGACATTGATTGAAGGGTTCGACACACGACAATTCATTAAAAGAAAGATGATTGGAGTGACACTAATAAAAAAGAGTCTATGTTGAGAAAGGTGCAAGAAAATACATGGGTCTCTCTCGACTCATCTAATTCAAAAGAGATACCATAAGAAACCAGCTCTTAAGAGCCAATTGGAGGATAGAAGTCAGCTGGTCAAGTTCAAGGCAAAGGATCATTAACTTAACAAAAAGTGCTACTTAAAATGAAACCTTTGAAGGGTTAGAGCCCCCTAATTTTGTAAATGATGCATTAAAATTATACTTTTGTTCTTGTATGTGTAAATAGCTTTTAAACAAATGAAAAATTTTCTAAGTATTATATTATTCATAGTTGTTCCTGTTGAGTTGTATTTTCTCACTTATTATTCAAGTAAAGCTTTAACATAATTCAAATTTGTAAAAAATTGAGAAATGAAAATTCAAGGATGAATCCTTGATGTTGAAAAATAATACTAAATAACTTTTATATCACTAAAATAGATGTCACTGGATAATGTAACATCCAAAATTGCTTAGAAACTTAGAAATTTTTCAAAGAGTGAATTTCAAACTCAAGAAGTTTATTGATGGCATGAAATGGTTATGGAAATTTAAGCTTGGTTCTATTTTTTTGGATGAGAAAAATAATAACTTCCTCTAATATTCAAACTATGAACAATTCTTAGCTTGAACCGTTCTCATTTAACATGTATCATAATACAACCTCATATCATGGAAAAAACATTCATAAATGTTTGCACATTTTTTAAAATTATTCATTTCTATAAGTTGTTTGTTTCAAAGCATGGTGATGCTTAAAATATTGCAAAGAATAGAATTGGATTGGCAACATTACAAAAATTTAAAATCATGAATTATTGAAACTCAAAACTAAACATGATAAATGCAAAAAAAAATACAAAAAACAAAAATAGCTATAATTATTATAAAGGTAAAACATTTTGTAGCCAAGAAATGCAAAGTGATCACAAAAAATTCATATTTGGTTGTAACAATTTGGTCATGAGATGATATAAGCTTGTTAGGAAGGTGGGGCCATAAAAGATTGAAAAAAATCCTTAAGAGTAAGGCATCGGTCCTATTGTAGTCGAAAAATCTTGCTTTCTCAAAGTAGTTATACAAGACATAGATAAGAAATTTGTCAAAAGAATGTGAGCAAATAATGTGTTTCTATGGTTCCTATCTCTTAAGAGATAAATGAATTTGATTCAATCTGCAAATAAAATAGTTGACGATGTATGAATTTTAGGCTCTTTAAGACAACCTCTTGACTTGTAATTGATGGCCTTAATAATGGAATATTCAAAAAGTATTGCATGTTGGTAACAAGTTATCAATCACATGACATGAATGAATGGATATTAATAAGTGAAGGTGGTGGGGATAGCTATCTCTCAAAACTCACCCAAGAAAATTGTTACTCTCATGAAACTCCTATTTTTTAATTATAAATATAAGTATGAAATAAAAAAATATATATTATTTAAGTTTTTTCTTTATTTTAACTTTTTTTATTTTAATATAAAAAATAATTATATATATATATATATATTCATATGTACAAAATATTTTTGATATTATAATAAAAACTAAATAAAATATTTTTATTTGTAATAAAATAAAAAATTACTCGTTTCTCTAACCTAATTTTCTCTCATCAATGCATCAAAAAAATAACAAAATGCCATTTCAAATTCAATTATATTTACAAGTGGAATAAAACAGAAATTAAAACATGTCCCAAAATAAATAACATGAGATAATAATCATAATACATGATAATTAAAAAAAGTAGTAAATGAAAAACCATAACACTGTCTTTTCTCTTTTAAGTTTTTCCTAATATCTTGTGATATACATCATTGTCACATGTAACATTTAAGCTAAAGAAATTGTTGAACCTACCAACATATGTTTAGCGGCAAAGTTTATACATGAAGTATGCAAAGCATTAGTAGTTTAAAACAACTGCTTACTAAGGGCAATAAGCTTGTAAATAATAACCAAAATTATAGTATTGAATCGTATTGGACTTCTAATCCATGCAAAATGAGTGTTGTGATTGACATTCATGGTGAAGGGAAGAACACATGAACAAATTTCTTGTTGCATAGAAGAGTATGCTTTACTAAAGACATGAAAATGGATGAGAGATACTACATTGATTTGCATGGAAAAATGAAATGATTGCTGTATTCAGAATGCTTAGATAAGGCATGAATAGAGGCTTGGTTCTATTATTTGGATCACCCTATCAAGATTGAGGCCAAGTGAACATGACTTCTTGTTTAGATTCAAACATCTCGTGGGGTCCTCGAGAAGCATGTTTGGCGTTCATAGAATTTTCTCTTCTAGTTAACTTTGAAAGGAATTTTAGCTTTTCTTATTACTCTTCAAAAGAGTTTTGTTCTCACATTATCAATTAAGAAAAGTTGTGTATTAAATTCATCTTTCAATATTCTCTTTTTATAATCAAGACCATAAAAAGGATACCCAAATGTAACAATAAACATTACAAATAAAATATGATAAATAACATGCATGCACATAAAGGTTATGTTGATGTCAAAAAGCAACTTTGACACGTGTATATGTCTTAGTCACTTGTGACATATGGAGATGTTAAGACATCTTGGCTTACTATTTCAAAGAGATGATAGAGTATTTAGAAAATTTGCTTACTTAAAATATAATGATAATATGTGATCGTGAAAAATCTCAGAAGGGATAAAAAAACTATGATCACAACAATAACAAAAAAAGCTCAATCATAAATTTAAGTACAAGACAATACATCATCATTATAGGCAAGATTAATGAATGTTTGGTTTACAATCATAAAACAAGGATCTTGGTGAACCCATGAAAGAGAGAAAATGTGAGCCAAGAATTTTCAAAGTTAAGAGAGTGAGATAACTCAAGAGCTTAAGAAGTGGAAAAAAGTCCCTTTGCATAAATTGAAATGGGTATTTATGGAGAGTTGTTCCAGATAAAGAGTTATATAATTTCTTTCAAATGGTTAAGATTGACAACTGAATCTATAAGAAAATTAGAAAATTGGTGCATTAAATGTGCATTTAATACTTCAATATATGAAAAAAAATATTTAGAATAACAACAAAGTATTTGAGCAAGAAATCATGCATGTCAAATGAAGGTAGGATAATAGAAGCCTTGGCTAAGGAGAGGCTAGACTATACTCTTTAAGGAGTATAATCAAAATTCTTAATAATAGAGGGTCTAGTTAGGCAACTAGAGCAAGACAATAGGTGTCTTAAGAGAGCCTTCAAATGACACTTTAGAAAAATTTGTCTAAATAAACACATTGAGGAAAACACTCATTAAAGATGTAAACAATCCATCTATTAAATCTTAGTCATTTGTTAAAGAACAACTATGTGACCACCAGTAATAATAGGTACATCGAGACTAATCTCTCAAAGATAAATCTCAAAACAAATCTCTTCAAGATAGGTGTCAAGACCAATAATTTAAAGATAGACTCATGAGGCCAATCTCTTGGAGATAGACTCTTGAATATGGCTTCTCTACGTTTGACCATCAAATCTAGCTTCTTAACACTAAATCATTAAGATCAATTTCTGGAGGCTGATCTCTTGGTATTAGATTGTCATGGTAAATCTTCCAAGGTGAGCCTTTCGAGGTCATTCTTTCAACACATTATGGATCTTAATTTTTCAATTATTAGTAAGATCAACATGATAATTTGCACAATATAATTAGTAACTAAGCTCTTATTTAGATATTATAATTGATTATGTCATGTTAGTAACTAAGCTCCGATCTAGTGGTTATAAATGATTATGTCATATCATTAATCGTCAAATGTCAACGTGTCGATAATAGCTAACCAAGTCAAATTATCAAGAGGCACACATTGACTCTTGATGATTGGGTTGTTATATAACCAAAAAAGTAAACAACAATTATTATTTTTCATAGACATAAGTGAACTTTTCATGAGGTTGATGTCTAACATTCTAGATCCATTCTAATATTTAGTCATTAACTTAGATTTAAAGCCAACTTTTAAGAGCTATCTCAATTTTTTGTTGAAAGTTGTTTCTTTTTTTGTTTATTTCTTTTTATTTATCTTTAGTTTATGAGGATCCAATTTTTTTCTTTTTTTCTTTCTCTATAATCTATTAACGCTCTAAATAGAGAAATTCTTTGTTATATTCCTATGCATCAAAAATTAGTGTGACCATTAGAAATAAGTTGTTATAGCAAATGAGACAAGGGCTTATGATAATTTTGTTTGACTTTAACAATAAAAACTTATATAACAATATCTTTAATTTTTATCAATTTTAAGCTTTTATTTATTAAAGTTATAGATTATAAAATTAACCAAAAATCATAATCTCAATCAACTATCATACCATACTTCTATTTCTCAAATTATACTACATGTCACCAATTTTTTATTTTGTTATGCATCTAGCAAATAAACTTCTAATGTTAGAAATCAACAACTAAAGAGCACAAAAATCATTCCTTCCCCACCTCCTCTTAGCAAAGTAGAAACTCAATGTGGTGGTTTAAATCAAATTAATTCTAATTGATTTTTTGCATGTGTTGAATAATATCTTGAATTTAGATTAAAAAAATTATCATTTTGATTTATTAAATTAAAAATAATTAATTTTAATTGACCAAGTAAAAAATGATTTGCAAGAGAATTTTAGATATTTTTTTCATGAAGTATTTATTCTAAAATATAATTATTTAAAATTTAAAATTAAATATTAAAAAAATAGTTTATGTGACCAAGAAATAAGAAGCTAGCATATAATGATCATTGAAAGCAATGGGAAAATTGATATATTTTGGGTTTTTTCTTTTGTTATTAACTATTAACAATTATGTGATTGTTTGATTATCTTTTTTATATAAATTTTGAAAAAATTTAATTTGTATACATAAGAAAAATATATTTTAGCAAATAAATTATTTAATATGATAGACAAATAGATAAAGACTTATATAATGAAATATTTTTTTGTGTGATGATAAGATATACTTTATTTAAGAAAAGTATATTCTAATTAAGATCTGTTTTATAAGTATGACATAATTATAATAATAAAAATAAAATAAAATGATATTAACAATTTTATGTAAATTAGCTATAAAATAGCTTATCGTTAAGGACAAATAAAAATAAAACTATACAATCTTAAATATCTTTAATAAAGTAAGTTGTACATCCATCTCAGTCATAAATCTAGTTTAAAGCAATTAAATATATATATATATATATATATATTTAAAATAAAGAAAATAAAAAAAATCAAAATGTGCCACTTAATGGTAATTTAAGTTTCTTTTTGAAAAAAAAGGACACATCATCTATGATTAAAATCCAATCACAAATGGAATCATTTTTGTCAAATTTGACTTAACCGATCGATCCTTACCTTTGTTATGACCGTAGCACAAAAGGTGGAAACCTAAGGTTAGTACCCGAAGCTTCTCCCTCGATGACTATGATGCTCATCTGCAGTCAATCCGGAAGACCTTTCTTCCATATTTCGGGCAAATCACTAATCTCTCCTCCATCTACTGCCACCGGTGAAGCCCACCTCGGGCCGACAGACTGCAAGAGTAAGAATTTTCCATCAAGGTTCTCTGTCGGTTTTGACTGTGGGAGTACTAAGAGCGTTGTAAGAACTTCGGTCTTCTCCTCTCACAATTCCGGCGATCTACGTCCAGAAATTGATGAAAACCCGGAGGGGATTTTGTCCGGCGAGTGGCCGGAAAATTTCTCTCTCCTTAGTTATGATGATCTCAGAGTTTACCTGGAGACGCAGATCGCCCATGATAGGGTCTGTCTTCCTTGGGATTTCTGTCCATTTATTGTTAAATTTTTTCATTGGACACAGCATTTGGGTTTTTATTTTCTTTTACAGGTGAAGCCCACGGGGTTGTTGGGTAACATGATGTCGACGACAATCCGTACGGCGGGGCCGGATCAGATGCTCGAGGAAATTGATCACCACTTCATTGATGTGTCGGGGCTTCCTGTGATTGATGAGAATCTGAGATGCGTTGGGGTGATCTCGAAGAAAGACAAGGCTAAAGCAACCCAAGGGGTTTGTTTCACACTCTGCTTTCTTTACCCACCTTTCTCAAGTTTTACTACCTGCACATTGTTGGGAAATGTAGGTGGGTATTATCAAAACCTGATTTAACTTCCTTTTTTTTTCTTTAAACACATTCACAAGCCCGTCATTCAAGAGAAAAAAGGTGAGGGACACAACATTTTTTTTAAACGCATTTTTCTTTATCAGTTCCTTGATTCATATGGCCTTGAGACATGAACTCTATGTATTGGTTGGCTTATTGCAGTACTAATTCTAAAATTATAGTTTGTAACTTATCATCTTTTAAAAATTCCTTGGGGCTAACTATTATATGAGACATTAACTGTTGATATTTCTCTCAGGCTTAGCGTATCATTTTTGGAGAAGTAGAAACAATTGTTTATAGTTAGGGAGGAAAATGAGAAAATTAGTTTTCTTTTAACATTACATATGAAGTTCTTATTTAGTGTTAGTTTAAAATGGATTGATCTTTTTATTGTTTGACAAATTCTTTGGATTGGATGTAGTTAATAAAATTATCTTATGTTATGATATCACTTATGTTAGAATAGTTTTAGAACCCTTGAAATTTACACTTGCATTATAAGTTTGATGATGTTAATTTGATTTTTTAAAGATCTACTTTTTATATTTATAAATAAGTGAAATGTAATCTTGTATAAGATATAAGAATTCAAGTCTTATGTATCTTCTTTACAAAAAGACAAGCACTATAGCAATTTAGCTATACCTCTTTTGATATATGATATTATAATAAATTTTTTGTTTTAATTTTATATTTAATTGTTCTTAGCATATTAATTATATTGTAATATAACCCTACTTTTTTGAAATTATTTGTGTTTTCTTATTTGTATCATATCATATCTATATCCTCATGTCATGCTTATGTTTCTTTGATTCTATGGTGTTGATGTTTTAATTGATAATTAGGTGGTGCTTACTAATAAGACATACTTTTAGATTAATGATTGTCAGTTTAGTGGAATATTGAGCCTAATTTTAGACCCATAATGTATTGAACTTCTTTATTAAGTGATTAGAGTTAGATTTTACTCAAATCAAGTTATTCATGTAGATTATAACCTCCATTAGTCTCTACTAATGTTTATGGTGATTGATTAGAGTTCAAAAGTTGTGAATGATTCATAATTCCTCATCATGATTGACTATGCTCTTTATATGCATTATATTCGATGGTGTTAAGAAGCTTTTTATTTGACGTGGTTCTAGTGATTGATGCATGACTCCTATGGCTGAAATTTTGTAGTGATTAAGGTATGTTGTAGAGCATGGTCTTTAGCATTCTTGATGTTTTGTATTGGTTAGTGGGAAGATTTTGGAATTAAGGAGATGTGATGAACAATATGGATGATATTTTTATTTTGGAAAAAATTTTTAGGTACAAATGAAAGTTAAGATTAATCATTACATTGAATGCTGGATGTAGTTTTGGAGTTTTATATAGTATATTGTGCTTAACTTTGGCTCTTGGTTGACTTAACTTTAGGTTTATTTGTCTATATCTTTTTTAGCTAAAAAGTATAAACAAAAGGAAAGATGAAATGGTCTTTATAAAAAATTTGATAACTTAAGTATGGAGCTTTTGTACCAATGTGAAAGCAAATGAACTGAGCTTTGAAAGGACAAAGTAAGAAGAGAGAAAAAGAGAAGATCTGCCTATGCCCTCTTAGAGAGATGATGGGTTAGTTGTTGATGGCAAATTAATTGTCCCTTTGAAACTAAATTGGTGACAGATGAACAAAGCTCCAAGAGGATAGTGAAGAGGGGAGTTTTGTCTATGCCCTCATAAAAAGAGAAGATGGGTTGGCCATTGGTAGTGAGTGAATGAAGCTTTGATTATAAATTGACAATGGATGAGTGGACCTCTAAGAGGATAAAAAGAGAAGGGTTGCTTATACATTTATAGAGAGAGAAGACGAGTTGGTTGCTTATGTCTTTCCAAAATATTTGCATAAAAAATTAATTGATTATCTAAAAATATCTTTTCGCATTCACCTTATAAGGGTTTTAAATAGTTTTCTAATCTCATATCTATCTCCATAAAATTAGGAGATACATGAAAGATAAATAGAAAGACCCTAATCCAAAATAAGTGGATTGTTGTAGCTCTTCCAAAATAAGTGGCTTGTCAAATGAAAAACTCTCAAACAATAGTTACGTTATGTGACTTGTCTTTCAATGATCCAACAATTGCCAAGTCATTTAGTGTTCTAATTGCATGGAATGTTAGGTAAGGCAGTCGAGTTTATCTCTTGATTATGTCATTTGATGATCTTATCACATGGGAAAACAATTTAACTAATTATATTTTTTTTCTTATGATTATAAAAAAAGTGATGTCTTCAAGGTGCCTTAATAAATAAATTGAAAATTAGATTCAACATTTTATATAGAATAAAATTAGAGTTTTTTAAAAATTTATATGTGAAGGAGTTTTGATGCTTAATAATGGAGTTGAATTTAAGAAAGAAAAATTTTTTGAAGACAACACAAATCCAACTAATTCTTCTTTTGGTAGTTCAATTAGTTCAAGCTTAGGAGGATTATGCTCAAGTAAACTAGGTTTAGAAGTTGGTTTAGACTTAATGAGAGCAAACTTATGTGGATTAGGTTTAGAAGGCTCAAAATACTTGAGTTCATATGAAGGAAATTTATCAATTTTGATTTGGATGCAATGTTTATGAAAATTGATCTTGACAGATATGAAATGATACATTGATCATTTAGAATAATTGTAATTACTTGATTAAGATGGCAAGCATTTATTGAATTCAAAAAGTATGGCAAAAAATAAGATTATGAAACACATATCAACTACATCATACTAATCGTATCTAATTCGTTTTTATAGTATATAAGAATAAGACATTTCTTGGTCACTATAGTTTGATTATTACCATGAAAATTAATTGAGTATGGCTTGAATGTGAAACTGGATTAATTTTTGACTTAAGAAATTTAGATTACACTAAGCCAACTTTACACTTTTCATGAATGTAAATTATAAAGTCTCCAAGATAATTTTTAATAGGTGAAATATAAAGATATTGTAAATTGTGCTCAATTGTTAATTTATAAGATGATAAAATAACCTAGTACATAAATAAGATATGCAATTCTAATGGTTTTTAATGTGACCATTAGTATGAGGAAATCACTATTTATAAGATGATGATGTAACATGCTTTATAAATAATTTATGATTCCAATGTCTCTTAATGACTCAAATATAATAAAATTGTTTATAATTACAGCATAACTAGTGATATGAACGTTTTTAATATAGGATGTAACGGTCAACATATTTTAGAAATAATAGATTTTTGTAAACCAGTAATGTGTTAGTCATAAATTTAACAATACAATTTTAAAAATAAAAAAAATATAATTTTTTAATGATGTCTCATTCATCAAATTTTTTTTCTCCAAAATTTTCACAATTATTTATAATTATTTTTATTTTTTTAATTTTTTGCAACTTCAACAATTTCTAGGCCCTTTTTACAATTTCAAAAATTATAATTAGTTGTGTAGTGTGTTTCAAGTCTAGTTGAAACTTTCTTTGTGTAGCACCCTGTGTGAGGAGAGGGGGCTTGTGTTGAGGTGTGACAATTTTTGGGGTTTGTTTGAGAGAGAATCAATACAAATGGTTGTATTTCAATTGGGAACAATAGGTTCTATGGCCAAACAACCGAAATAGTATAGGAAAAACTTCAAGCAAAAACGGATCATCATTGTGCACGGAGCATGGTTATACTTGGTTTTGATAACAAATTGGCCACAAATTAGCTATGTTTTGAGACCAAATTGGCATCAAATGGACATATTGAGGATAGGGAAATGGATGATTGTGTGTGCCCTCCTAGAGAGAGCCAAAATATCATGCAAATATACGAGACAATTATTTCATTATTTGATTAATAATTATATGAAAGGTTAACAAAAAAAAAAAAACTAATCCAAATGTTGAAAATTTAAAATATATTTTAAAATTAAAAGATAAAGAAAATTAAGAGATATAGATATATCTTTGAATTACAAAATTTAATAAATGTTGATCTCTTTACATCTCTAATTTTATAATTATGAGGATTCTTGGTTGCTTTGAATCTGAAAGTCATGACTCATCTCACAAAAGTTGGAGACATGTATATTCTTAAATTCTTGAGGTGTTATTTGAAAATTATAATAGGTTTAATTATGAATCTGTTAAGAACCCATGACTTGTTAACCTCTTATATGAACTAAAATCTCTTAAGAATGTTTTGGAGACCTTTTTATTATAATTTGTGTTTTAGTTTGGCTCCAAAATAAGTCTAAATCTGATAAAAAATTTTATGAACAAAATTGTTGATGCAGCCTATCTTCGCCAAAAATTAACTTTATGTGAGCTGAAAAGTAGTTTTTGGTTTTATACATTTGATGTGATTTTTCTGATGAGAAGGAGAAAAATAAAAAATTTTGTTAAAACTGGAGTAAATGCAACCTTACTATCACCAAACATAGCACTTAAGAGTTATCAAGGGTTATCAAACATAATTTTTGTGCTAATGTTGCTAAGATATAGTCTTTTTGATATATTTATGTGATTAAATTTCTTGTTAGATTTATACTTCCTTTTAAGTGGGTTTTCATTGTTGTTACAACTTTATTCTTTGACATTTTTTTTTTTGAATGATAGATCTTCTATGATGCTTTGTGTTCTTGTGAAGTAGTTGTTTCCACTAGTATTTATAAATATATTTTTGATGGAGTGCCAACGCCAAGAACAAAATAAGGAAAGTCTGGTCACACTAAGTAGGATATGCATTCGAAGCTCTTTTGCTGTTTATCAAGTATGAACTTCTTCAAGATCTTAGTGTTTCAAGGAGTATCAACACAATTCATTGTTAACTCATTGATATTTATGTCCATAGTTAAATTTTGTCTTTTGTCCATTCAATCCAAACTATCATCTTGTTTATGCTTGATATGTTAACAGTTAGTTTACTTGAACTGTTTATATATGCACTTAACAATTTGGACTAATTCCAACATTCTATCATGAGTTTAGGTTGCTTTATGGTTAGTTTTTTGTAGTTGTTGAAGTTTTAAAACTTATTTATAATAAGTTGCTAAAAAATTTGCTTGTAAAAAATGTTTTTTTATGCGACTGAATAAATATTTTTTTCATGGAAGCTGCCTGGTTCAAATTTTGTGATGAAGTGCAAAACAGCTGTCTAACATTTGATAGTTCTTTGAATACTATACTAGTTTTGCTTTGGCCAAAATGGTATAATGCAATGAAATGCAGGTCAAAGATAAGGAAATCTTGTGCAAAGTTTTGAGATACACAGTTTTTTGTCTTACTGTTGTCGAGGAGGATATGATCATGGGCTTCATGATTATGACCTTTTAGGTGATTTGACATACAAGGGCTTGAAATAAAGGCAGTCTTGATACACTTACCATTTTATTTCAAATCCTATGATTTCAGCCATGGTTGCTATGAGGACACTAACTCTTCAAATACTTGATTTCGTATGTTGGGACAATTCTTAAATATGTAAGTGTACTTTCATGTGTGTTCCACCCACTCTTCTAGGTTAATTTATAAACTTTAGATTTTTGTGGTTGGAATAGAATAAGAATTCCTAAGCCAGTAAGTTATGTTCCATATGTTGAAGGGACTGTGTCAAAACATAAAATTCTTTGTTGAATGGGGAATATTTTTGTCTCATGTAATTGAATTTTTCATTGCAGTATGCAACAAGGTGAATTTCTTAGCTTATTGCACCCTTGTACCTCTTCTAGATGCATGACATGAGACCTTAAATAACCCATTAAAGTTGGGTATACATAATTGGGTGCTTGAGCAAGTTGTATTTTGATGTTATTGAGAGCTCAATGAAATGAGTTCTTAATGAAGCATCTAAAATGATACTACTAAGGCAATTACTGGTGTCATACAAAGCACAGGAGAAGGCTAAATTCACATTTGCTTTGACCTAAAGAGATACCCTTAAGGGATAATGGAAGGCTTAGAAACTTGTTTGATCAATAATTAGCACTAATTGGGATAAACAAATAAGCTGCATTGTCATAGGACTTGGCACACTTGCTATAAGTCTATGTGTTAGCTATATTCTACATCTTATGTGGCTTACTTGAATCTTAGCTAAATGTTGTAATTGTTTATCTTGGACCAATCTCCTTCCAACTCAAGGTTCTATTGAAGCTATTCAAATCAATTTGAGTTCAACTCAAGGTGCATTCCAATCTTGTTTTTGAGCTATGGTTGACACGTTCAAAATCTGATTTTGATGAGACCTAAAATCAATGCATCCTTAATCGAATATCACCATTTGATATCATCACTTTTCAAAGCAAACTCTCAATATAAATGCAAAGGATATAATTATGTATATTTATGAATGCTTTAATTTAAGTACATACCATTAGATAAATAGATATATGCATGGATATACATGTGTCTTAATTCAATAACATACTAGTTTGACCTGAACCATGTTGGGATGTGGAGCTTGATGTGGGCCACAAAGTCTCACTTGATTTGGCCCAGAACATATTGCTTAAGCTCCATGTCTCATCACATCGTAAGGTTGTATTACTTGATTGAATTGGTTTCGGTGGAGCACAATATCATGCTCATACGATGAGAAGGTATTTGCAATATCATGTATAAGGAGCCTTAATTATGAGGCTTATGGCTATGGTCATGCATGTGGTTGAAGATCTATATTTTTTGCAAGGTTTAGCTACATAGCATGGATTGGAGGATGTTATGGTATGCTAAGGACAATGATTTGTGCATAGAAGATGGTTAAATTGTTGTGAATTGTGTGCAAAAATTGTTGTAATAATTACATCTGGTACATTTGCATGTTTATAAAAGGGGGTGATAATTAGCTTTTTTAACAAATTGTATTGAAAATAATACACCTTAAAATTTAATGGCCTCTTCACTCTTGAGAGCTATCAAAGACATTAGAGGTTTTAGTATCGACAAAAGAAGATTGCCAGAGCTTGTAAACTTTACATATTCTTTTCTAATTTTTAGCATAAATCTTCCATGTACAGTCATGATTTTTTTCTTAAAGTTTATGGTTTCTATGTAACATATTGTACCTTTTCTTCATTGTGTTCTTAGGTGCTTTCATCTTTCTCCTTAGAGTGTTGTGTTTCTTTCTATAGTGAATGACAAATGATGTGTCATTCATGGATATTCGCATGAGTGTCACTTAGCCTTTGTCTCATAATTTTTGTGGAGTCCAGCATCTCTAGCAATTTATATAAGAGCAAGTTGCCAATCCGATAAAGTTTGTGCAAGTTAGGAATCAACTTATTGCAAGTTTTTGTTGATGACAATAAAAGAGGCATAGTTAACATTGATATTTTGTTTCTAGAAGAATCCATTCTAGTGACCATTTGGATAAGAACTGGAGTTCATGAAGCAAGAGGAATGGGACTTGCTTGGTAGGCATTGGGTGTAATGTGACAAACTATTGCAAGAAGTATGACTTTTCAATGTAGCCAATTAGATTAAACCATTGGTTGATTGATGAAAGCCCTATACAACAAGTAAATCAAGCAACGTGTTTTTGATGTGATAGCTGTTCGATTTCAAGATATCGAATTGAGCATTTGGTATGGATCAAATGAATGAGATCAAAATGATAACCACATGGCTAAACTTCTTGGATATTAACTTAGATGCTAAAGTGAAGGTGTTAATTTTATTGTCTTCTTTATTATATAGCTGCAATACAATTATCAATACCTTTTTTAGTACTTTGAGAATGATAAATTAAGCAATAAGAAGTTTGGGATCTGACTTTGAGTGAAGATGTACACTTTAAATACTCTTGAGAACTTTTAATCTTCCTTAAGGGTTGAAGGTAGAGGGTGTAATCCTATGGATAAGCTAGCCAAAGTCAAAATGTCTTACAAAGTCATGACTAAAGGGGGAATTTATATGTTAGAACTATGAAAAAAAGTTTAAAGCAAGACCATAAAGCTCTTAAGAAAAGATTGATCAATTCTTGCAAGAAATGAAGCTTTAGATGTTCAAGTTGTGCACAGTACCAGAATGCCACTTATCAATCCAAATGGCTAAGCTATTAGATATACCATCTTGTTGTCTATCAACATCATAATTTATTAAATATTGAATATGAGACTATTCTTTAGTTGTACCTTAGCAAAAGTATATTCTAATTTCTATAATTGAGAGCATAGAAAATGTCTTGATTGGAAATGTTATTAATGATTTTTGAGTCAATTTTATCATACAACTCTACATAATGTAAGGACTGTTAGGGATTTATAATAAGTAATAAGAAATCATGAACTCTTGGAGATATATAGGAAAAAGTGATGTGCAAATTATGACTTCAAATGACACATGGTCGATGTCACGCCACCATCAAATTTTGGAAATGCAAGGTCAATAAGTGTAGAAGCATGAACATGAAGGAGGGAATGCATTGGAGTAAGGGGTTAAACCTTCCAGTGATTGTGATGTTAGTGAATGCAAGGAGAAAATGATAAAGGAAGATGATAATGGTGGTGGTGATTATGTTGTAGGGATGACTAGTAATGGTCTCTTTCCTTTTTGGCTTCTTGCCCTTCTTCCTTATGATTTACAGATTTTAGGCTCGGGATATGTGGTCACGACAATAGGAAACTAGCGATAAGAATGAAATATACCAAGTCGGCAAATTTCATATTTCATAAGAGGTTTTTCTTAATGCAAGAATTAAGGTCTATAGAAAGAAGCCTAAGTCATGCAGGAGTGATCATCCTGAGACCATTGTTTGGGGATGATTACGATCCAATGACCATCCATCCAGAACAATACATGTGGGATTTAAGGACTCTAAAAATGGTTGTGCCTTAGTTCTCTCATGATTCCTTGTAGGACCATGCTGTAGAATGCCAAAATGAGCACCCAGGACTAGAATTGTGATCGAGGCAAAATATAACTAATATACGAATTGAATTTCATTTGGCATTGAACAAAAAAAAAATAGAATTGAAATGAACTAAACTAAAATTGAGCTCAAATAACCATAGTTAAAACAATGAAAAACTTGATTGATCTTGAACACAACTAATTGAATTGAAAGAAAGAAATCGAAGAAGAAGAATTAGAATAACTATACCAATGACCTAAAATTGTTGATGGTTTGAAGTGTCATGTGGAATGATTGTTCTAAGTAACTTGAGTCAGCCAGCCATATGATAGCCATTTGGGTACATTTCTTAGCATTCAATGGATTGGAATTGGTGGCGTATCCTATTTAGCTTCTTCTGTGTTTGATGTCCTTACCAAAGAGTGTTCATATGTATGCTTTGCTTCGTATTGACTTGAAGCATATACCCAAGCATATGTCAAATAATTAAGTGTTTATTACATGCAATGTTGATAATTTTGGATCTTATGTTTGGGATGAATAACATAATAAAATACTTTGGACAAGGGGTGCCTTTTTGAATGAATGTCATTTGTATAAGGATTTGTACGTAGAGTCAAAAGCTAGAGACCTAAGTCTTATGGTAGTGGAGGATACAACCATGAGGGATTATGAGGTCATAATTTCATATTTTTTGTTATTTATAGACCCAAAATGATGTTGTTAGGAATGTTACCACAATTGTTTTAATTATTGGTAAGACATGTTTGGAAGCTACAACATTATCAACATTGGTTATATGAAGATCAAATTGTTCTCCAAGTCATTCTCTGTGGTACAACAAGTGGAAGATTCAATGAAGTAGAGGTTAATGAGATGAGATAACCTTGTTTAAAAAAATGTACATGGAAATTAGTTCAGTTGTCAAAAGAAGGAAAGGCTCGACATAATAAATGGGTGCATAAACAAACATTGGTGTTATTAGGAGTTCTATTGCGTAAGCTTATGGTCAAGGTTTTTTAGTAAAAGAAAGACATTTATTACGATGGGCCATTGATTAGTTTAGTTATACGAGGTTCTTATGGTACTTACGAAGCAACGTGTGAAATCATAATTTCATGAAGCTTAGCATGGACCACAACTATTATTAGGAGAGATTCGATGATTATTGCATCTTCCTATTACTTGATGAGGGATGATATGTTGATTATGGGTTCTTACATGAAGAGAATTCATGAGGTAAAAGAACAATTATTTAGGGAATTTGAAATAAAAATATAATTATTATAAGTTAGGCTCTTGAGATAAGGATCTCAAAGAATTGATTGAGGAAAACTCCAAGATTATCACAGTGGAAGTACGTTCACAAGTTCCTTATCTAGCAAATGATACACAGGATACTCGTTTGGGGAACTGTTTAAATTAGATTAAGGAATAATAATCGAGCATTTTGAATGAGAATACATTGCTAAGATTACATGTCTATTGTAGGAAGCTTGATGTATGTCATGATTTACAAAGTTTGAATATTGCATATGCAATGTAAGTAATTAGTAATTACATGGCTAATCCAATCTCTAACATTGGTAAGGAACAAAATGACTTGCGTTGATTAAGAGAAACACATATACATGTCTATGTTTGAAAGGAAACATTGGTGGGATAATAAATTAGATGTTATGACTTCAGAAGTTTATTATGTTCTCATCTATGGTTGACTACACTAGCATCTTTGATGCTAGTAAGAAGATGTCACGGCCTAAAAATTATCTTGGAAAGCAGTAAAATTGTACCTTGTTTAATGATTTTTAAAGTGCTACAAAATATATGAGTTAACTTATCCATATGCGAAATTCAATTGAATCAATAACTTGAGCAAAATGAAGGGAGTTTTAACTTCCACCCATAAGAGAAGGTCAAAATTTTGGAACTTTGGTTATGAGATGTTTCTTTGTTATTTATGGGAATCGATGTCATTATGACCTAACTGAATTGGCCTAATTGCATAATACACCAATTGTGACATTGGTTTTTGATAAAAAAACGTTTCGGAGGATGAACTAGTTATTACAATTAGTTTCATATTTGACATTAAATTGTATTTAAAAATGAAAAACGTTAAAGAAAATTAAAGAAAGGTTAAATGCAGATGTGGATGAATAGGGAATTTCTAGTTCAATAAACTCCCATGCTTCATTTATCTTTCATGGAGTTAATGATTAGCATGGTCACGTGTGTGATTTAGATTACACATATTAGTAGTTTGCAGTTGAATAGATTGGTTGGTTTTTAAAACTATGGTTATAATTTGTTGGATGCAAAATTTAACACTAGAAAAGGTTTCATGTTCTGTCTAAGGGTAGCTCTTGTTTGCAATATGTGAATAGTGATCTTTCTACATAATTGCTAGCGAAGGCAAGTGAAGAATGGTTGAGGAGAGAGAGAGAGAGAGAGAGAGAGAGAGAGAATTGGGAGATAAAAGTTGCATTCATATGAATCCTTGGTTACATATTTATTGTTGTCCAATACATGAAAAAAATTGGATAATGCATATCCTTTTGCTAATTTTGCTAGAAAATGAATAATATCTTTTACCTCTAATTTTGTAAAATTTTTGTTGATTCTACTGATTTTGTACTCATTCATGCTGTTGGCACTCAATCACATGAGCAAATCCTACGCTTACATGTGCGGTATGAATTTTGTGCACACATGCGATCGCACATAACCGCATGGGCAAAATTTGTAAGCTTTCATGGGTGCTAGGGCATCCACCTGTGTGCTTGCATGTAGATGCATATGGTTTGTGTGGCTAATACATACTGCACTTGATTGGATGCCCCTAAGTGCTCCATTCATGTGCCTTTGTAAGTTTGTTGATGTCATTAATGCCTTCTATTGTTACCAATTCATTTCTTGCAAGTAGCCCTTTCTCAATACTTATTTGAAGTTGAACTACTTAGCTTGATGTATCTAGAATAGATCTCTTAATCATTTCAATGATACATAGTAGTTGTTGGTTCATGGAGTTATTCTAGTGATAATTCTTGTTGTAAGGATTCAATTGTGGAATCATTATTTTAATAGATTTAAATTCAATTGTTATGGAGTCTTTGCACACATTATCTTATTCCATGATGATGTGTCAACTCTCAACTAGTCTTTGTATGGAATGTTCTTGTTGGTTCATAAGTTATTTTCAATAATCTAATGATTTCTAACTTTTGTGGGTATCTTTGATGCAAAACAAGAACGGGTAATTAAAACATGAATTGAATGAAAAAACAAGTGTAATTTGGGCTTAAATTACATAAACAAAGTGTGTTCATCAGTCATAACATGAACTTTATTAAATAAAATATAATATAAAAGTTCATAAAGAGTTAATTTTGGGTCAAACAAATAATGAAAGTTCAAATCAACTATGAAAATTATTACCAAAATTTTGATCAATTATATAGAATCTCTAGATATTTCATTTGATGTTGTGGTTGGTTATTTTACAAAATGAGTATTAATGTTTTCCTTCTTTATTAAAGTATTTGTTAGTAGGTGTTGGTGGTTGTTGTAGAAGAATATGTATAAATAGGCTTGAAAATTTGGAATGAAAGTATTGAGTTTGTTGGTTTTGAGTTAATCTCATTATATTTTTATTTGATTGCTTGAGTATGAGTGAAACTTAGTAGCTTTCTTATAATGCTTTTTTTGAGTGTTGTTCTTTTTACCTTAATCCTTTCAATTTAATCCCCATCCATAATATTGTTCACATGTCAATTGCATTACACCTGTCCACTTCTCTTTAATATTTTCTCTTGTATCTCTCAGTTCATGTAACAACCTCACAAAACCCATTGCTCATTTGCACCAGTGTTTGCGATGGCCCACACGTGCATCCAAGCCAATTATTGTGCCCATCGACTTCGTCTATGCGTAGACATCACTATGCATAACGTATAGTGCTAACAATTTACAAAACACATAAATCTTTTTTTGCCTATGTATACAATTGTGGCAATAAAGCAGTGTTAGGTTTGGGATCTTGTTATGGCATTGAGTTTCTTCATTTGTGATTTTTTAATTTGTTCTATCCTAAGGTTTGTAGCTTTTGCTAAGTTCTGTAGTTATTCCATAATTATTGATTTGAAAGGATGCATTGTTAAAATGTAAATAATTTATGACAATGAGAAAACAAACTTATACAACAATAGATGTAACTTAAACAATGCAAAATAGCTAGTGAGATAACATTAACTCTGTTTTGAATTCAACTTTTTTTATTTTAAGGAGACGCAAGCAACTTAGATTAAATCAAAACAAATATTAACAATAATCAAATAGTTCGCTTTAGTTGTTTAATTATAGCTTTTATGTAACAATTAGTACTCAATAGGTGTTTTAATAAAGTAGATCATTTTCTTGCAAATCAACATTCAATAGGATCAAAGGTATGTTTGAAAATAAATGACTTGGTTTAGGATGTGGAGTTTGGATTATATTGTAGACAAATCATTTGTCTATAAAATTGAAATTGGATATGCTAGCATTGTTGTCAAATTTGAATCCTAACAAAATAAAAGAATTAACAAGGGAAAATGCAAGGTTTTATTTTAAGTGGGGGTCAATGAAGAGTAAAATATTAATCAACAAGCCTTGCTTTGATGAAGCTTTGGGGATTTTCTCCTTTCTTTAAATGATCTTCAAACTTCAAATTATTTTAAAGGATTTTTCTACTTTGATGTGGAGGTGGGACCAAGGCTGGCACTTTTCACTTTGCATAGGTTGAGAAGATATAATCTATTTTGCAAATTGTTAGCACTATGTAGTATGTATAGTGTTCTCTATATGTAGGTGGGGCTTATGCATGCTGCAATTGACCTGGATGCTCACGCTAGCATGTGGATGCTCTAGCAATTGGGCTTGGATGCACGTTAGAGCACAGATGTGTTTGCGGGTGGTGTTGGATTTGCGTGTGGGCTAGAGCAAGTGGGTGTGTGACAATGCACCAGCATTGGGTTTTGTTTAGTTGCTATAGGATTCAAGAGACAAAAGAAGGGAAAATATTTGAAGGAAGTGAAGGGGAGCAATGCAATTAAAGTGTGAATAATGTTATAGATAGATAATGAATTGAATGATTAAGATAAGAAGAGCAACACTCATTATAGTGTCACAAAAGAAAGAAAGCCATTAAGCTTCACCTACACTTAAGCTATTAAATTAAGAATATAATGAGATTAACTTAAATCAATAAGCTTAATATTTTTATTTTAGATTTTTTAGAGTATTTATATATATTTTTCTACCACAATCAACAATATTAGTTTTCAGTAACACATTTTAACAAAGTGAAAAAAATATTAATATCTATTTTTGTAAAATAATCGACTATTAACATCATTTTGTATCAGATAGCGTCTCTAAAAGCTCCATATATTTGTACAAAATTTTGATCATAATTTCTATGGTTTGAGATTTTATTATTTGTTTGACCCAAAATATCCTCTTCATGAGTTTTTATGTTAAGCTTTATTTCGATGAACTTTATATTATGAATTTTTGATAAATATTTAGTTTATGTAATTTAAGCTGAAATTACATTTGCTCGTTATACGATCTTCATATTCATGTTCAATTGTCCGTTCTTGTCTTGCATCACTCTTTATCATAGATGACTTGTTTCCATCCAAGTCATTGGGCTCAATTTTGTTATGTCATAATGTTATTTAATTATTTTTAACATTCGGTTTGATAATATCTTTCAATAATATTGTTAAATATTATGATTTTGTTATTAAAAAAAATGATATTTAGTTGTTTATCTTAATTTTGTTGATATTTGGATGACACATCTTTATATGAAAAGTTGAATAAAATGATGTCTTAAATCAATCATAATAAAAATTATTGACAACTTTTAGATGACATTATTATATAGGAAACATTGACATATAAATTACATTCAACCAAATGTCTGCTTAATTTATCCTGGACACAACAAGAGGTTAAGGCATAGATTAGAGGATAACATCTTTGGTCTTTCTTCTTTTTCGTATTTACTATCTATCATTTTGTGCGTAGTGTAAAGGACATTATGAGTTAATGCTCGATCATTATGGTTCTGCTTTATTTCTGAATGGCCTTTTTGTTGCATATTTTTCATGATTTTCAGTTTTGTTATCACTCAATTTAGGCTTCTTGATCAGTAAACTTTTTTCATGTAGCTTAAATCAAAAGTCTCTGAAGTGATGTCTTCCCCTGCTATTACGTTATCACCTGAGAACACAGTGTTGGGTAATTCACTAATTCTTCTCGCCACTTTAAAAAGCCATCAAAGTTCTTTTGCTTCCTTCTATAAACATACTTATCACAGCTGTGACCATATCGTTTTGTAGAGGCTGCAAGCCTAATGCTGAAGGAGAAGATTCATAGGATACCAATTTTGAATCAGAAGCAACAAGTTGTAGGTATGGTCCCTTGGAATAGGTTTATCTTTTCCATGTCAGCATGGTCAGTAATGACATAATTGTTTTCATCTGATGCTTATCAGGGATGGTTACTCGAAGCGATGTCTTCCAGGTTTTGGAGGCTGCAGATTGATAAGTTTTCTCTTTAACTAGAATGCTTATCTCGATTGTATATATGCTTTTGTACATTTGCAACCTTTGTTTTGCTATTATTGCCCCTTTGTTTGCACTTTTCAGAATCCTGTACATAGTATTCTGTGGTGTAATCTGTAAATAAGAAAGCTTATGCATTATGGTTGGAGACAGTTACATAAAACTCTAATCTGTGTTTCAAGATGGTTGTCTTTCTACCTTCGTATAAAAAGTAGTGTTTGGTAATATATTGTTGAAAAATGTTTATTGAAATAATTGATATTTAGAATAATAAAGATTGTTTTTCATATTTTGGCAAAAGAGTAATGAACTATTTCATTTCACCTTTTTTTTTTTTTTACTATGTGGTGGGGCTTTTTTTAGTTGATGCACTCAGCAATTCACTACATGTCGGTGTATTTTTACCAAGTAGCGGTTTATCTTCCTTCCGGCAGCTCTCTTAGTTATTTTTCTATCACCAAATTTGCTCACTGATAGTTTTTTATCATGATTAACTGTTCTAATAATTAAAAGAAAGCATGACAAATTATAAGACAAGGTGAACCATAGTAGTTATATAAGCTTTTATATAAAAAGAGCATTATTTCATTATCAAAAACAAAAATAAATTGAATATCTAGAATGTATCCATATAATTCCCATTTGTATTGCTTTATAAACATTATTTTGAACATTATAAAAGTTGGAAAATTAATATACAAAATTCAAAGTAGTGTTTTTGTATATAAGTTTATATTTGGTTGGGGTTTTTGTTTTAAATAATATTTAACATCATTAATCTATTTGTATTAATATATTTTTAAGTTGTTAAGAATATATTGTGAATAAGGATTACATTTAATATCTTTTCAAATAGTAGAAAATATATTAAGGAATGAGATTATATTTTAAATTGTATATATTTATATCTAATGTATTTTTAATTAGAAGAAAATATACTAGAAGGAAAATTATGTTTATAATGCCCCTTGATAATAGAAATAAAAGATGATTACTTGCTCTTCCGTTTAAGTTAAATATCGTTTAGTTGTTTTTACCATTACAAAAGTCAATTAGTTTTACTGATATTTGGGTTTCAACTTTTGTATCTTATAATGATCTATTGTTATAATATTAGTATCACTTAATTATACTTTAATCTAGTATTTCACTCTTAAAAAGTATATGAAATCTTTGTTTTAATTTTTTTTATCAATTGAATGGGCAAGCAATCAATCTATTATCTTAATCCTAATAGTACTCAATCACCATACCTAATCTAATGATTTCAAATTCAAAGGTAATGTTGAGACAAGCAAGAGGTATTAGAAGTTATCTATATTAGGTTTGTGCTCAGTGGAGTGATTGAGAGAAGTGCCAAAGTGCAAGGTAAGAGGATCCATGGGAGAGGGATTTGTAATGGTTTTCATTCAAAAATGTTAGCTCATGCTAAAAGAAAATTGATTCATTCCCATTGGAAAAGTAATATATATAGTCACGAGGAATGGTGTCGACTTAAAAATGTGTAATACAACCAAGATCCTTGATGGAAATTGTTGTGCAAAAGAGGAAACTACGTGGTTGATAGCATTTGTGTTGTTGCCAGTGAAAAAAATGTCATTTACATGAATAAATAGAAATAATCAAATATTGTCTTCTCTTCTTTGAGGATCAAAGAGGAGTATCCATATGACAGTGAAGTTAAATGTGAAGAGAAATTGATGACTCATTGTATCAATATTAAGAGATTATTTGAGACCATGGATTGCCTCATGAAGTTTGCAAACATGAGATATGATTTGGCTCCATGGACACCTGGGTTGGGTCATGTAAACATCATTAGTGAGATGATTATGTGAAAAAAGGCATTGCATACCACAAATTGCCTACAAAGTCTCTTATTAATGATGCTAGCATTAAGGAAGAAGGGCACAATTGTAGAAGTTAGGAGATAGTTTGTTACTTGTTTGATTTTGTTTTGTTCTTTCACAAATATAAAGTAAACGTGTGAAAAAGGAAATTGTAAAAATCAATATTAATTTTTGGTGTTAAAATTTTTGGTTTTTTTTCTATTTGGTAGTCTAATACAAAGACTTAAGTTATGATTGATTTGATATAATTTTTGTTAAATATTAAATTTATTTAAAAATATAAATTTAAAAATTTTATTAAAAATATATCTGTTAATTTGTTATTGAAAAATACTTATTTAAAAAAAAGCTACAAAACTAGTGGATGAGAAATAAAAACCTTCGAAAAAGAATACAAGTGTTGTAATCACTAAAAAAATATTTTTATGCTTAGCATAAGTAGTTATAATTTCAAGAAAGATAATTTGTTTTTAAAATAGAGTTCTCATAAATGGGGTCTCTAAGAAGATCAAGAGACCTTAAATACAAATTCAATGGGCTTTTTCAAGTTATTGAAACATTTGAAAGTGTGACATATAAGTTAGTTTTGTCACCTCAATTGTCAAATATGTATATATTTCATATATCATCACTAGGACCCAAAGTTAATGAAATATAAAATAATTTGAATAATAAAGTGGCATTGAAAAAATTTTTATTAGATGCACTAAAAGCTAAAAAACAAGTAGATTTTAATAGTATTAGTATTATGGAGAACATTGTTTTGGGAGAGAGACGGACGAGTTAAAAAGGGTGTTGGAAAGATAGTATGTAAAGTGGAGACTAAGAGGGACATCTTTGGAGAGAATTTGTTGCACTACTTTGAGGAGATGAGCTCATTGGCATAACCACTATCTCTAGGGAAATAGAGGAAGTAAAAGGAAGAGCGATAAAGAAGGCTTCAAGAGTCATGCAAGCATCTCTCTCTCAGTTAGCTAGATTCCCAAAGCTCTTACATGTGCATTTCTTTATGTTTCACTCTATTTAAAGTGCACATTTTTATGAAGAGAAAATTCTTGTCATCATCTTCTTCTTCTAAGTTGTAGAATAATATGATCCAGTCAATTCTTTGGAATTTGTCCAATCATCATTATACTAGGCTTTTTGTTGATCAACCATCCAATTCCATGATTGGATTAATAGTTGACATATGCATGTAGCATTTTAAGTATGGAGAGGGACCAGATGATCGAATCCACTTTACAGATTGTTCGATTGCCCAACATATAGAGATTTTCTAGTTGTCATGATGTTTTCGAGTTAAAGGTTATTTTTAAAACCCCTCGATTTTCTCCATTGGAGATTCTTGTTGTGTGACCAAACGGTAGTGTGACTCTATTGATTCCAATGTGTAACTCTTGGTGGAACTCGGTCATGAGACTCGTTAAGTTACTTTATCTTGACTTCCATTCTTGTCCTCTTTCGATGTGAAAATTCTTTCACCATGTTACCGCTTATGCAGCCTACATTGACAATCACGTGGTGTCTTGTGCAATGATATAGGCCACATGCACCTCAACCCTTCGGTTCATGTAGGGCAACTACATAATGAACCAATCTTGAACCAAGCCATCCTTTCATGTGCAATCAAACAATGCAATGCATACTTTAATTTGCTTTTATGTGAGATCTAGTAAAAAAACCTATATATGATTTGGTTTCAGTGCACCAACAGCTCCTCAAACGGCTTTCTCTATCCTGCATCAAATAACTTAGACAATTTTGTAATCTATAAATATGGTGTCATTCGATCTATCTTTCACCCAATTGACTTCAGGAGTACCTAGAATGATCTTCCAATGGTAGATCATGTGCAAGAAGTAATAGGATTTGAATACCTTTTGAACTCTACTTAACTTCTTTAATTGTTGAATGCACTGAAAGACATAATCCTTAGTAAAATTAACAAAACTTGAATCTCTGCAGATAAACCCAAGCCTTTCAACAGATGTAATTGTAAAAAAAACAACGTATTTATAACTATTAAGGTATTTAATCTCAAAGGGCCCAAAAATATCAGCCAAACTTCATTTTTGATGTTTTGTTGAATGACATTCTATGAAGTTTTTCAAGGCAAGTCTTAGAATTTAAACAGTATACCTAAGTATGACAAACTAAGTAGTACCCATCAAATATTGGAGATCGAAATTTATTGATCACTAATTAGAGACAAAAACCACAACTTTGTTGTGGTTAATGGTCTAAGGATGGTGAAATGGTGGTCATCTATTGACACCCAAAGGCAGGAGGCCATTTGATGTTTTATTCAAGACCCACAAGCTCCTCCCCACTTTCCTCTTCTTCTTCTCACAGTAGATCACATCTTTCTTCTCACCTACCTTCTTCCCTCATGTGAGGTTTTAGTTCTCCATTAAATTTTTGCTTGCCATCAACTTACATATTTACATTGTTTCATCACCTAGATCACTAGTCTCATGGGAAACATATCTAATAGCAGTCCTTGTTGTCTCCTCAAGGTCCCCTTTAGGTATTCCCTTTCAGAAAAGAACTACATTCATGGTAGAGGCTTAGGAAATAATTGGGAATCACGTTTATTTCAGCAATAAAGGAAGATTTATTGTCCCCCCAAAATCTAATCTTTTTTTTCATCAATATCTATTAAACAACTTAGTTACAGACGTCACGTGCTATTATAATTGGATACCTGTAGACATTCCAGCACACAAAAAAAAAAAAAAAAAAAAAAGAAAAAAAAAAAAAAGAATATGACTTGGTTGGCTTCACGATGCACAAAGGAAGACAATAAGCATGTGATCATGCAACCAAATGGCGAAAGCAGCATGGATTGCAAAGAGATGCTTTATATTTACTGCCTTTTGTTCAACAGTTGTCAAATGGCAAACAAAGCAGATATTAGTTGTGATGAATGACCTTTTTTGTTTGATTTTTCTGCAGCTACTTGATTTGATTCAGAAGAATTCAATTCGAGCTATGTTGGGCTCGTAGGTTTATAGTTCAAGCTTGATTTGAGGTAAAGTTTATCCAAGTTTTGATTAATTTTTTTATTTTTATGTTTATATATACATAGATTATTATATTTTAAATTATCTTAGATTTTTTTAGTTAAGTCTTAGATGCTCCTAGTTATTTCCTTTTAAAAGGTCAAATTAGTTTATTAGTACACACAGTGCAGCAAAAGTAGGATAGAAAGGCCAATCTCTATTTGATTGTTTTCCATTTTATTCAATGCTAATATCTAAAAAACTGGTTCGGTGGAATGAAAAATAATTATAATCATATAAACTAAATGATTGATGGCCAAATGATGTGATCAAATAAAAAAATAAATCCAGATGAACACAAATCAATAATTTTGTGCTCTAATAAGAGAAAACTGAGTTGATTAATTGAAAAAGTAAGCAAGACATGAGAAGATTGGATTGTGACAAAAGGAATGAATAATGAAATTAACCAAAAAGGTTAGTTTGTTGTTAGTGTCAGCATTTTGTTGTGAGAAGAGACTCAGCTGTAAAGAAGAAACTTCTCATTATTCAGGGCCACTTGTGCAAACCACAGTTGGAAATAAAGGCAAAGAGGGCTTGATTTAGTCCAGAGAGGCATGTTTGCTTTGCTTGATGACCCATGGACACTAAACTATATGATTAGTTGGTATGCTGTCAATGGTGATCTGAGATGGTTGATGATGTTGAAGGAGAGAAGCAAAAGGCAACCAAACTATTATTTTTAGATGACCTGCTTTCCATTGCACAGCTCACAATAGAGATGCCTTCGCTGGCTGGAACTGGCTTTGTCCAACTTCACACCTAACTTTTGAGGCATTTCCTTCTTCTTAACAATCTCCATTCCTTTAGTTTCATACCATTGGATTCCACTATTCAAGAGTTGAGTCCCTACTGTTAGGAAGTAAATTTCATTTACCAAATCAGCCATTTGACCAAGTTATAGAATTAATATATTGTAATATCATCTTATGGGATTAGTATACTTTAGTTTGTATTGGCCAAAGGTAGTGACAGTTAGTCGATGAACATTGTATAAAAATGATTTATGTAGCATTTAATCTATCCTTTAGTGTGTAAAAATGCTTGTCATAGAAGAATCAATCTTGCCTTTCATCTATTTGATAAAAATTTGCAACCTTCTGCTTTAAACATTCTTTTATTTAACCAAATAGTTAAATGAAAGAAGACATCACTTCCAAAATTCATAGAAGATTATTATTTTAAATATTTTTCTTACATTAGTCCATGATTAATATTTTTATTTTGAGTTAATTATCAAAGATAATGATGATGATAGCATGAGAGTGAGTCATAGGCAACCAGTGGAGTGGTTAATCCAACTAATTTAGATAAAACTTGGGTTACCAAAATGACTTTGTTACTAGGGTTAACTCAATTTTGCCAATTGGAGGCTCAATAATCTTCTTTACTTGCTCTAGGTTTAGATATTTTCTCCAGCTAATCCATTGCATAAGCAGCAATAGAAGGCATTTGGGTTCTCAGTTGACCATTTGAGTAATGCATGCAACTCATTTTGTTGTCGAAGTGGCAAAATATTATTATATATCTCTTGGTGATATCCATTTTTTCTTGATTAACTTATAGACAATTGATCAATTAATTAAAATATGTACGTATAGTTGAAACAGCCATTAATTAGCCTACCATTACGTTGGTTTAGCTCAGTTATAATTATTTAAAAACGAGAACATGGTTGATTCAAGCTTATGAACTCCTTCTTTCCAGTAACCCTTGATGTTGTGTTTTCTGGGTTTTTTTAGAATGACTAAACTTAAAAAAATGAAAAGATTAGGAGAAGAAAATAATATATTTTTGGAATAAAAGAATCATGTGAATGAATTGGTACGAATGGAATTTGTATGATACAAGTTACATATATTAAAATTATGACACTTGTACAACTCATATAACACATGTTATTTTAAAATTAATATCAAAGGAAGAAAATGAGAATAATGTCCAAAGTTGTTGTCATTTTAGTTGAAGCCTTTCGATTAAGGCTCACATGTCTTAAATGTCTATTGGTTTCTTGGTTGGGTTAAGCAAGCACATAGTTTTCACATGAGCCTTGTGTGTAGATTCCACAACCAAGAGGAAGAAAAACAACAGTTCATGGTTTTAGTGTATAGGTGCAAATATGAGTTAGAAGAATGACCTACGGAAGTGTGAGTCGAGAGAAGAAGATGATCTGAAATGGAAGGCCGGCTGTGATGAAAGCATCTCCTTTGTTATTAGCCAAACCTGAGCCAAGTGTCGAGTGGGTCTCAACTCCCAAAATAGACTTATGTTTTAGTTAGTCTTCCTCTCTGTCTCTTTCTATTGTTTCTCCCACTCCTTCCTCTCTTCACTCCTCACCTCCCCTAATTCCACCTAATTTCTTCGTATTTAACCAATCGATCTTCTCCTCCACACCCCACTGTCTCTCTCTCTCTCTCTCTTTCTTGTTAGAAGCAGGGCAGGTTCAGGGTTGATCTTCTCGGGAGGGAGGAATCTGATTTGGGTTTTCTTCTCACTATAAAAGCAACCATTTCTCCACTGTTTTTGCTGTAGTCCACGGCATGGATGCTCAGGAGGAAGCCGTGGGGTCTCGGAGCAGCAGCAGCGCAGGAGAAGGACGAGGCTTGGTAATTGCCAGGCGCAGGCGAACCAAGAGACGGCGTACCATCGTGCCTGCCGCCTCTTCCTCTGCCTCCTCGGCGGAGGAATCCGGCGTCACCGACGAGGAGGAGGACATGGCCAACTGCCTCATACTCCTCGCCCAGAGCGGCGGAGGGGGACAGGGCGGGACGAAAGGCGGGAGCAGGAGGTTCACGGAGGCGGAAGCCAGTGGGGGCGATCGGGCCGGGTTTTATGTCTACGAATGCAAAACCTGCAAGAAATGCTTCTCCTCCTTCCAGGCTCTCGGTGGCCACCGGGCCAACCACAAGAAGCTGGAGATGGCGGCGTCTTCGGCGGAGGAGAAGAAGGGAATCGTGGAGGAATGCGATATGCAAATAGGCATGAATTCTCTGCCGTCCAAGCCGGTGGCCTGGACCGGCGGCAAGGCGAAGGTCCACGTTTGCTCGATATGCGGGTCTGGGTTCTCCTCCGGCCAGGCACTCGGCGGCCACATGAGGCGGCACCGGCCTCCGACGGTGGCGACGGAGGAAGCCGTAGAGGAGACCAAGAAGGATAAGAGCGTTTTGTCTCTTGATCTCAATCTTCCAGCTTCGGCTGACGACGAAAACAGCCACTTCGCTGTCGCCGGAAACGCCAATTTTCCGCCGGCTGTGGTGGCTCCCGCTCTGGTCGGTTGCCACTATTAACCGGCATTCGACACGTATTTGTTACATTTTGTTGTGAATTACCAATTCCAGAGTGGAAAGCAATTCTTTATAATTATTTTGAGAGTTTTTTTAATTTTTTATTGGAAATTTGAGATTACAGAAAACTCGGCTAAATAATAAATAAATATAAATAGATTAATTTTGTAAAATTATTCTTGAAATTTGAATAAGAAATTGAAGCCTTATTGAATTGATTTTAAGTTTATTGGATTGATGCATGGCCATTGAATGATAAAATTTACATAGTTTTTAGCCTTTAATGTAATTTGCTTAACAAATCCAATTTAGTGGAAATCCAACAAGTAATTCAATTCAAATCTACAATTGGTTGAACCAATTCTATTAATTATACTCACTCCTTTGTTTAGCTAAGCTAATGGGTGTGGATTAGGTTCCTCTTCCCATGTGTTTGTTTGGACCTCAAGCCAACAACAACTCTATTCATGCCAAATGTGTGGCCAAGCCCAACTACTACCTATCTTTATTCATTCTTTTGCTATCTTTAATTCATTGAACAAACTCTCATTCCTAACCTTTCCCTAACCCCTTTACCCAACTTGATATTTTCATTTGCTTTTGAATTATCCATATTGATAACTTATAAGATGTTTTAATGGTGATAAGATTTAGATATTAAGTTTAGTACTCTTAAAAATCATTTTTTTTTGGGTTTGATCCTCTTAAACTATCTTATGATTTTAGTTGAGTTGATTTTATATTTTCTAATTAACAATGATTTTTTGCATCAATTTGATTATTAAAATTTTAAGTGAATTTTGAAATTATTGAATCATATATGAGGTATTGTAACTTTATTTTTTGTCATTTGATTGAAATAATTATTTGTTGGTGTGAGCATTTATAATTTGTTTTGAGTTTTGTTATGGTGTTTGACCCATTCATTAAAAGAGTTGATTTAGATTTTAAGCTTATTTTTGTCTCTAAATCCACTTTTTTTTCTTATGAATTACCTAAGTAACAAAAATTTTTTATTGATTCTTTTATATCTAATTAAAAAGCTTCAATCTTAATATTTTTTTTTCTCATAATGTTATGTGTATTTTATGTCTTAGTAGAAGTTTAGATTTAACAATTCATTTTATAAAAATAATTTAATAATTAACACATGCTTAACCCTAATCTTGAGAATCCCATGTATTAATATTTTTAGGACTAATTTTTTTGATATATCACCCAATCTTGTTTTAATAGAGTTTTCAATTTTTGAATGATTATTTGTTTTAATTTATGATAGTCTTTAAGATGATTTTTAACATTTTTAGGGTCATGTTTAACTAATCCATAATAATCAATAATAATTAAAGATTAATAATAATCGAGCATGTGTTACATAAATTCTAAATGGAGACTAATGATAAAATAAAAATCTAAACACATCTAATTTAGTTATACAAATTCATAAAAAAAAAAAAGAATACTTAAAAACTCATAATTATACAGCTTTATATAAACACCAATACTTTATAATGTATTAATTGAGTACATAAAAATCAAAATGTGAACAAGATAACTAAGTGGAACTCTATATAAAACACTACTTACCATTACATCTTACGAGTAAGGTCCTCTTATATAATATCAAAATCATTATCTTTTGATGTTATGATAAGTAACAAGTGATACAAATACTAATAAAACTCTAAAGAGTTTAATAAATAAATTAAATAAGATAATAAAAAGATATTGTCATTAGAATACTAGTAAAGCTCTAATACCAGTACTATATGATTTCAATAGACATCTATCTAAATAAAAATATATTGTTCAGATAAAGATATCTTTGTCCTATCAGATAAGATCATGTCATTTGTAAGAATATTATCACCTGATCATTATAAAAATAATATTTACAAAAATCAATTATTAACTACAAATTGTTTTCAAACTATATATATATATATATATATAATAAAAATTATGAATGTAATGGCACATATTTTATGATTTCATATTTCATATTTATAATTTGGGTAATAATCAATCCTTCTTGTTTTGTTACAATAGATTTAACTTTGCATGGGCTAGATTAAATTAATATATCAATTTTTTATATTATCATTCTCATGATCATATTTCTATTATATCATACCACTTAAATGAAAAATAAATCAATCAAAAATGAAATTTATATTATCAAACACAAACTCAACAAAAAAAAAAAAAAGAAAATTTGCATTTTATAAATATTATTATTATTTTTTAAAGTTATAATAAAATTTTCATTTTATAATATTATCTTTTTTTCGAAGTGATAATAAAATTAGTTTCAAATATGATGCACAGCACATGACATGATGTTTATAGACTTGACATTGCATACAATGGGGCTGTCATGGCCATCATCGAGTTCGGCTCATATATTCGGTTTGATGCGGTTCACTCGGTCTAAAACCGACAACCGGGCCCATCTGGCACGACCTGAAAAACGGCCTTGGTCAGACCCGAATTCATGTTAACCAAAGTCAAAATCCGCTCAGGCTTCAGCGCACCAAGCTCTTCCGCGAGCACAATCGCCGGAGCCGTTCGCGCGTCAGTGGCATGAAGGTTTGGGAGATGGTGACATGGGTGACGTTGAAGGTGCCTTGCGGGTTGGACCTGTTGAAGGACTTGGCTTGGTTGACGGAGAAGAGGCAGTCCAACGAAGACTGCCCGGCCGGGAACGGGCCCGGAGGTTTCGGTCTTAGACTTCACGTAATGAAGCACTACGCAAATCGTGCCGGAGACTCCATCCTGACATGAATTCAGCCTCTTCCGTATGCCTTCCTGCAGCAAAAAACCGAGGCTTTAGCTACATTTCCCTGTAGATTAAGGCAACAAAAGATGGAGAAATGACCATGTCATGAGGAGAGGCTCATCGAGATTGTTGAGGACGTTGATGTAGATGTCGTCGTTGTTGGTGGAGTTGATCAGAGGTCCGGGGAACAACCCATTGATGGTTGTAACCTGGATGACATCGGCCATACGTCGGGCGAGGAACGGATGCTTGATTAGAGACAGATATGAAGGTGATGCGCTGTCGACGAGTCTGATGGCGAGGAGGAGGAGGACGACGGAAAGGGCCATGGCTCCAATGGTAAGCGTCGTCTCGTCTGGCGGCCGGCCAAGAGTGAGGAGATATCGCTAGAGAGCAGCACGTAGCTAACCGAGCCGCCGGAGAAAGAAGCGGGAAGCACAGGAACAATGGACTGTTATCATTGTTCGAAATTGCGTATAACCGTTATTTTTTATTATGGAAAATGATATCATAAACGATCAAAAGCATTGATTTAAAAACATTTTTTTTCGTTCTTCGTTCAAAATGCATGAATTCACTTAACCAAATCAATATTTGGAAAACTAATGGCTCCAGGAATGGAAAGAAACATTTTGTTGGATGTGCTCTCTCATTGAAGTAATTTATTTCCCTTCAAACACACTCGTGAATGGATATTCACATCAATGACACGAATGAACAAACAAATGCAAATTAATATACATAACTGCTAACCATTGAACTTAGATCAAATATTGTGTTAATCCTCACTGAAGAAGTAGTCAATTTGCTGATGAATTTATGTACTTTTTTTTCCAACTTTTGGTAAGCCTTCAAAGGTGAAATCAACAGCAGCCACCGTCCAGATTTTTCTGGCTCTCCTGTCTCTGTTTTAGAATGTTCTTCTTTCCAATAGCAGAGCCTTCTTCAAGAAGACTGGGAACCTCCAGAATCTGTAAGCAACGATTTAAGTGAGAAGTTTTCACAAGCAGATTTTATTTTTATTTTATTTTATTTTATTGTTCAAAGAATATATCTTTGATATTATATAATAAATTATGTAAAAAATTCATCAAAACATAAATGAATGAAAGTTGATCTACAGAAACTTGTGTATTTTTGTAATATGGCAAACTGAATATAAAAATGAGGAACTACACCTACCGTTACTGCTGGTAGACAACTGAACATAACATGAGGCAAACCAAGACATGAAGAGTTCACAACTATATGTTTTAAGGTTATAGAAAGGTTATCAAAGATGATAAAAATGCCAACTAAAGAGACAAAAGAAGAAACAATATGCAAAAAAGGAGGTAAGATAACCTTTTGGCTGCCCCAAGTCCCTTCTTTGACTATCCCTCGGCCTTTTGACTATGCCTAGCTGTAAGCTGCTTGAGCTTCAAACATCAAAACCTCCTCTCAACCCAGCCTGCCAGAAGTGTATTCCCTATCCCAGTTTCAGACATCTAAAGCTCCTCTTTGCACAGGTTGCTTGAATGCTCTATGAGCTGCCCAAATGTAATGTTGTATAAGCTGCCTGAATGCTCCTAAAAACTGTCCAAATGCTTTATAAGCTACCTGAATACTTAATAAACTAACCAAAAGCTCTTATAAGCTACCTAAATGCTTCATAAGTTGCTTGAATGCTCTATAAGCTTTCCAAATAACTTGCTTGAAAGTCTTTTCTTCTCCCAGGTTTTAACAATAAGTAGTCCAAAAGTTCTTAGAGCTGCTAAATTTTTTTTTTTTTTTTTTTTTTGGACCAAGCATCAAGAGTGGGTTCCCTAACAATCATCGTATTTTTTTAAGTATTTTCTTTGGTGATTCTTAACCAAGTGTCTCTCAAAAAACAACCTTCTAGTTCGTATTTGAACTCCTACTATATCTCCAATAAAAACAAGCTTATGTTTAATTCCTCGACCCAACAACATTTTTGCATCATTTGTGGGAACAAACAAGGAAGCTAAAATAGAGAATCAAGAGAGAATCACATTCATTCATGAGAGAGAAGCACTTGACAACTATAGTCAAGAGACAGGAGAGATCCTTGCATCTCTGCATTAAACCTTGTAGGCCTTCTAACTTATCTCTCTTTTGCCAATAATCATTTCTATTTATTTAAGCAACAAATGGAATAATTTATCAAATTTCTCTCAATTTTTCCAATATTCATAGAGGAGAGATTATAGCTAGCTTGGCCACTCTACCAAAAGAAATCATGCAAAATATCTGGTCTTCTAACAAAAAATCATTCAACATTCTTCCTATTACACCCAAACCTCATTATATTATCTACACTTCCAAAAATCCTCTTTTATATACCCCTTATAATACCATCCCATCGACACTCTATTAGTACCTGACAATATAAGACCCTTTAAGTCTCACCCAATTAAAACCCTCTTTTACCATCGATTGGTCTCGAGGCACCATCAATCGTCCTTTCAATACACCTCAACAATCCTATTATCACCTCGATAAGAAGCATCATTTATTATGGGTATATGGGTATAACCCACTTATGGTAGAGAAAGTTCCCCCCTTCACAAAAAAGAGATACTCTTAACACATCTACCTCTTAAACTTCAATTATCCAACTTTTATTATGGAAAAACAAGTACTTACATTTCCTTGAAAGAATTTGAAACAATTGTCTCCTTGTATGTTATGACCAAACATTTAAGTAATAATCTTTTTTATTTTTCTTAAATATAAACCCTTAAGAGTGTTTTAGAAATTGACCTCTAAATAAATTTCTTCTTTTAATGAATTCAAGAGATTATTTCTTTCATCATTTACCAGTTGCATCAAACCCACGAAGGTCTCTAAATCTCTTTTTAGACTAAGATTGTATCAATTTTAACCACTTTGAGCTTTGCTCCAATTTTTCAAGGAAGTCTTTAAAGAAGTGGATTAGGATGACTCTTGACATGTTCGAGCAGTCCTCATCAAAACACTTCAACCAAGGGATTTTCAGAAATATCTTGTTAGCTGCCCTCTGAGGTCTTTACAAGAAATTTTTAATAAAGCCATTTGCTTTATCAACGAGGAAGAATGCTCCCCAATCTTGTTTGAAAAATCAATAGGAAAGGCATCTTTGCCTTAAAAACCTCTTGATTGAAGGCAAAAGATGTTGCAAGAAAACAAAAGTTACCCTTATCAGACCTCTCAAGGCAAACATCACACTTGAGGCTACCAAGCTCAACATTTCAATGCTCTCCTAAATGCATAGTTTGAAAAAATATTAGCAGCAATAAAAAGAGATGGATTGTATTAAAACCCTAGACCACTCTCAAAGGAAAACCAAGATAACATAGTTTTGCAAATATTATGGACACAACTGCACTTCTATGCAGAGCCTTCAAAACCTTAATTGAGAGCCTATTGAAAGAAGATTGCTTCCAAGAGTATCGAGTATAACGTTTTGAACCCATCTCTAGCTCTAATAAACTTGCAGGGCCAAGTGCTGTCGTTCAATCCTAAACTAAGAAGGATGATCAAACACTCAAATAGCATTTAAAAAACAAAGGCAATGCCACTATCAAAATTGTTTGTCATCACAACGTGGAAGAAAACCTACTCTAAAAGCTCCACTTTTAAGTTCTTCAAGACAACCTTGGTCGTCAATGTGACAGATCAATGAAAAGACCTAGTTTCAATATCCTATAGACCCAAGGATATGTCTTCTCTTGGCAACTCTTAAGGACATCATAGTTGTCTCATGGATAATTAATAACGTTGAAATTCATCGCATGCTCATCGACATTGGAAGTTTAGCAAAAATTCTTTTCATTGATGCTTTCAACCAGTTGGTGTTAGTTGAAGTCTTATCCTCTTAACCATTAGTTTACTTGTGCGCTTCTCAAGATAATCTATACAACTAAAAAGAAATATCACATTACCACTAACAATGGAAAACTCTTTTGGCTCAGCCATACATATGATTGACTTCGTTGTTGTCATTGTTACTTTTGCTTATAACACTATACTCAGAAGACCAATGATAAATATATTTAAAATGATTGTTTCAACACCACGCCTTTGCATATAAATAAATATCTTGACAGGTGAGGTTCAAATACAAGGGGACCTTTTGTAGTCAAAGAAATGCTACCTCAACACTATGAAAATTGCAGTTAAGCAAATGCCCTCAACTATTGAGCTCTTAACCAAGGACATTAACCCCATCTTTCCTTGTCTCTCTTTCCTTCTCAATCATTCTGAACCAACAAAGTTTATAATTATCTTTGTTGATTGGGTAAAAAAGAAAAGGAGGCTGCTCTCAAACTTTTAGTCGAGTATGCCAATGTTTTGACATTGGTGCCCTTATATATGTCAGGAATAACCCTTTAATGACACACTCTCTCCATATAGATACTAGGGTTCTAACCATCCAATAAAATTAAAGGGTGTTTACAATCAAAAAGCAAAAAGCAACCAAGGAAGATGTATCCAAGTTATTCGAGGCTAATTTTATCCAACCAATCCATTATCCTGAGTGGCTAGCAAATAACATACTTGTGAAGAAAAACAGTGTTAAATGATGGACACGTAATAACTGCTCCAACCTTAATCTTACCAACCGAAAGACTCATATCATTTACCTCAAATCAACATCATGGATTTTACCATTAGTTTCACTTGTTTTAATTTTTCAATTGCTTTCTCAAAATATCATAGAATTAAGATAGTAAAAAAGATAAAAAGGAAAGCTCCACTCATTACTGATTTCAAGACCTTTTGTTATAGATCCGTGCTTTTGGGCTCAAAACTATTGAAGCAACTTATCAAATGATGATCAACAATATGTTCCAAAAATAAAAAAAATGACAATCTTGAGGCTTATGTGGATGATTTCATGGTAAACAATACTTCCATTAAAGGACATCTACAAGGCATAAGGAAGACATTCAATACTTGCAAAAATTCATTCTCAAGCTCAACCACTTGAAATATACTTTAGGCATATTCTTAGGAAAGTTTCTTGGTTGCATGATATCAAGAGAAAAGATATAAGCCAATCTTGATAAGACAGAATCTTCTAAACGTGCCTTCTTTGGAAATCTCAAAAGATGTCCAATGATTAATTGGACACATTGTTGGACTCAATTGTTTTATTTTCAAATCAGGGAAAAAGCTCAGCCATTTTTCAAACTTCTTCGTAATAAGTCTAGACTTAATGGATTGAGATTGCAAGAAGGCCTTCTAGGAGCTTAAAGTCTTTCTCATCTTATTTTGAACAATGTACTCCCTAGGTAACCACTATTTATTTATTTAGCAACCTTAAGCTCTATCATCAATTTTATATTGATTTGAAAAAACAAAGATATTTAGTTTTTAATTTATTATGTTTCTCATACTCTAAAAGACAGAGATATGAGATATTCCACTGTTGAAAAGATGGCACTGGCTCTTATCATGTTTGTTTAGCGACTACGACGATACATATAATCCCACACCATTTAATGACTTAATGGACAAACCTTTGAAATGCATCATCCAATCAAAAAAGATCTTGGGAATGTTGCCTAAATAAGTCATCAAGCTTAGAGAATTCGAGATTGTTAATTCATGCCTCACACTTTCCATAAATCTCAAGTTTTTTCTAATTTCCTAATCAAGGAGGTTTCCTTCAAATCTCAATCATTCAGGAATAAAGCATGGGAGAAAAGAAATCCAACAGGGTTTAATGCCTTTAGCTTGGAACAGCTACAAGAAGTCTTCGACTAGCAACAATGTAGAATTTCCTTCATCTTTCTCAGAGAACTTGCCTGAGAACCTTAATTCACAGAAGTCTCGAATAATTTTTTCTTCTATCCTTGCCTCAGCCTTTTAGCTACCCAAAGGCCCACCTCAGCCCATGGCTCGACCTTTTGGTTGCCCAAAGGTCTGTTTTTGCTAGAGACTTGACATTTTAATTGCCTAAAAGCCCCTTTGTACCTGCATCTCACCCAAAGACTCATTTTGACTCACAACTCATAGCAGCCAAGTACCCAAAGCTTCTCCCTCTTTCCAAGCCTCACAGCGAACTGCCCAAAGCTTATTCCCTACTCGAGATTCTAACATTAAAAGCTCCTCTCTATCCAAGCTACACAAAACTTATCCTTGCTTAAGCTTCAAAAATCAAAAGCTCCTCTCAGCACAGGCTTTCTAAATGCTCTATAAATTGCTTGAATGTTCTATAACCTGCCCAAAAGCTCTTATAAGCTCCGAAATGCTTCATAAGTTACCTGAATACTCTACAAGCTTCCAAAAGCTCATATAAATTGCCCAACTGCTTTATATGCAGCCCAAATGCTTTATACTTCACCTAGGTTTCAGTAATAGGTTGCCCAAAAGTTTTTATAAGCCACTCAAATGTTCCATCTATGCCTAAGCATCAAAAGTAAGTTACCCAAGCAATTTTCCTCTTATTTCTTACAATATTTTACTTGGTGATTCTCAACCAAATGTCCCTTACGAGATCAATCTAAAACACATTCTAACTCCTACAACATCTCTAATAAAGGTAAGCATTTGTATAAGCCCCTGAATCCCTTTTTTTGCATGGATAATAGTAAGAGATCAAAATGAAGAAGCAACCAAATTCTTCCTTAAGGAATGGATGCATCAGGAATTATTAACATCCATCATATCTGAACAGAATACCCCCATTTCTTGAGTAGCCTCTATGAACTCTATCAACGATGATAAACATGATACTATAAAGGAGATGCTCCATCCACCTGCAAACTAATAACAAAATGAAGTTTTAAAATGGGTTATTGCGCATCGACTAAGATAGTGTAATTATCTAATTTTGAAGACTTGGAATGAGAACATACTACATATTCAGTTTTCCTACAACCTAGTTATAGTATGATTGACGAGTGCATTCGAGTTATATTTAAGATATCCACCATAGAGCTCATTTGATTTGGAATTTTAAGCCAACACTTCCAATAGTGTTGAAGGGTCAATGTAGAAAAAGGCCAAAAAATTCCTTGAAAACATTTGGAGCGTACACTTTGCTGTCAAGAAACAATTGGAGATCTCACAAAAGTACAAAGAATAACATGACAAGCAACACTTTGAAAAACAGGTTCAAGTCATTGATATAGTGTGGTTGCATATTGTAAAGAATTACTAAAAAGCAATAGAAGTTAAAATTAGTAACATATGGTCCATTTTGAATCTTGAAAAAGATTAATGACAATACATATCAGCCAAACATACCACTACATATGGAGATCAATTCAATGACAAATATTAAGAATTTTATTGCATTAGAGCCTGCCAAGATCAATTACAACTCTCAAAAGGTACTATCTAATGTGGATGATCTCAATAGACTTTTAGAAGCTATCGTCTCAAGGAGAGTACCACAAAGCGAGGCACTAAGGTTTCATTTTACATTGGATAAAAGGGACAAATGCCATCGACTATGAACTGGTATGGCTTGGAGTAAGGGGAAACTTTGAAGATCATTAAGGAAACCATATGTACTTAGAGAAGATTTAAAGAGACTTGAATGCTCACAAGAAGGAAAACATAATTAGGAGCTTAGCCTTTGAAGGACAAGTAAGAAAATGATCTTGAAAAATTTCAGTCCTCAATAAACTACATTGGAGGAAGGATAATGAGAAGCAATTAGCCTTAGAACTTTGAAGGCCATTAACACTAAGGAAGTTTTGAGATTGTTCACTAAAGAAATTATTAGACACAAAGGACTTCAGAATTCCTCAAGAAAGAAGGATGCTCTTAAGAAATCCTCAAAGTTGGAAAGATAGAGTCTGAATAAATCATTTTCAAAAGGAATTATTATCTTCAGAAAAACATTCAAAGGACTCAATAAAGACAGTTGGTTCTCGAGAAATTAGGTTGAGTAGGTCCTACAACCTCATAGATTGTGGAAGACTTTGCCTATTTTGATAGGAAGTTATAATTGCATAAGTTATAGTTCTAGTACAATTAAGATCTATTAAAAACATAAAATTCTTTACTAGCCTAGCGAAGTTGATGAAAATTAATTGCTCTTGTAAGATGAGTTACTAAAGGAGAGAAACTCTGTTTAATCCTAAACTTTAAATCATTGCATGATCAACCTCTCTAACACCCACGATTAGTGCATACCTTAGGTTCGTTATTACTCCCCAAGGGAAAAAGATGATCCTACAATTCCCTTTATTCCTTAATTAATTTTTCGACAAAATAGGTCATAGATGAATCACTCTTGGCCACCTTTATTATCATATGATCCCTTTGAACCAATATATTATGATGAAAACTACCACATAAGTACGATACACAACAAACAATTTAAATAAAATTCTCTAAATAAATTTGTATCAACCCAACTTTTGTGATAAACCAGATCACACTATCTAATTGCCCATCCCAAAAATCACCTTTTGTCATCACTACCAAATCTTTGAATGAGATTGCCCATTACATTCAAAATTAGATCTCTAATAACATTGATTGAACTACCACATTATAAATTAAAGAAGAAGATCTAGCTCTACTAAAACTCATCAATTTCACACTTGGAGATTTTATTTTCAACTTGGGAAATCTATTGGGTTTACCAAATATTAACATCGATATCAATGTCTTATGATATATTAACTTCCTAATCTGATTATACTTTAGGTGCAAATGTTTCAATTTCAAGTGAAAAAGGAACCAACAAATTGCATTATCGGAATAACTAAAGAATGTATTGTTGTTATGCTCCTTGTCAATCTCCTTCAAAATGTTTTTCAATTGTTAAAAACTAAATGCACTTTTGGAGTCTTGAAATCCAACTAATAGGAGTTCCACCCATGATAATGATTAATCCATGGTATTATTCTTGATATAAAATCACCATGGAATTTGCATCTACATCACCTTGCAAGTGATTTCAATTTTCTTGAAGCAAAAGGTCACATCTATAGTGCCTTGCAAGGATGCAACCACTAGATAGTTTTCAATATTTCAAGCTAGACGTATCATGTGTCTACTTACAACTCATTCTGCATAAGCAACATCTAATTAAGTAGAGAATAAAGCAAACAAAAGACAATCAACTATTAATGTGCAAGGCACTCAACCTCCCCAATTATCCTTGATGATGGTTCCTTCAACACTTTGAAATGTATTTCTAGAAGAGTACTAGTTTTTACATCTTTAACTTCAACTCTATCCCATATTTATGTTATGACAATTTAAGATTTTTCTTATATTTTACATAATTAATAGCTCCAAAAATCATCATTTCAAACCCAACATGCAACCGCAATTTCAACCTGCAATATCCCTTGTGCATAACAACACTATAATGCAATAAACAATAAAGTTTTTAAGATAACAGTAACATTCTATTTTACATCTTATGTATTAATACACATAAATAAGTGCATCACACTTCTTGTACCACATTACCTTCAAGCCTATTTCAAATTATACAAACTCCTTTCGAATCCACATATATTTTTCTTTATCTGAGTACCTAACATTCTAGCTATGCCATTTCAATGTCTTCCTCCAACTAACCATAAAGAAAAACAACTTTTACTTCTAATTGCTCCTTATGCAAATCCTCGATAGAAAATTTGGTATAGACAACATGCTTCTTCTAAAAAAGGAATATGTAAACTATAAGTGAGAAAACTTTAGTATAAACAACAGACCTCTTCTAGTGAAGGACTTTTACTATCAACCCTACCTTGCACCTCTTTATACCACCAACTTCTATTTTGATTTTGTACATCCACTTCTATAGAACTCTCTTCCTCCTTCATAATTCTGATAATTCCCATTCACTTCAAATGAAATAAACTCAACTTGCATTGGAATGCCCACATAATAACATGATCAATCTACTTTGCTTTAATATGACATTGAAGCTCATCAAAATTAGTCAAAAACATATAATGAAGGGAGGATGAAAATACCTATAACAAGTGAGCTTAGTTGCCACCTTTAGATTCAACCTTAAAATCTATAGCAATAGCTTCAAGTCCTTTAGCCTAGGCTTCCTTGGAAGCTTGCTCCACTTCAATAACTATTAATCCTTTTGATATCATTAGAATCCAAAATACCACCATTAAATGTTGCATAATTTGTTTTAATTATATTTTATTTATTTTAAGACATATAACCAATTATAATTATCATCATGCTAAATAAAAAATTATTTCACAACTTCAACATCCAACTTTTATTTTTCGTAACATCAACAAAAAAAAAACACAATCAAATATATTTGAAAAAGAGATATTTAACTTTTTCAAACACTTGTGATAATTTGAATTTTATAGATAAAAAAATTATCTACTAATTAAGCCACTATACATAAAACATCTAACAAAAAGACCATAATTAATCTTGCATGATGCCTTAATTTAAAGTTATGGTCATTATCTCATTAAAATTGTTCTATTGTCATTTTAGTTCCAAGTATACCATAAAACTCCTTCCTATCATACTATCCATTGATGCCTGATCCTAAAATCTTCAACTAATCTCATTTGAAATTTTTGAAGGTAATGCATGCTTTTAAACTTACAGTAAAGTCATCAATAGTCTCCCATAATTATAAGATCCTCTAAAACAATGTAATGGCATTAAGCCCCAAGCACCTATATGCACCAACTCAGTTTGCTTCCCTTTGGTTTCCTTATAGTTTTAAAGAAACTAACCAATCTTTGCTTTCTTAGACCTCAATCCTCACAACAACCTATGCAAACATATTTTAGTTTAGGTAACAAACCCTTTGATGTCATCATTCCATTCACTTCTAAAACATGTGGCCCTGTCTTCAATTCCATAGATTTTCCTTTTGTCAATAAAAACTATATTCTCTCTATCACTCTCTATCATTTCAAAGCACCCATCATTGTTCCATGAGTAAAAAATAGTCCTGTATCTAGTGCTATTCATCAAGCCAATAAAAATTAAATTGGGTTTTTGAATCAGGAATACACTTTACATCATACAATTTTCATGAGATCCATTAACAGTCTTGTTCTATAAATCACCCTTTCTTGCAATATCCAAAGGTTCATCATCAGCAAGGTAAATTTTCCCAAACTTTACTATGATGTTTTCTACAGCATTTATTTACATAGAATAAAATGAAAAAAAATACCAGAAAGTGTGAAATACAAGACCTTGAAACTAATGCACTCTGGACGAGACCTTCCTCGATAATTCTAATCCCCGGTACTCGGAAGTTTTCTTCTTTAATGCTTTGAAATAATTTTCTAGATAGCCCACGCCATCAAAGTTCCAATACATGATTCCACTTCAAGGTATTGATTTACTTTATCCTTTAAACTCAGACTTGTTGATCTATATGAAATCAAAAGCTTCTTGAAACTTCAACTAATTCTTATAAGATGAACTACTCACAACAACTACAGTTGCAATTCTTGAAACTTATTGAAAGTTCAACTTTCAAGGTAAGTAAGACAAAGACAATCATTTCAAATCACCAATAAAATTGATTTCCACATAATTGAACTAAATTGTGATCACATGAGACTTGAGGAAAGCAATTACAAGAGTTCTTCAGCCATTTTTAAGTTGGGCAAATGATGTATAGGATGAACCTTGTTTAACATAAAAAACTTTACATCAATATTTTGTGATGTTTTCATCAAACTTGTACTTACAAACTTTTTAGTGACATTATGACTCTTTTTTTATGATCCGTGGTTACAATAAAATTATGGCCAAAGATGTTCAAGACCTCAAGGATGAGACTTTTAAACAAAGATTAAATATTGCTAAACGCCATAGCAAATTTTAGTTCAAATTAACATAATCAAGCTAAGGCATGAGAAAAAAATTTGCTGGACAATATTGTAAGCCAATTTCGAGTCAAGATTGGATTAGCTCAAATTATATATATATATATATATATATATATATATATATATATATATATATATATATATATATATATATATATATGCATGTATGTATGCATATATCTACATACATATATACATATGTATACATATACATAGACATATGAATATGTATATAAATTTGCCCCTCCTAAAGAAAAAGAAGTTGAAAAATGCCATTTTGGCCAAGTCCTTGTGTGGTAAAGATGATGAAAAATCAAAGCAAGATGGCCAATCTTTGGTTTGCCTCATGGCTAATAACCATGAAGCCGATAGTGGTGATGAATAGGTTAATGACGCTCCACTCTCCTATGATTTTTTTTATTAGAATGGACCTTTTCATTTAGTTGTCAAAAAAGCAAAATGCTTCACAAGGACATTCTCTTTGTATAAGTATAAATATATGTATATGGATACATACAAATATACTACACATGTAAATACATGCATGTACATGAATACATACATGCAAATATATATGTATATATACATACACACATATTTTTATACAAATATATATGTATATATACACATATATACATATATTTGACGCACAAATACAAATATATATACATTAATACTAATAATCACCATAAATATTTTTGTTTAAGCATGTAACTAAAAAATTTATAAAAATACATAATATATGTGCTATATTTAAAATAAATATGCTTAATTATGACCAATGATTTGATTAAGAATTCAAAAGTCAAATCATTTTTATCTCAAATTGTGCTTGAAACAGATACCAACAAGCTAAGCCTCACTTCAATGAGCATCAAATCCAATCCTTGTCTAAAGCTCTGATCAAATCAAATTTCTATTCAATCATGAGCCTGGTCAAATCTCTTAGAACTCCTAGATCACACTTTTGATGGATGATTATGGAGTGATTTTCCATCCTTTTCAAGGGTCTTTTTTATAATTCAAAGACTCTTGTTAAAAGTTTGAACAAACAATCAATCCCATGATTTTAACAAACCCTATAAATCTATCATAACACACATTGATTAAATCAAGATTATTCCAAAAAAGGAATTTTGAACATGGCATTTAAATCGTCTACAAACTCCAAGTTCATAGCCTTCAAAATATGAAATTGATATTATCTGAATTGCACTACATCAATATGATTAGGCAATCTAATCGTAAGATCGAACAATTTTATTAACTTGGGCATGAAACCCCTCCAACAATATCTTCCAATCCATCTAATCAAATGCTCTAAAAACTATCATATAACCCAATTAGTATGGTTAAATTAGATTTGTCACAATGTTGCCATCCTCTAATAACAAGTCAAACAATATTATCTAGTTACTTTTGTTTGTTGAGTTTTGGATCTCTATAAAGTCCTTGCATCTTTAATCTCTTTGATCAAGTTTGATCCCTTGATTATACTCCACTTCTTTAAAAGAAGAAACCCACTCTTTGGAGTACCATGCTTATAGCCTAGACAATCAGTGTGCGCAAAGCTCTATCGCTCCCTTCAATATCTACTTTCAATTGATGATTCACACCTATCCTAAAGACTCCTCTTTTAAAGATGATGTCTTGTCAACCTCAACTTGTTCCTATATATTTTACACCCTCCTAAGTGGAAAATTTCATAGATACTGTAAAACAAACTAACATGCATCACAAGCTCTTTGCATAACCCTAACTAGTTGAATAGCTCAATTTTTGCCAAGCATGAAAGTTCTAGTCTTTGCAAAGCCTCATCCTTCGCTTCAATCGAAAGTTCATATCATCCGCCTCTTACAATTTAATGGATAACCATAATCACTTCATAAGAATCAAATAGCACCAAATTGTATACAAACTTGTCAATATACACAAGATTGATGACAAACCTAAGTTGAGACTATCTTTTAAATTGCAAAATCTCCAATCCAAGCATCATATATAGCAACTAGACTGCTATATCATCCAAAATCGAAACAAGTATGCACCAACTCCTTTGCTTAGATCTGAAGATTAAATAATTTTGTTAGAGCTTAGGCCTATAATAACCTCTCCTCTAAAGTTTTCAGCCCTTCCAACCTGTCCCTCCCATGAATGACTAACTATAATCAACCTGTTTCAGCCCTTTTAGATGCATCTCAACATCAGCAAAAACAAGACCAATAACATTCTTTCCATTCTCAAAATCTTCATGCCTTTAGCTGCAGTTGTAAAACACAATATTCCCTCTTAAAATTGTAGATTATAATCTTTCTCACAAAATCCTTTCTCCTATTATTTGCTTCTAGAATACTCAATTCTTCAATTTCCCATCATGCTTCTAGTTCTTCCTCATAGCCATTGCAAAAATGCTCATCCAAACAATAGTGGTGAAGGGAAAGAGCAAAACCTATAAAACAATGTAAGGTAAACCAATGAGATACCTTGTCATTGAGTCCTTTTCTCCCAAGATTTACACAAAGTGAAATTGCTCCTCCTAAACTCCGTAATGGAATCCTACAATGACTACTCCTGATGTTAAAGTTCATGGAAAAATCCTTGGGATAAAATTCTTCCCTTAGAGTTCCATAAATTTAATCCAACTACAACCCTACATAACACCAAAATGAAGACCATTCCACCACCAAAATACATATGGTTAAGTTTCAAATTTGTAAAGAAAACTTTTTTAAAACTTATATAACCATTAATGAAAAAGTATGCCTCCAACTGATCTTCAACAAACCATCTTATCTTCTATAGGTTATAATCTTAATCTTGGTCTCTACCTTGAAAGGTTTAAATGAGTCATCACATCTTGAAGTAACAAGATGATTGTGACCACCATCAAACGAAGATCCTTCACCTTTGCCTCTTGCTACCTTACACTTAAGTTGTAGTGGATTCTCCTTCATCTGCGATTGGTTCTCAAAAGAAGTCAACACCAATTCTTACTGTCCAATCATCTCCATAAGAGCTTGTACTTTCTCTCTCAATAAAGCAACCCACATTTTTGTTGACAGATGATTTCTACTTTGAAAGCATCCATAATCACTCTTCCATAAGTTAGAATCTCTATCTTGTCCTCTACTTTGAAATGCTTGAATATATCATCACATCTTAACGTAACAAGAAAGTTGTAATCATCATCACCATCAAAAAAAGGTCATTCACCGTTGCCTCTTGTTGTCTTTCTCCCACATTGAAGTGGATTCTCCTTTTGTTTACTAGCAGTTGTCAAAAGAAGTCACCAATGACTCCTGTGTCATTATATCCATAAAAGGTTATATCCATTTTTTCATAAAACCAATATACACTTCTAACAACAGATAATTTCCCTTCATGGGTCATATTCACCTTCTTGTTGTCACTATCTCCTTCAACAATTTTCTCACATTTCATTGCACCACAAATGAATATAATTCACTCATCCAATTCTCCCACATAAGAGTAAATTGCTTTGATTCCATATCCTACCCCCAAACCCTCCAAGAAGAATGCCCCACATTAACAAGATCAAGATGAGACAAATTAGTCAAAGTAAGCAATGTATGAAAGGTGATATATAACAAGATTTCTCAAGGATAACATGCACAAAGATCAACATGGAATTCTCCGTTTTTTTTTCTCACTTCTGACAAGAAAGAAAAATTAGGACACATAAAAAACACAATGTAAAGAACAACTACATAAGAAAAAGATAAAGGTATTAAAAAAACCTTATCAATTTTCTAGATACAAAAATCAATTCTAACACTCAACTTGGTGGTAAAAACCTAGGCCTCTTGATGCCCTCAAGCACATCCCTAATCTAAAACTTTTATACCTCCTTAAGATCTCTCAAGAACTCCCAAGGAGTTTTTATCCCAATCCTCTCAATACCTCAAAAGGATCTCTTAACAAGATCTCTTGTGGATCTCTTAGATTTTGTTGATTACACTTTTACTAGAAGATTTTTGAAATGATTTTCCACCTCAAGGTTCCATTGTACGGTTTAAAGATGCTTATCACAAATTTGAGAAATATATAACTAATTCTATTATTTTAGCAAACCATATGTCTTATCTAATCCCCACTAATTAAATCCAAATTTAACCGTAAAGACAATATATAGAATCAAAATTTAAATCCCAAACAAACTCTAACTCAATGACCTTCAAATTCGTAAATAAACATATCTAAATTGCATTGTCTCGATTTGGTTGAACATTCTGATCAAGTTGGGCACTAAACCAGTCTAGCAATATCCCTTGGTCACCACGTTCTATTCTTTTTTCAATTAATTTGAACTAGATTTATAGTTTTGTAATCACCATTCAATTTAAAATAGGATAATCTCATATTATTTAGCCTAAATATTATATTTTTTGTTTGCAAGACATCCTTTTGGCATATCATTACTCTACCCAATCAAATATGACCCTGATCACTTCACTATCACTTAACCCAATGTGATGATCTTGCTAACCCTAACTCATCCTCCCCACCATGTTAAGCAATTCTCTCCACTACACCATTGCTTGAGCTTTTTCTTCTCTCCCATGGAAAGAGATGAAGAGGATGTCAACATTTTCCTTGATGGCGGCTTCAAAAGCCGTTGATGGCAGACCAACATTCCTTGTAGGCAACGATGTAAGCTCAAGGGGAGCCTCCCTTGGCGATGCCTTGGCCATAGCTAAGGATGGTAGTGTTGCAGATTAGCTGCCATTGGCATTAGTGAGGTTGTGGATGTTGCGATCGATCACGTCTCAAAAACAGAGTTCCAAACTCTGTAAGAAAATTTCTTTTCACATTTTATTTTTAATTAAATATTTTTTCTCAAATTTTTCATATAAATTTTGTATAATATTTTATATATATATTGTAAATCTAAAAATAGGATTTAGAATTGAAATTTTTAAAAAAAGAGAATTTGAAAAAATAAGTTTATGTAAAATAAGTAAATTTCAGTAAAAATTAAAAATAAAATTAGAAAAAGATTTTTTTTTTTGAAATAAATGAAATTTAAAACATAATTTGCAAGCACACCCTTCTTGTTTAGTATGTACATGTCTATCAAACCAAGTGAAAGCAAAGACGAAATCAATTATTAACATAGTATTAAGTTAATTACAAAATAATTAATTTATTTTAAATCTAATATATATATTAAACATAAATCCATTTTAACACAACCTACCCAAATAACAGCTAAACACAAAATTGCTTTAACTCAATATATAACATGAGATAATAGTCAAACAAAATTTCATTCTTTAACATCACTAACATAAGAATAATTGGGTTAAACTGATCACACCTATTGCCAAACAGAGTTTTAAGGTTAAATCATTAAAAAAGCTTTTCAAAAACTGCTACAAAAAGATTATCAAATGTGGCCCAAAAAGCACATTGTAATAATTTGGCATGCTTTTTATGTCTTTGCGGTTAGAGACAAACAAACCAAAAATGCATTTTACAAGATAATCCAAATAAAAGAAAATCCTGATATATACCTTTTTTGCAAGTTCCTCAAAACACTTTTCCACGCTTCCTCTTGTTCTTGCACTACATTCAAGAAACAAACATCCAATTTCCTGTGCAAAAGCAATTCCTTCTTCTCTTGTTACTACTCTGTCACTCTCCTGATAGAATTGGTTAGCAAGGTTAGGTGACATTCTTAAATATCCTAGCTTTCCAAATAAAAAAATGTAAATTCAGAAACCAGAGTATACTGCAAAGAGCATTTACTATGAATCATAAAGCATATTTGTATCTGGGAATATAAATGAACAAAATCAGAAAAATGAACCAGTCCAACATCTGTGGATAAGTTCCTATTTATTGCCAAGATAGCAAAATAAATTCACAAATCAACATTATGACAATGGTATCCTTGATATTTATTTGCACTGAAGTTTTAGAGATACCTAATCTGGCAAATATACCACTAAACGTCCTCCCTCTCCATTCATCGTGCATGAAAACAAGTGAATGGGCAGGGCCAAAATCAAATTGATGGTAACATGAAAAATAGAAATTGCCACAAATAATAAACTATAGAATTTAAAGAATGGTGCACAAACATGAGTACACAATTGTGGCTTAAACTGGAAATATGATTAATGCTGCTAGAAAAAAAAAATCCTCAGGAAATCCTTACTTGACCATGCACTATCCAACATTTTTCAGAAATCTCCACAAAAAAAAAAAAAAAAAAAAAAAAAAAATGTACAAAAGGGATTCCTCGTCTACAGAAAAGATGGTGGGTAACATGCATGACCTTCCACACCCACCAAATCAAGGATGTACAATGCGAGAATACACATTTCAGATTAACAACTTAGTCTGAAATTATAACAAGTAAAAAATATCTAAAGATGGACCTAATGGATCGGACAAAGCAAAAAAACCTGTGTTAAGATACCAAAATTTATAGAACAATAAGCAAGATATGAAAAAACTGTGAATCTACAAAACTTATTAAGGAAATTGTGATGTTGAAAAAACACTGAATCAATCACAAATAGAACATCACATACCTTGTCAACTTTATTTCCAACAAGCATTTTGACGCAATCCTGATTTGTGCAGTGGAGTTCTACTTCTTTGGCCCATACTTCAGATAGGTTTGAAAAAGATTCCCTTCTAGTGACGTCATAAACTAAAAAGGAAATTCAGCTTCTTAGCTCACCTAGCACATAGAACTAGGAAGAAAGTTCCATGATTAAATAAGAGGAACACAGGATACAGTAAATGTAATTCGGGTGAGTTGCTTCTCATATGGGAAAAATATTAATTCAGAATATTTCTCAATGCTCGCATTTTTCTTCCTTGTCCTCCTATCCAGCATATAGAAGGATTGCACAATGAATATCAACCAAGATTTACAACCATTGCAGCACGAAATTTTGTGTCCCAATATATTTGAAAATACCTTTACAATTAGCCATAGTAAGGAAGTCATCTGCTCATGCAGTTGACATCCAAGGCTACAAAAATCTAGGCATACAATCTATCCATAAACCTCCCCCACTGCAATTAACAATGTATTTTACTCCATATCCAACTTAACGCAAGCTTGAATCCTCCAAGGGGAGAACCTGGGTTCTTTTTCTCACCATTCTTGCCACCTTGAGTTTTTAATTGAAGGTTTTAATAAAACAGACAGACGAGAAGGGCACCATCAATTTAAGTCATTTTCTCCAAGTTTTTAATGATTGATTAAATGTTTTATCCCCCACCACCATCTGAAAAAACCTTTTACTTCTACAAAATTTAACAATGTGCAAAATAGATTATATAGTAACTTTTCTATGCAATAATAGATATAATATAGATAAAAATGGACCTGGTGAAATTGGCTCCAGAAAATATGGAACAAATGTTGTTTTAACTTATATCTTTTTCATCAAATTGCCAACAAATGCAGCTAATTCCCAAAGATCAATGGCACATGCATAAGGTATTTGAATATATAGCAAAAAGATCACAACCAAATTGACCCTAAAAAAAATTAGCACCATCAAACAAAATCCCATCTAAATTGGTTTCCATCAGTTGAGTACAAAATACAGAGGATTAAGTATGGCATACCTAAAAAAATTCCTTGAGCATTTCTATAATAAGAACTTGTTAGCGTTCTGAATCTTTCCTGCCCAGCTGTGAATATATTTTATGGTTAGAATTTAGTTTGTATAATAACAAAAAAAATTCTCAGAACAAAGGTAGGCATGGTCAAAATTTAACTTTGCTGAGTTTCAATACAAGAACTAACCAGTGTCCCATATTGTAAGTTTCAATTTCTTCCCACCAATTGTAAGATGCTTAATCTTGAAGTCCACACCTATAACAAAGAAGACTGAAAGAATTTGATTAAATCATTAACAACAAAAAAATAACATAAAACTACAACATAGAGATAAAAAGCTTAATTAAAGCTGAAACCCAACATCAAAGCATACCATTTCCCACAGAGAGAGGGGTGCAAACTTGCACCAAAATCATAGGGTATATCATCCAAAAGTTCTATACCACAAATTCAAATGCAATTTTACAATAATATTTTCTTTGTTTTGCAATAGAAACCACATTTTGTAATTTGCCTCACTTAGCATTTCATAATGGAACTAGACAAAGTCTACATGCCAAATAAAAAGAACAATGGATTCTAGATGTTTAAATCTTTAAAGTTAAGTGTTCATCTATAAAGTGCAAGCTTGGGCATGGGATGCAATAGAAACGAACATGATGATGCAAATATAACTCTATAAAGAACAGCATAAACATGCTCAATGAATTCTTGGGAATAAAAATATTTAAGCCATTGCAAAAGACAATCAAAGGTTTGCAAGCATAAAATGACCATGAAAATGAAGTATAATAACATGATTTCAAAGTGCATGTTATTTAAAAAGTTAAGGTTGTAATTATACATCTCATTAAAAGACAAACAATTAAACAACTACAACTAAACATACTAGAATCAACACTCACGTTTCCTTAAGTTTTTCTTCAATCGTTACCGAAAGCAATGCTCAGAGAAAATATTGAAAGAAAAAGTCCAAAAATGTGGTATGCATATTCATGATCCAGCAGTGTCGTACATAATCTTTGACAAATAAAATATGGATTTAGGGTGCATGCTATGTGTCCTGAATGTCCAAGGACCAAAGATTTTTGGATACTTATATATGTCCAAAAATGTCATGAAAATCATTAGAAATGACCGTGCTTCATAGCTTCCCAGAACAAAGGAAATAGGATCTTGGAGCAGACTATTTCAAGAATAGATTTTCCACGTATAGAAAAATCTTACCAAGTTATGCAATTCAGTAATACAATACATTAACACATCCCTTTAATTTACCCTTCTTACATCCATCAATTTACAATAATATTGGTCCTTCTTTTCAGCAAAGCACCTCCATTTGCCATCCTCATCTTACTCCGCTCACCTTAAGTAATCCTAACCTTTTCATGCTAAAGTTTCAGAAACTTACTTCATAACAAGTAATACAGCGGCCCTCTTCCTGGTTTCATTGCTTCTGTGTACAACAAAGTAATCTTGAATTAGGAATGTCAGGTTAGCAGTTGAAGACGCCATAAGCATGCCCCCAGACAATGAAACAATTCCCCTAAGCAAAAACATTTCACTTGAAAGTGAAACCTTTCTAACAAGAATCCAAACATCAATCAGGCATCCCTAATTCTCTTTTAAAGAACAAGAAATAACCAATTCAAACAAGAAATCGATCGTCAAGCACCTAGATTCCAATTAACAACCATCTTTCCTGAGATAACCAGAACTAAAAGAGGGGAAAAAATCCTAACCAATAGTGGGGGTTATATCCTCAACATGGTTGGAGATGAAGGTGAGGAGCAGACTACTCTTTCCCACCCCTGAATCGCCGATGAGTAGAATCTTAAAAGAGTAATCGTAAGTGCTGCCTCGCCCTGTCGGCGATGCCATCAATTCCCGCGATCAAGGAACAAACCAACTCTTCTATCACTGCTTCCCACTGGACTCAATCTATCGTCAACTACCTAAACGAAGCTGGAGGTGTTTGGGTTGCAGACGTTCGTAATCGATAAGGAAAACGAGAGTGGAATGAGTAAATATAAAGCGGTCAGAGGAGAAAGAGAGAGAGACAGAAACGCAACGCATCGGCATCTAATTTCCCGGTCGGGAGGGAGAAGAAGAAGGTGGACATCTGGATGCCTTCGTTTTGGCCCCGTGGCCTCTCTTCGTGCCCCTACGGCAACATGATAAATTTTAGACAAAACATTAAAAAAATTGAATAAAGTTCTTGGCGGGGGCCATTTATAGGCAAGGAATTTTATAAATTAATTTTAAATCATGCTAAACATTTTAATTAAATATTTTAACTTGAACCACGGTGATTCAGACAGCACGAATCTCAAATCAGACCCCAATGCCACGCGACTGTCCGGATTGATGGCATGTATATTTTTTTAATTTTTGATGAAGCTTTGATGAAAAAATTGAATGATCCAAAGCTTAGATTTTAAACTGATGTGTATTCTATGATAAGATCCAATCCAATTTTGGACAGGTCCACTGATTCGGACCTCTGTCCGACGGCGGGATAAGGTGCCACGTCAACGGTTTTGATGCCGGCAGCGCGGCGGAGCATGGGACATTCCGACCACCCCCGCGTGGTGTTGTTCTGTCCGGACCTGCTAACGAGACAAAGGTTTCTTCCACGCTATGACACGTGGACAACAGGGAGCGCATGTGCAGTCTCCCTGAATGGCTAGAGGCTGTTGGCAGTTGTCCCCGTGACAAATTTTAACTGTTATGATTTTTTTAGAATAATTTATATTTTTTAAAAAAAAATCTTTAAAAAAGATTATTTATATTGATAAAAAACTATACTATTATTAGAGAGAAAATAAGTTTATTATAGAACTTAAGCAAAAATTAAAATAGTGCTTCAATGGAGTTGAACATTTTAGTACAAAGCCAATTATGATACGACATTTTTCAAAATTGCTAAAAATAACAATTTGAGGAAAAATTTTAATGAGATCAAACTTATTAAATAAATAAGTAATAATATATTAGAAAAGCAATCATATTAAAATAAGTGAATGTAATATAATATTATTTTGTAATAATACAACAAAATTTTTACACTTATTGCATGAGTCATATAATGACAAGAATTATGATACTAAATTTAAAATTTATTTATCTTACATTATGTTTGCTTTGTTGATATTATTATATACATGTTATGATTTGTATTATATTAGTATGTCATCATCCAGCTATTATTATTTTAATATATCATGTTAGATATTATATTTTAACATCCCAAAATAATAATATATTATTTATTATCATATATCAATGTGTTTATTATAATCATGACAATATTATGAGAATTATGATAAACATAAAAATATGATAAAATGATTTTAAAGATATACAATATGCTTAACATTAGATAAATTATTAGCATATGAGATGAGATATAAGTTTTCTTTTGCAACAATTTTACCTCTAAGCTCATGCTATTGAGATATATAGTTTGATTATTGTGACAATATGAACTTATAGCCAAATATCTCAAATAATTGGGAAGATGCATATATCAATGGTTATATTGATGAAATTATTTAGACTAATGCATTGTAGGCTACCACAGATTAAACAATTGTTGGAGAGTTAGAAGTACTCAATAAGAGTTTGTTATTGGAGGTTTAGAAGTCATTAGTGCATATCTTTTAAGGATCTTTTAAGTTAAAGCCTTAAGTCTTTTAGATTATGTATCCCATAATAGCTAAAAGATATAATGAGCTACCAAACGAAAGGTTAGAAAATTACTTAATAATGACTATTGGATGAATTGAGATAACTCGACGGTAGTTTAGAAAGTGTGATATTACTATGCGAAAATTGGGCTCAAGTAATATTAATGAAAGAGAAAATAAAATGAAAATAAAAATAAATTATAAAAGTATGTTATCATTTTATTATAACATATTATGTATACTATACATGAGATTATTTATTATACCATTCACAATTATTTTAATATTGATTTTATTTCCTGAAACATATTTATTTGTGTTACGTTTTCTTGGGTTTTTTTACTATATCAATAGTTGGCTCATACACTAATATTTGTCATTTTAAGTTTATCTATATGCAACACATGAAGAAGGAGAGATCAACCCAATTAATAGGGTAATATAGGCATTTAAACATATGTGAGTTAAAGAAGTTATTAGTGTTTACTTTACAACTATTAAATTATTTTATATTATATAAGTACAACTAGACATATTATTATAGTATTTTATTATTTATTCTATGAAATATTGGTTAATTTATTATTTGATATTTTATTTGTCTTGATTATTATTAGATGATTTGCAAAACAATAGAAAATAATAACAGTTTGTGATATTCAAGTTATCTTTGATGGAATTATCTTGAAGTAATCTTATTTATGTTATTCGATGTTTGATAAGGTGATATCAAAGCAAGTTGATTTTTCCTAAGTTTTGAATATATATATATAATTTAAGCACTATGACAAATAGTGAACAAAATCAGGATATTGGTGATGTGGTTAAAATTGTTGGTACTAATCCAAGTTGAAGTTTAAATTTTGAGTCTAAAATTAATGATAACTTATAATATGAATACTATGGGTTATATTTTTTTATAGAGATTTGACATCTCATTGTTATGACTATGGGAAGCTAGGACATAATGTCAAATTTTACCTTTATTATCCCATGAAGAGAGTGTTATTTGGTGTATAAAGTCATATAATTATTATGTCATTCTCAATGAGAGAGTGAAACAAATGCAAAGCATAATAATCCTTGGTAGCATGGATAATGCTAGTACTAAAGGCATGCTTTCATCTTGAGGTTCTACAATAGTAGGACTTTGTGATTCAACTTCAATAATTTCTATTGAAGACATGCGTTAGTCATAGCACTTTATAATCAAGGGTACTTCATCTTCTGTGTTTCTTATCTCTCAATAAGAAACTCTAAGTCTCTTAAAGTGACTACAAGCACATTTTATTACAATATCAACTTATTATAGTTTTATTTGATTTTGAAACTATATATATATATATATATATATAATTTTTTTATTTAAAGGAATCTTATCGATTAAATTACCTAAGAGAAATATAATCAAAATAAGAAAAATATTTGGATAAAATTGTAGAAAATGAGGAAAAATAGTTCTTAATTCAATAAATAATCAACCCTATTGTAAAAATTAACGTTTTTTTATAAAAGATAGGCTAATTAAATGTCAAATATCAATGATTGCTAGGAAAAAGTGTGAAATAGAGTCAAAGTGAAAACAATCTTATCTATTTTGGAAAATGTACAAAAGTACTTGTCATTTCTTTATCTAAAACTCAAAAGTTGTCAAATAAATGTTGTGAAGGATATTCGATGATAGCGATAGCATTGGAAGGGGAAGTTGGTGAGTTGTAATATATATAAATTATTTATGAAGCTTTATATATTTTTCATAGACTATTTACCAAAGTTATCCCGTGACCATAAGACTAAGTATGTTATAGAGTTCATTCTTAGAAATAAAAAAATATAAAAAAAACTACTTATCATGTGACCACAACAAAGATTCAAAAGTTGGAAGTTCAACTTTAAGAATTATTAGATAAAGAGTTTATTTTAACTAGTGAATTTCATTTGAAAAGTTCTATTTTTATTTGTTAAAAAAAAGGAGTCTATAAATGTGTATTAATTGTAAAGAGTTGAATAAAATAATCATTAAAATAAGTATTCTTTATTATAAATAAAAGATTTGTATAATCAATTATAAGGAGTGCTAATGTTCTAAAAAAATTGATTTATCAGATTTCTATCAGTTAAAGATCAAGTAAAAAGCTATTATTAATATTTTTTTAAAGAACGAGATATAGACATTATGAGTTCTTATATTATCTTTGGTTTAACTATAACCTTATAGTTTGTATTGATCCAATTAATAGACTCTTTAAGTAATATATAGGTTAGTTTGTCATAGTTTTTTGTGGATGACATTTTGATTTATTTTTTGTTGGATAAGAACATGTTTGGAACTTGCATTTAGTTCTAAAAATTCTAAAAGATACTTATATACCAAGTTCTCCAAATTTGTGTCCTAGCCATTGAGTATGATGTTCTTCGGGCAAGTAGTAAACGTCAAGAAAGTATCTATTGATCTTCAAAATATTATTACTACTGCAAATTAGCTAATACCTATTAATATCATAGAGATTGTATGTAATAACCTGTATTTTTATAATATCTAAGATGTGCTAAACTCTAGAATTATGACGATGAAGTTGTGAGTATGTTTGGTTTAATATGGTAAAATCATTTTTCTAAAATAGAATGTTTATACATTATGCCAATGAATTAAGTTTGTACTTTTTAAAGGCATAAAATTAATTCTAATTTTTTTAAAAGATAAGATATTAATGTAATTTTTATAATTGAATGAGAGCAGAATTATAATTTTGTAAATTTTGACACCACCAACTTATGTATAATTAAAATTATAGTAGATGGATATGTAAATAAATAAATTTCTATTAATATAAATAAATATTGTGATAGTTATATATATAATATTAATAAAGTATAGTGCCAGATTAACCATAAACCAACTTTTAAGCAATAAAAATGCTAATAGCAGTGGTTTATTTTTTTAAGCACAAACTCCAATGCACTATTAGCTAAAACTATGATAGAACTATGATTATATCATACTAGATGATTTTCATAACATACTAATACAATACATGCTGTTATTATATCATATAGGGTTACTCATACAATATGTTATATTTATTATACTATACAACCTTTTTAAATTTAAATAAAATTGGATAAGACTGGTTAACAAATTGTATAGTATGATGTCTATATTGTATTAGTACGACCATCAAATGACATCAAAAAATTATTAGGTTATTATATGAGATTGTACAATATAATATGGTATATCATATTGTACAAAAATCTTACAAAAATTAGACCAGACAAACATATTAAATAATTGGAAACATAATTGATCATATAGTACGATAAGAGGATTTAATTAGCATGATGTATGATAGAAAATGATTTACATGACTAGACATAATGTAATATATTGGGATCATATTGATACCATATAACATAGTTTGGAGGATTGTATGATACTATTGACAAATCATATCAAGTACTATCCAAAGCAAAAACCTAAAACATAAAAAGTAATTATGAGAATAAAATGAATTAAGAAGTGTATTATTTGAGGATACATATTGATTATTTTATACACAATTTATTGTAAGAAATTTTGAAAAGAGGAAAATAAGGATCAAATAAAAGAATTGTTTTGCAAAAACACGTAGATAATTCTATAAATTATGAAGTAGTAATAATATTATTCTTTCATATTTTTATATGATTCTTTTAGATTATATTCTCTTATGCTAGCAAAAGTTTATGCTTTTCTACGTTGCTTATCATATGATTAATGATTTCATGACTCGTTATTTTTATAACTTTTGTTATATGATATTATGAAGAATAATAAAATGAACAAAACATAAAAAAAGCTTAAAATAAAAAAGAATATATTTTGGCTTTGAAAATAACATATAGACTACATATATACTCTATACGTCTGGGTCAATATAATTATTTCACATATGACAAATAAAACTGAAAATTAGTTTCCTAGAAACATTATCCTCAACAATAGACCTAACATATTAGATTTTAGGGTATCAATTTTTAGATAAGACATTTGTCTAATGTATGCATTATGACCTTAGTGTGTGTGTGTGTGTGTGTGTATATATATATATATATATATATATATATATATATATATATATATATATATATAATTGCATAAGATCTAACATGTTGGATTGTAGTGTACAAGTATTATAATTTTCTGGTAGCATTTAGCCCAGTGTGTTGGATCACAAGTTATCGATTTTTGGATTAGATATTTGCTTAATGTTATATGGATAGATAAGATGGATGTTAGTTGTGTTTTGATATAACTCATAGTCATGGTATTTTATTTGATGATAATAAATCTTAAATATTTTTAATAAATTTGATTTAATAAATTTTTAGATTTTAAATAGCTCATGCTCATATTTATAAGAGAACTTAAAAAAAAGTAAAAATAAAATCTTATAAAGATCATCTTGGCTGGAATAACAAACCCCCAAGAGATTTTTTTGATATTATTTTTAGATATTTTAATTTTATTTTTAGAATGTTAAGTTTAATTAAAATTATTCTTTCAAGATATATAAAGAGAATTAATTAATTTTTCTTTCAATTTATTTGATTCAATATCCCTGATCTTGACATCTTAAGAATTATTTGATCAACATCCTTGGAATTTTTATTTTAATAATAATTAATTTAAATAAAAAAATAATGCATAAAAAACTTAATTCTAAATCTCTTAAAACATATTCTTAACTACTACTTGTCATTTGCCATTCACTATAGTAATCGAGTTAGGGTATTGAACCCATTTGGAATAATTTTGGATTGGGGCATTACTATACAAATTTGCAACTTATTTCATAATATGTTATTAGTTGCATGGGCTTGAATGAACTGGGGGGTAGCCAACCTTAAAATCAGGCTACATCTATAATGCATAAGATGTCTTATAAGTCGAAAATTGTGTTCTAAATACACAATTTGGGACTAAAATAAATTACTTTTTCTACATGGCTAACTCCCAAACTGTAGGAGTGATGTGAGCAATTTGATCACGCATTTCGCAATCGAACGATCACTATTTTATTCGATTTTTCAAAAATGCTAATTCCATTAGTCGTCTACTCATGCAATTTTGCAATCGCATAGTTCAAACTTCATTTACTAAAAAAATTAAATTATGTCGTCATATCAAAATTCAGATCTAACAACTAACACCAATTTCATATTTCTAAAAAGAACTGGTTAAACTGTATTTGTCTGATTGCACAGTTTTTGTTATCAGACAGTCTCAGGCACTTTCAATCATCCAACTACAGTGCAATGGCTATTTTTTAGTTATTATTTTGAGTTGTTGGGATATTTTTATTTAAATATTAATTTTCAAATAAATTATACAAAAGTTTTAGGATGATAACTAATTTGATATTTGGTAAGTACTTTTAGTCATTATAAAATGCCTATAAATAAGAAAATTCTTAAACAAATTTGATTGATGAAACTTTTACAAACGTTTAAAGAAAAATTCTCAAAGTCAAGATCTCAATGTAATTTTTAGCCACTGCTCATCGTCACCTCCTTACATTGCATCCTTCTTCATCGATCTCTAAATTTTTTGTTCTTTCTCCAATAAGTTAAGTTCTCATTTTCTTATTTTCTAAGTAATTAAATTGAAATAGTTGTGCATTGTTGAGTATTTTTGTGGCATATGAATTTGTTTTTACGATTCTTCATCGTCACTTTTCTTTCCTTTTTTTTACCAATTATATTTTGTTATAATGTCAGTATAGCCTATGTTTGTTTTCTTATTATGAGGATTTAGCCTACTTGTCTTTTGGCAAAGTGCTTATATAGCTTTTTGGTACCTAATTTTTGTTGGGGATGATTGTAAGCTTGATTTTAAATCAAACAATCTAAAAACTACTTGGTATACTTTTAAATTTTTATACCTTTTTATTTTATAATTTCTCAAAATTTTATTATTAAAATAAAAATTTAACATATTTTGAAGAAATTAAAATTTTTATTTTTAATAATTCACCTCCTCCCTCTTGTTGAACCACATTTTAGATATTTGGATCAGATATTTGCTTAGTATAATATGGATAGATGAGATGGATGCCAGATAAAGGTCATTTGCTGTTATGATTATTAGATTTATTGATGATAATAATTCAAAAGGAATGAGACCTAATAATTAAAATTTGAAATTAATAAAAAAGCTAACATTTATCTTGTTTACTTTTATGCATATGCTATTAGGTATGGTTTCAAATTTATACATGTGATTTATTGTGATTTTATAGTATAGTTTCTATTTTATTTTGATGTTTCTTTTATGTTTTATTACTTTATTAAATTTATCGATTAAGATTTATAAATTTCATTAGTGTTTACAACACAACTCATGCATTATGTCAAGCATCCACTACATTGAGAATTAGAGATTTTGATGCTACATGAGAGGATCACAACCTTGAGATTTGAGAGTTGGCAATACTTAATATATGTTAGGCAATTAGAAGTATTTTGGAACATCAGCTTAAATTTTGTACATAATTTTAGACAACTTATATATTATAATTTGTTTATGTGATTTTATTTTGGTTGATAATTAGGATTTTGTTACAATATCAAGCTTATGTGTTTAAGATCCTCACTCAATATTTTATTTATGTAAAATATTGATTTTCTAATTAATTAAATGTATAGTATCAGTGGGGCCCTAATAATACATATCCTCATTATCACCATAATAAAGGTATAAATATGTCATTAAGCTTCCTTCTTATGCATGAATTCAAATTCCTCTTCTTGGATAAGTTTTATGAGAGGTTCAAGTTGAAAAGCTATGTGAGACATTGCTTGCTATTGTAAAAGGTTGCTATGAACTCAAGATTCCTTTTTGTTATGCCACCTACAAAGAGCTCTAGTCAAGAGGGTGCATTGGCTTATAGGATCGATGTCACCTACAAAGTGTGACTTTTATCTTCTTAATTTCATTTGTTGTTGTCATGTGAGTTTGTTTTAAGTTGTTGTGAGGAGACGAGAGCAAGAGTTGTGGAGGCACGCAATGAAGGAAGCATCAATCGACATTGAAGGAAGATGGAGAGAAGCAAGAGAAAAAGAGAGGTAGATTTGGTTTCAATGGCTTTATCAAACTAGTGAGTAGAGCCTCGTCAAATACCTTAATTGTGGGGTTGTCCTAGCACACGCATGCACATGTGAGACTTATGGGAACCACCTCTACTTTAGATTAAAATTAATTAACACCTTGGTAAACTTACATTCGAACCAAGGTTACTTTATTTGGGCTGTTAATAGAGAAGAGAGAGATAGAGAGAGAAAGAGAGAGAGAGAGAGAGAGAGAGAGAGAAGGAAGAATTAAAAATAAATAAATAAAAGTAAATAAAAAAATAATATAATAAAATAATGATAATATATATGATATAATAATAAAATATTAATAAAATATAAAAAAAATATGATAAAGAGAGGAAAATTAAGAAAAAATTATGTTGGAAAAAGAAACATTAGAAAAAGCTTATGAAAATAATTATCAGAGTTTAGTAGTAATATAATTGGCATTAGATCAATTGTGCCTAGATAAGGAAGCATTAAGTATTTTAGAAAAAAGAATTCTTTAACAATTCTTATACTTATATAGCATTGTAGGAAATCAAAGAGTCATAGGAGTTGAAAAAGTCATTCTCATTTTGAACTCAGACAGTAATATGATAATTATAATATAAAAATATCAATAAATTATTTATAATTTGAAATGATTTTAATTAAAATTATTTTATTAATATTTTACATATATATTTATATAACCTAGTTATTTGACATATTATCTATATGTCATTCATTCATGACATAAAGTATTGATGTATTTTATATGGAACTAAAGATATTACTTGTATATGGTTACATAATAAGTATAGGTATACATATGATAATGGTTAAGAAAAACTTTAGTTATTTGGATATCTGACATGATTACTTGGAAAAAGAAAAAAATATAATAATTGGTATTTCTTAGAGATCTTGTCCTCATATTATAAGGTCAATATATATTTACAAATAACATGATCCTATATGATAATCATTAATACTTTATGCATAATGTGGTTAGGGTTAGGACGCCTTATATTTATATGTAAAAAGTAATAAGCACCTTGTGTATAGTATAGTTAAGGTTAAGATATCTTATATTATAGATATATAGTCATCAATACTTTGTGCACAATATAGTTGAGGTCAAAATTTTGTTTATTTGGTTGAATGTTAGTTGATTTCATATGATTATTGAATCTAGAGGATAATGGTTAAAAAAAATAGACCTTACGAAACATAATAAAAGAGAAATTAGAAATAAAAAACACACACGAGTGTGTAATGCTCATATTTTATATTAGATTACTAGATTAATTGGTTTATCATATCATGGTTTATTTTATTATGATTTTTTTATTTTTTTATTATTATGTTATGATTATATCTATTTTATTATAATATTATTTTTATATATTTTATTATTTATTATGATTTATCTATTAAGTTTTTTAAAGTCTAATTAGTATTTACACCACAAACAATGCATCTATTATATTGAGAATTGGATTCTTTAATATTGTAAAGGAGGATCATACATATGAGATGTGAGAATTGATAGTGTTTTATTTTGAGTTAGGATTCTACATCTATGTGCCATTTGGTTTTGTGTAGACTTAGTTTTGTTCTTACAATGATATGATTATAAGCAATTATATAGTTAAAAACTTTTATTTACTCTAATGATTTATGTAGTTTAAATAGTCAAATGAATTATAGTTTATTTAACCTTGAGATCCTTACTTAAGTACCCTCACTTATCTATTTATTATTGGTTAAACTCTAATTTTAGTTAATTAAATCATATTAATTAGGTAGGGCCTTGACATTATAAGTTTCCTGAGTATGGTTGATTATTATCAAAAGTTTGTGAAAGATTTCTCTTAAATAATCATTAGTGATGTAAACATAAATAAGATATGAAGTTTGAATGTGATCTAAAATATGAAGAAGCTATTTTTGAATTAAAGGAATAAGCTAGCTTTAACAAATATTCTAACTTTGCCTAAAGGCAATAAAAAACTTCAAATTTACATAATGCATTTTTATAAAATCTGGGATTATAGAGGATAAGGAATGCATCTCAAGTAATGTCTTAAGTGAGAAATTATTGGACAAGAATCTGCTTCTTATGGACTATTAGATGAAGGCATACAATAATAAATTGTCTTACATTGGCTACTAAGGGATAGATTCTCATGTTTATATAAGATGTAATAGTTTTAAGATATTTTAACACTTTTTTTAGGAAAACCCCTCTTGAGTCAGGATAGGGAAGCTCAATGAAACAATATCTTAAGCTCTATTAGCTTAATGTGTTTCAAAGATAAATCCAATGGAAGCTAATAGGCATATATCACCTAGGATTAAAGAGATCCGATGATATACCAAGAAATTACTTGATAAAGAATAGTTCCTAATAGACGTCTAAATGAAGGGATATAAGGATAAATTATCTCATATTGGTTGTTAAAGGTTTGATTATGATATTTATATAATATATTGTGATTGATATTGATATTCTTTTTAAGAGAAAAAACTCTCTAAGATTAGGATGAGATGATATAAAGAGACAATACCTCAATATAGTGTCACAATTTTCTTGAAAAAATTAGTTGTGTACTTATACAATATGACAAAGTGATTACATGTGTTTCTAGAATTAAGTAAAAAATAATTATCTTATCCATGATTTAAAGTTAATTGTTATAGTATTTTCTTTAAAAATTTGGTGACATTATCTATATAAATTGAAGTGTGAAGTTTTCACTAATCACAAAGCTTAAAATTTATTTTCACTTAAAAGAAATTGAATCTAAAGTAACAAGGATAATTAGAGCCAATCAATGACTATGAAGTCCTTAAAACAAATCAAAACCTACCTCTTGAGTCCTACTCGAGATAAAACAATATCTATCGAGATCTCTCTATCTCTCTCTCTCTCTCTCAAGTGCAAATGTTTTAACATTCTTCATTTGGAAAACGATCTCAAATTATGTACTAATAGTTAAGGAGTTGAGGGGACTTTGACACCTCTAATGTTGGACGTGGTAAAGCCTTGCTTTGGATGAATCTAATAAGAGAAATGTGAATAATGATGAATAATTTTCAATGGCTATGAGGGGATTTTGTCCAAGAGGTTAAAGAGGTGTTAAGGATGTTTTGTGATGGTGTGAAATAATTGATTGAAAGGTGCTTTGATGAGGATTTGTGGCTTGAATCAAAAGAGAGTAAGTTGTAGCTATAAGAAATAAAGATTGATGCATGCAGGGCTTAATTATAGAGGTTCTTTTATGGAGGAGGTGATTTAAGCTAATAGGAAAGTGAGAAAGATGTTTATAATGTTTTAAGTAGAGGCCAAAATAGTTTGAGAGTGATTATGCTAAACAAAGAAAATTAAGATTTGATAGAGGAAGAAGATGACATGGGTAAGAAAAGATGGTTTGTCCAAATAATGAGAATCTTGGGGTAGAGTAAGAGATTTGATTAATTGCTTGATTGAGTGAGGGTTAAGGCTTGGGTTAAGTTTGAGGCTTGTGAGAGAGTAGGAATAGAAAATGAGAATAAAACATCATGTATAATGAGAAAATCAAGATAAATGAGGGGGACGAAAAGATGGTCAGCATTTTCTTGGGAGTTAAAGAGACAAAAGGGAGCCAAATATGTCTTCTTTACATTAATTCATCCAAAATTTAACCATCATTCCATTCATGATAATTAAAAACAAAGAGAATTCATAAAGTTTAAAAGAAGAAAATTCAAATAATCACAAAAGTAGATTACTTAACACTTTAACAACTTATTATACAAATTCAAACATGATATGATATATTCTAAATGCAAGACACAACCTATTTCCAACAAAGTGACACCTCTTTATCTTTCTAAAGTGATCGACAACTTATACTCGGCATTCTTTGGTCTTACATGTTTTCAAAAATAAATCAAAAGAGTTGATGCAAGATTTGGCTTGAGATGGAATGCTACTAGGAAGCAAAATAAGAAAAATAAAAATACTAAGAAAAAGAAAAGAGTCTTTACCATTAAAAAGAAATGACATACTACAAGAAAGTTTAGATATGCCCTCAAATTCTTACACAGGTCACCTTTTACTCACTTGAACACAACAATGTCTTTCTTGGGAACAAGTTTTCCAAGAGATTACATAAGCACGTGCATACTCTCTTCAATATCTTGCTTCTATTTTGGACCTTTACTTTCTTCTCAATCTTGACAGTTCATGATTTAAGGAACAAAGACTAAACTAAATGGAATCCTATGAGCTCATTTCTAAATGTGACATGTTACAAAGATGTCCTATTGAGGAATAATTTTTTGAAGGGATTGGTACAACAAACACTAGGATCATCCTATAAGAAATTATATATAACCATCCTTACTTATCTTAACAAATAAGGTTCCCTCAAAAAACTGAAGGTGTAACTTTGAGATCATATACTTAAGTTATCTAAACGACTTTACATGATTGGGGTAGGTCTCCCCCAAAAAAGTTAATTCCAATGTCATCTGTGCTTTGCTTAATAAGAATTGAAAGATGGAGATCTAATCCAACCCCACCTTTGTTTCCACCAACATGATTAATTACTTCTTTTCTCTGTTAATCAAGCACATAAAAATTCTCTATTCTAAAGTACTTCTGTGACAAATTATCGAAAAGCTACAAACAGAGAAGGTAAGAAGCATTCTATCAAACAGCTTGAGTCTATGTTTCCTATCAACACAGCAGAGCATTCCTTAAAACATCATACCAAGAAATGGAGTAGATTTTGCTCTTCTGACAAGTCTCGTTGGTGATGTAGTCGAAATCAAAGATGGCGTAGCAGCAGTTTTCAAAGGGTAAGGAGTTGGTGAAGTCATCGTAGCTCTCGTTTAGGTTCCACAAGCTGCTCAACCGTGATCCGAGGCTCTTTACATCGATTTTGAAGGCGATGTATCGGGAAGGTCCTCTTCGATTTCCTGATCGAATTCAAATGTACTGCAAGTTTCTTTACCGATAGGCACCATGGTTTAGCTTGTTGCTTGAAGCAACGTTGCGCCTTGGAGATGATTCCGGCTCTGAGAGGAAGAAGTAAGCAAAAAGGTAGCTTTTGGAACTATGGGGAGAGGATTCTTCGTTTCGATGAAGGCGCAAAGAAAGACAGTGGAGAGCCGAGCTTCGCGCCAAGTTCGTTTTAACGAGTTTTTTGTCCGAAAGGGGAGCGGCGCATAAAAGAATTTATGCGGATTTTCTTTGCACGAATCTTTAAGTTTGCCAATCTACTAGCCGATCTCTTCGAGTTAGATGCTGTTTGTTGGCTCAAATTTCCATCACTCGCTGCCCGCGTCGGTTAAGTCGTTCGCGGACGAAGCCGACTAAGCCGGCGAGGATACGCTGCTTGTGTTCGACTTAGCTGTTTAAAGATTGGGGAACAAGGTAAACCTTTTTATTGACCCGCTACCTTTGAAACCTTTTGTAATATATTGAGGCACTACAGAGGCAAATTCGCTTCATTATCCAGTGTCTCTATCTGAGATTTAATTTTTCTGAACTGAATTTTACTTGTCGGCGACAACTTTTGGAGGTGCTTGATTGAAGATTTGAGTTCCTTGTTCGTTGTTTAACCCTAGTCTCGTTTTGAAGAAGACTGGAATACCCTATCTATGCTAAAGTAGCTCTAACTCTCATCGGGTGTTCGCCAGAAGTACGAGTGAAGTAGTAAGACTAAGTAGGAACCAGAAAATAAAAGAAATGGAACGATATGGTAGAAGAGGCAAACTATATTCTAATTGGCTGTACTGCTTCGTGTTGCTGTGGACAAAAAATCCTGAGGCAACCTGAATGGAAGTTATGCTTTTAAATAAACTTTTATTCAAAGTTGAACATGCATACAATTTCACTGCACATAGTTTCCCACGAGACAGACCTTTGTAGTTTTACCATTCTGTAGAAGGAACTCTTGATTGCAAATGCATAGCTTCGAATGTAGAAGGTTACCATATGAATCTCAACTTTTTTTACTGTAGTTTGATGTTTTATATTCCAAACAGGAAATGATAGGGTGAATGAGGATATTATTAGTTAGGATCTCATTGATTTCACATGTCCAAGGCATGTTGGAGCAACTCCTTTAACAGTTTATTAAGGGCAACAATAAAGCTAATTTGATTTTACATGGCCATAAGCAATGCCACACATGGGGGTGATGAAACTTTTATGATGTTGGGTTCATTGGTGGGAGGCATTAGCCATGTACAAGGGGATATGTTGCATGTTTGATAATTGGTGGTAAGAGATCAAGCATGTCCATTGCCATTTTGGTATTTAATTGTAAGGGCCATAAGGTACATACGCACAAACAAGAACCTCTGGTCATTGGACAGTTCCTCTTCTATATTTCACCCATGGAACTCTGTGTAGGTCTATGGTAATCGACAACCTAAGCATAAGTGACACATTTATTCAATATTTATATAATGATATCATATGAATGTCTTTATAGTTACATGTAGGTTAAGTTTGCAGGATATGGAACTAACCCCTTTATGTATGTAGATTATTTTTGATATTAGTTGATAAGTTTATTTATGGGTACATGGCTCTAAGATTTTGATGATTATTGGTTTGTCATAATACTACTTTTATGGGATTTCTTCTATTTTAAATGATAGTGGTAATGTTTGCTAGTTTATGGGAGTTCAAGTTTATGCATTTTTTTGTTATTTTGATAAGCCAAAAAATTCTGACTTTGGATAGATCGAGGAAATTATTGTAGTTTTAAGATTCAAAATAAACTTGTTCTAAATGTCATTTTAATCAATTTTAGGGTTATTTTCCAATAATTGACAATTGAAAATAAAAATCCAAATCGATCAAACAACTTTGCTTAGCTAGGTAGATTGGTTGAAATTCACCTTTATCCCAAACTTAGCTTATCCAATCAACCAAAAGATTGTGTCCAAGCAATAAGGGCAAAAGTTGGTGGTTAGTGAATTTGCGGCATTTGGATTGTTAGTTGTGTCAACTTACCATATTTACCTACCATTTGCTACTGGCTTTGCAAGTATGCATTTAGAAGTCTTTTGGACAAATCGGTCTTATATTTATTTGGTTAAAAATTCTTCAATTGTATTTTCGTTATTTTGCTATTTTTAGAGAATCCATATTTTTCAGCTATCAACTATGTATGTGTGTTTTGTATATTTAAAGAAAGTTAATCAAGGTCCATATTTTCTCAAATTTCAATGACCTCTAACACTTTCTCGATGAGATATGCTTAAGCCAAGCAGAATTAGGCATTGAGATGATAAAAAAGGCATGAAGGATGCTGAAATCTCCTTTTTTTAATTTACATGTGGGGTGGTTTTGGGGGTTTATAAAGAACTGATAGTTGAAAGGGATCTCTAGTTAATATTTAATTGGGATTTCATCCAAGAAACAAGATTCAATAAAAGTATAAAATAATAGAGGTTTGCAAATGGTTAATTCAACCAATTGAGCAATTCAAGCACAGCATGGCAAAGACCTTGAGGCTATGTTTGAGGTCAAGTACAAGGCACAGGGCATGAATAGGTAGGAGTTGAGAAGAAAAGGAGTGCAAAAAAGTGGAAACACCCCTTGGGGGAAGGAAACCTAGGGTATACTGTCTAAGCCAACCATTCGGCCAACATGGGTTGTCTAACCCAAGCATAGATGCGTTGATCCATGCTGACCCACAAGAGACATGGGTTAGCGCTATGCTTCTTTTTTGTTTAATGAAAAGATAGATACAAAAAAGTTGTTCCTAGTGAAGTTTCGGACATCAACAAGTTTTAATGTTGAAAAATTAGTTTCCAATTATTGCTTTCATTTATTCATTTGAGATTTGATGAGCTGCTTCACTGATAGTCTTCATCACAATTTGTACCCATATATCATTTTGTTTAAAGGAAACTTTTTGAAAAGGTTGTTAAGAAAAGTATAAAATAAAATAATGTTATTGACACATCCGAATGACTTGTAAGCTTCACATATTGTACCTTTGTTGCAAAAGATTAATAAAGATTTTGCAGTGAAATGGGATATATAGCTCACATAAGCTTCCATGATGTGGAATTTTAGGAAGTTTTTCGAACAAATTATCTATAATAAGCTCTAATATCAAACAAAAGAAGAAAGTAGGATTAGAACTAAAAAGGATAAGATTAATGTGGAGTTATTTCACAAAATCTTGCTTCTTTCTGTCATCTAAATGTTTGCTTATTTAATTTCTCTATTAACTTGGATTTGATGGTTTCATAAAGAAAAGGCTGAAGCTTCCAGTTTAATTGGGTATAACTGCAGCTGGTTAAATTCATTGGTATTAATGCTTTATTTTGGAGAGGATAGTGAAGAGTTCAGAAGATTTGTAGGTGAAACACATCTCTTCTTGCTTGAGCATATACATTGACAACCTGGTATGTCTTCTTCTCACATCATGTGCATTTTTCTTATCATGCATTAGAGTGTCATCTGAGGTTGTTGATCTTTTTGTTCTCTTCCTACTACAATTTCATAGGATTGGTTTTGTTCTCCCCATTCTTTTTTTCAAAACACTTAATGCAAAAAAAAGAAAGCTTTTGCAAACGGTGTGCCAAACCGACTAAGATCAAATACATTGTTGCATTCACAATGAACATAAAACTTATCGAACTAAGTAGTTATTAGTCGATTCTAATAAAATTGTTCTCTCTTGCAGTTCTTTGTTTGTGCCAATGTCGCGATTACGCAATGTGGTACTTGCAACTGGCCTATTAGCCTTTGCTGCTAGTGGTTTGGCATTCCCATTCTTTTTTGCGTGAGTCTCATACAAATTACTCTTAAGTTATATCATTAGTTTTTCATGTTAACTCTTTTTTCATTAATGTCTTCTTCAAGGACGTCGAAGAACAAACCCGTCATCGACCCATCAAAACCTCTGCCACCTCAAGCAACGTTTCGAGGGCCATACATCAACACTGGGTCTCGTGATATCGGTCCCGATCCAACATCTTACCCAAAGTCCTAACATATCAAACTCCTTTCCTCAAAGAAACATCTAAGATGAGCTTCTTTGCATGCAATGTTACCAAAACAATTGGCTTAATAGTCTATTTTTACTTGGATGATATCACTTTGAACATTCAAATATCAAATGCATTTCTCTGATGATTTCGTTAATAGTTTGAAGTTTAAAAAACACAACCTTTTAAAGCAGTACTTAAAGAAAGCTAAAATATTGTAGCTTTCTTGTTGCAAAGAAAGGAAGATGGCATACACGGATGTGTTGTCTCCCATTCCCAAAAGACGAAAAGGCTTCTTAAACAGTTCAAATTCTGGAGCATATAAGCTTTGGAAAAGCATATGCCTTGAAGATGCCAGGCAGTTTGCAAATTCCAAATTTCTCAAGGGTGAAAAGGTAAAACGGCCTTCGAATATTCTTGGAAGATCCCTTCCACATCAACCTCACTTCAAGCACCAAACAATTGCCACTGAAAGGCAACTACATTTATTTATAACAGAGCAGACCGCACCTCGCTCTTCCCTGCTCCTCCTCCGTCCTCCGGGGTCCGGCCGCCTGCCGGCGGCGAGAAACTGCCGACGGAAGTGATTCATATGATGGAAGGGTAGACCCGTTGCCGCCGACGCCGCCGTCCACAGTAAACTATGTAGCGTTTGGCATCATGGAGGGAAGGGCAATTCGGTTTCCTTTGGCATTTCTACCTGGGCTTTGGATGGTGGCCATCGTCTTGAGGTTTATGGCTTGGTTTTATATCATTATGGTCGTCTTCTCAGCTACATCTATCAACTCAGAGTTGCTTAAATGAATTAACTAATCGATACTTTTTCTTATTCATGTGTTTTAACTTCGAAATCAGTTTGCGTGTACGCTTATTTGCCTTTAATTTGTGAGCTACATAAAGGCAGCAGACACCAGAAGCAAGCACGGGCAATAAATATTCAGAAGAGAAAACAGCATCAAAACATATGAATTATCTCATCAAAATTCAAATCACTCCTAAATTTTGAATGATTTTCTATCACAATGTGACTTTTCTATACACATTTGCAAGCATCTATCAGGAGAAAATAGAAATGTGCTTCCATTGAACAAATATCAGGCAGAGTTAAACAACTTGATTCAATCAAAAAACTTTACCTTCGGAACCAAGAACGCAAAAATATTCCCTGCCCTTCAGCTGAATTCTTCCAGAAAAGGCCTTCTTGAGCTACAAATACGTGAAACCCAGAAGACAAGCAGCAGAACGTGTCTAAATATTGCGAGTTTGCCAGGCTTCCAATAGCTCTGCTATGTTTCGATGCAGCAAAGTTGTCCCTTCAAAGTTCACAATCTTGATGCCACGAACCAATTCGTGCAGCTGCAGCAAGCATCGTCTCGTTCGGTTCATTAAGGTCACACAAGTAAAAGGATGTCGAGAAGGAGATCGAAACCAACCTGGTCGATCGATATCTTCTTGAAACCAAACTTGTTGGTCCACATCGGTTCTGCTTCGGCTGTTGCAGGAAGCACCAAATGCTTCACGTTCAAAGAAGCAAGCAGTTTCCCCATGCATGTGAACAGTGCCCCAAAATAACCCTGTAGAGGTAAAGCAGTTCTGTTGAATGGAATGATGAAACAATCGATTGTTGTAACTTTTACAGTAGAAAAATGTTTAAAAGACGCTTCCATCTAAAGTTGAGAAGCTGGGCCGCCTACAATTGGTTACTAATTCAGCACAAGAGAAGCATTCAAATGGTTAAAAAATATGAATTACGTTTAACATCAAACATAAAGCATGAAATAGCTATGCTATATGGAAAAGGAAGTACAAGATAGGCTCTCTATTTATGTAAAGTTCTTTATGATGGATGATTTATGTGCTGTGAAATGAAAGAGAGCAAGATGCCTTTCAACGATTCAAACAAAACAGCATACCTGACCCCTAAATTCCTATAGTTAAAGATCACATTCCTCTCCCATTAGTTTTAATGCCATCGTTTTTTCTATTATGGTGCAGATTCTAAGATATTTGAGCCCCTTATTCGTCCTAAACGAATCACAAAACATTTTATACCACAACACAAATAGTCTTAATTGACAGTTTTTCGTTCACATAACAGAGTTATAGATACATAACAAGTGAATTAGCACCAACAGAAAAAACAACTCAACGCAACAAAATACAAAGTATTGTTCTCATCCAACCATACAAAAAAATTTCTAAGTCAATCCCCCTTGCATAATTAACCTAATGTGCTGTCCTGAAAAAAAAAAAAAAAATACCACAATGCAGTTTACTTTATATTTCCAAAACCCACGTACAAAGGGCTTTTCTCAGGGTTGTGAAGATAAATCGAATCGAGCATTACTTTATAACAAACAGTTTTCCAATTTGAAACAATGCAAAACAAAATAATTGAAATTTCAGTTGAATGCTCATGCACACACACGCACACAAAAAAAAAAAAACAGAAATATTCAAAGGCAAAAGACATCCTAAAGCAACTATATATATATATATACATACACAAATACATATATACATAAACATATATAAATAAACTATATTCTTTAAGACTTAACATATTCTCATATCAAACAAGAAGTCAAAACAACCTCTGATATTTTTTTTATATTCATCAATGTCAAACTTCATTTAGTTGCCCCCATTTTGGCCTCCTTTTAAATCAAAACCTTGGAGCTTCCCTTTCCTTACCATATTCACGGGGGCATGCCCATTGGGATTCCATTTCAAATAGAAAAAAAAAATTCTATTAGACGATCATTCATGCACTTCTTAAAGTTTATTGAACAAATTTTTAGGGCATATAGATCCATTGCAAGAAAAAAGACCACATTTAAAATGCTATTCATGAATGGCTGTTGGCAATATGTTCTCGAGGATGACTCTTGACATGATAATTGTTCTTTTATTGGACCTAGATCTAATCCAAGTTTGGAAATGTGGAATTTGATCTGATTCTGATTTAAGTTAAGCAGTGTTTTTTTGCTATCAATTCAAATGAATCAAAGACATTTGAATTTTACATGATTTTTCTTTTTTTAGTCATTAACCCAAAATATACATTGTTTGTGTGCATATATATATATATATATATTCAACCAATTCTTTTGCCCTTCATTGATGGCCTGCCAATTTATATATGTATTGCAGTAGAACATTGAAAAGACCCGTTTTGTCTGCTGAAGGTGAAACTTGATAACTACGTGAATTTTCCAATGTCAATAATATGAACTCATTTCAATGTGAACTCCAACGACCAAGGTCACTCTTCAGCTGGGTTCAAAAAATGTTTCCTGTGAGTTCGGAATCTACATATGCCTTTTGTAGATCTATGTGAAAACTCAGTTGTTTCGTTCCTGAACCTAAAAGTTTTCACTTTTCATTAATGAGACGTACAACTTCCACGATGGAAGTCCTAGCAAAAGAATAGTTTATTATTTTTTCTTGACAACAAAAACTAAATTCTCAATCTTACCGCAATGTTTCCTAGGGGTTCCGTTGGGTAAAGAACATTAACTTAAACTAAAATTTGCTCAAAATTGAAACTCCTGCTATTGAAGTTTGAAGTATAAGTTTCACAAAGGTGAGAAATTAACAAACAAAAGTATAGGCAGGCGGACAGAATATTTAAATACCTACATTTACATTTTAGTAGACGAAGAATTAACATTAAAAGAGGAAATATCGTAGTTCTTTGCATATACAACCATATATGCAAAAACAAAATTTACTCAATATTGATGCCAATCATAGTGCTACCCCAAAACTTAAGTCATGATATCAGATGTAGATTTAATTGAGATAAATAGTTATAAGATTGGTACGTTAAGTCCTTAAGTCCTTTAAAGTACCAGAGTTCCCATAGACTACAACAATACAAAGAAGCTAACAAAACGAAGTACTTCCACAAAAACTGTACCTGTCCTTGGCTCTCCTTCCTGGTGGCAACCAGTGGTATTTCCGCAGCTTCAGAACCCAATATCCTTAGGATGCCAACGGATACCACAGATGAGCTGTAATTTTACATTTTAGTTAGAAGTCATGCAAACAAAAGCTTCACCATAGACCACACATAAAATTCAAATGCAAAATGCTCTTACTCAACAGTCAAAATTGCACAATACATCCCTTGGAAATCCATGTATTGCCACCACCTTCTGCAAAGCCGAAGGAGAAGGATCAAAGATGAGACAAGGTCAAAGATGACTTCAGATAGGACTTCATAAACAGGGGATAATAAACACTCAATAAGCTTCTGATTAGATGCTTTGTGAGGTTTCCTAAAGTTTCCCAGTAAGATTGTAGGATAGGTTGTTTGGTACTCCACTCACCCGAAAACCATCTGAGTGACTAGGTCAGCTCCTTTTTTCCCACCAATTATAGGATCAAACGATTCCTGTTGTTGAATAAAATGTGCTAAAACACATTAAACACAGATATTTCATTTAAAAAAATTAAAATACTTCTGATAAACACAAGCAGAAGAACTTAACAGAAAAAACTTAAATTTAGATAAAGATATACGTGATATTCTAAAATACGTCTAAAAACAATAACAAACATCAAATATATTGCATACAGTTTAAAATGTTGAAAAACAGGAACTTAAAAATCATAAATCATTTCATAAGATATAATATCCACCAATATCTTGGCATAGACTACATGGCACCTTTTAAAAGAGCAGGATAAATTCTTAAGCTTCAATTTCCACAATTCTAGATCATGAAAAAATGCACTACATAGCAAAATAGCATATTAAATAGAAAAATGTATGCACATAAAGCAAAAGGAAAAAATCAAATAGCCCTTTCAATGCCCACATATTCAACTTGGGACATATCCAATAGTGCGTAGATGGAAATGTCCAAATTAACAGTCACTAGAAACTTACATGCAAAACAGAGACCGCTTTTGAAAGAAGCAACTTATCACTCGCAGATGCTGTTTTTCCCCTGAAAAGCCTCCACTTCAGATCAACACCAGCATTCTCGTTGGAGATTTTCCCATTATCTTTCAGCTTAATAATACCGTTAGCTAAGCCTGGGAGTGCTTGAGCTCCATCACGTGTCACATCTTGTAGACCAGTATAAACCTTGGCACAATCAGCACAACAAAACCAGTCTCCTTGCGGCTTTTCCTGCAAAGAGTAAACGAAGCAATATAAGAAACAAGCAGGCAAGTCATGCATGACAAGTCTAGGTATTAATGCAATGAATAATTGAATGAAATAGAAGTTCTGAGTACCTTCAAATCATCCATTCCATGATTCTTCAAACAACCAACATGATATTCCTTCTCACACTATAAAATTGCAGCGTTTAACATTTTTCAAGGTCATCTCAATACTTAACAAAAGACAGATTACACTGTTAAACCTAATATGCACCCAATAAAAAAGAAAAACATACCTGGTCACAGATCATCACCGTGCGTTGGCAAAATCCAGACTTGGCATAATCCTTGGATCTAAAAATACAAAACTTTAGAAATAATACTCTATAAAATTATGACTCTGATAGAGAAGGAAGATGTAGCACAAAAGGGAAAAGAATCATGTTCAGAACAGACAAGCAAAAAAAAAAATATTGTGCTTTCTCAAATTGCATATCCATACATGGGTACATACAAATAGTTAATCAGCATGTCCAAAGACAAAAGCCTAAAGTTCATGGAGTTGTTACCTGCACAAAGCACAACCACCAACCCTAGCATCTGGAACTTTGACAATGAGAATGCACCTCTTCAGGATCTGATCTACCGCATCAACTCCTGGAACCCTCCCAGCAGCACGAGCATTATCATTATGTGTAACATAATTTTCTCTTTGATGCATGTTTTCACAATAGTGACAGTGCCAATCCCCCTCTGGCAAACTTGACAAGCCCACACAAGCTGCAATAAATCGTGTCATCAAAGCATTCTCTTCTATACAATTAATATTCATAGCCAACTTATACTAACGAAAATGCTTCAAAAAATAAAAATTATATAAAAGAACTCCCATTATAGACATAATTTGAATTAAAATAATAATGTGGCAAAAACAAGAATAGTCCAATTACGAGTGCTGCTGGAACGCTGAATATAACAAAAAGAAAAATGTTCCCAGTATGTCAACCTACTCGCCATGCAGCCAATGAAGAAACTTGTACTGAAACAAGGCTTGACAGCATAAGCATGGTATTCAAAGTTGCATATGCAAAACATAAATTTATCACATCAATATGAATTTTAATAAACAATTAGTGAACATAAAATGAATGAAAAGGTATGAGCATAGCTTTCAGGGAAAACAATGCACATAGAATATTCAATACCATATGAGACATATAACTAAAACCATAAATTTATTTTCAATGCACAGCAACATTAGTGGATAGCGAGTCTAAACAAGACTAAAATTAGCCACATAATTAATGTTTAAACCAAGAAGTTTATCCGGTTCTGTAAGACCCAACTATCTGCTCAATTTATATCAACATTTAATTATCAAAGATGGGACCAGCCTAAGATTCACAAATGTGAAAGAAAAAAACCTAATGCAGTGGGAGTAGGCCATATTGTTCATAACTACTGCGGCGGGAGTTGGCCATACTGTTCATCGCTATCCCTCAAGTAGGACACTTCTGACAAGCCAAGTCGACAGCCAAGCACTTGGAATATGGCAAAGAGCCTTTTCCATCACACATCAAAAAGTTTATGGAAAAACAAACATTTCACCTAAAAGATTCAGCTTATAGGTGAGACCACAGTGCAGTATTTGTCTGCCACTACATTATCTGACATGAAAAATAAACCTACACTCTTCCATGCCATAAAATTAAGAATCATTATTGTTAACACATGCAAAATGGAGGTTCAAAATGCTGCTTAACATGCAAAACATGGACCATTTTGGTTTCAAGAAAAATGTAGATACCAAGATGGAAAGCTCTTGGACAAAGATCACATAGCAGAAGTTCCCCAGCATCTTTACAAATACTGCATAGATCATCATTGTCACTGTCCAACAACTTGCGACGCTTTGATAGTGTTACAGAGAGCTCATGAAGTGACACTCCATTTGAGGTATATATATTATTATACCTAGCAAGCAGATCAAAACAAATGGAATTAATATCAGATACAAAACTCAGAAGCAATACCCAAAACAATCACTAGGTAGCATACGGTTTGCGACGCTGAGCCTGACCAGCATGAGCTTCAAACTGTGAAGGACTAACCTGTACATAAAATGTCAAAAGTCAAGTAAACACAACCTCATTTTACAGGATATCAAGAAAAGGGTATCAAGGAACATACCACTTCATTGCAGCAAGTACAGTATATACCACAGCCTTTGGCATAACCAATAAGTTTAGGCTGTTCAGTAAACAGATATGTAAATCCAAGCAAGGTAAAGTACAAAAATACTAATCATAAATAACTGGTAATAATGATGCTTACACTTCCATGTACTACATACTGCAACAAAGTTCCCTCAGGTAAGACATCTTCCATAAAAACCAATTTATGCAGTCCCACGTCTCTAATAAGTACAAAACAGAATCACATCAGTTGAGAACAGGTAAGCATTACAACCACGCTTTTTCATCAGTAATATTCAATGTCATACTTTTTAGTTAACTTTCCACCAGATCTCTCATGTGATGGAATATCTCTAGAAGTGCTCTCAATTGAGTCCAATACTGATTCTGGACTGCTTAACCTACTTTGTGCAGCAATACAAATGATTTTTGAAAGCAGAAGATTTACAAGCACACAGATTTCAGAAAAATATATTGCAAATAAAACAAACATGAATTCTGAAACGTCCATAAGATACAAAAGCACAAAAGCTAATAAATAAAACAAGCCAACGATGTAAGCAAACTAGAAGGATACTTCAAACTACACAACAAAGAGTGTCATGAGAAAAAATTAGTAAAAACAAAAGATTAAGGGTAAGTTTAATCTGTAGGCTTCTGCTATTTAAAATGTAAAACTGTTTAATGGCAGGCAATTGTACTTCTTGCTAATTTTTTTAATTATCATTTCAAACATTGATGTTCATATCCAAAAATAGCTACTTCTAGATGTCAACTGAATTTGAAAGCATCTAGAAGTCAAAAGATTATCTCCCTTGATTAATCAGCCCTCTCTCCATGCTATTATTCACACACTGCTCCTCTAGTAAACCATTCCATTGTGCCATTGCTATCTTTTCATTGCTTCTCACCAATGCAAACCATAGATCATCTTCCACCAAACAAATCCTTTCTCCACAACATCCCCTCCTACCTTTTCCCTAGAGATAGCTTTTATGTTTCCCTGATAATTACCAGGGATGTTCCAACAATCACGTGTAACAATTAGCAAGTCAATTATCCTTGACTGTGAAAATACTATACATAAAATACGTCTGATAGCATTCCGATTACAGGTACTGTTGTGACTTTACAGTAGCTGGAATCTTTGCATAAACATGGATATGATATAGAGATAAGAAAACAATACAAAAAGGATATGGCAAATGTCAAAAAAAGATAAGAATACAGTAAGATATGGGGATTAAATAAGATAAAATTAGTTAAATATATATTTAAAAATAACAAACATATCATATTATTAAATGCAAAGGGGGCCCAGTTAACTATAAGGTTAGGATTATCATGTTTAATTAAGATTTCATTCTAATTGTTTACAAGTATAACAATCAAAATCCAAAACAATCAAGCCATCACCATCTTTATAATGCAAATGCCAAGTTCAAAATTTTAAAAATTTTCTAATCCAAGTATTTTATCGCAAAACATGATAACTTTATTCATCATGTTTATTTGAGTAACATGCAAAATAATAAAGAGGTTTGACACTTTTAGAATAACATTGAATAAATATATGACACATAACTTTAGAGTTCTTTATTTTTCTTCTTTACCTTATGCCAATACATTATTGTATTTACTTTTTCAATCATGCTAGTATAAGTAAAAATTGAGTAAATATGAAGGGCCCTTTAGAATTTTTTTAAAATCCAATAAGCCAAAAGACAAGTATCGACAAGCATTCGTAACAAATACGTATATGATACAAATATATAAGCCTTAAAAAATACTAACGATATATACATGAATATTTTAGAATGTAATGCGTAAAATTTATATGAACCAAATAAATAAAATTAAAAAAATAAGATTAATAAAGTAGCAGGGGATGCCACGATACTTTGCTAAGAAAGAGGTTTAAAAGCTGTAGGAAGAAAGATATTTTTTTGGGTAAAAATAATATGAACTAAACAAATAACATTTAAAAAATAAGATTGGTAAAGTAGCAGGGGATGCAACAATACTTTGCTAAGAAAGAGGATTAAAAGCTGTAGGAAGAGGGATTTTTTTTGGGTCTAAAACACAGTCAGATCCTTCTCCAATCCTAGACCAAATATTAAATATCAATAAAATATCAGACTACTTTGTAAATCATTTATTTTCATTTCAATCAAAGAAGCTAATTTTTGAACTCACAATTTGAATCCTTCGGATCATAAATAAAGAATACAAAAGTCAAATCTAGCCCTGAACAAACAAATATGTTAAACTAAAATAATAAGAAAAAATATGAGAATATGTGTAGAACAAGAATTTAAATTAGTGTTTGAATTCTATGCTTTAGACCAACATCTAAAGCTAGCCAACACTAAACTCTAAATAATATTAAATTAAAGATCTCCTAAAGCAACAAAAATAAAAGAACACATAAAAATAATAGATTTAAAAAATGAATTAGCTAAAACAACAAGAAGGTGATAATCGAAATATGCAACTCTACTACATGAGCACTCACAAAACTCTTCTAAGTTACAAATGCCAATTAAATCAAGTCATGTACAATCCCTTTTAAGAATCTCTTGTCAAATCTTTCATTATTTTCATCTTCTTTAAATAACATTAGTAAAATCAGTAAATAATTATTTTCTTACAAGGGCAAGAATAACAAATTTTTCATGAAAAACAAGTATAGAAGATACATGTAAAAACTTATTCTACTAAATTAACTACAACTACATGACGATTATTTAGTTCGAGTTGATACAATATGTAAATGAGGAGAATGATCTACAAGAAAAATATTTTCTAGATTTATGCAAAATCTAAAATATATTAGTTGTTGCAAGACAAATATTAACAATACCAATGGCTTAAAAAACATAATTTATTTATGAAAAACAAGATGGGAGAACTTTTCATTCCTTGGTCAGAGTTTTCTTAGACAAAAAAAATCTCTTGAGATGAATGTGATAAAAACAAACAATCAAGATAGAGAATTTGCCATCAAGAGATTTTTTTTCACAAAGAGAGCCACGAAGAATAGTTGTATTGTTTTACTACTTTTGTGAACCTTTTGAACCATGTTATAAGGATTGTTTAAAACTATATAGTGAACTTTTCAATTTGACTTATTTCTTATTGTTTGAGTTCAATGCCTAGAGAGACCTTCATATTTGTCTTTATATCCAACAATAATAAAAAGAATCTAAATTTTTTGTCAAAGAAAAGAGAACATGAATTATTTTGAGTTTAGCAACAAAAGAAAACATTTCCTGATGTGTCAATGCCATGATACTGTAAACCCTTTTGCTACAAAGTGCACTTTATATATCAATGCTTCTATCATATGTAAATTTGACTATATTTCCTATTGCATGATTCTTCTCTAAACAAAAAAAACCAATTCCTGATTCATCAATGTTATGATACTGCATAAATCCTTTTACTAGAAGGTGCACTATGTGTCTATCAATGTTTCTGTTATCATTTGCAGCAAATAGGTTTTTCTTCTTTGGGAAGACTTGTAATTTCCTATGCATAACTCATCTCTAAAAAGAAAAAATTTCATGTTATGTCAATGCAATAACATGGTGCAAACCTTTTTGCTACAAAATACACTCTATGTCCATCCATGCTTTCGCCAACCATATGAAAATGAATCCATTTGCATGACAAATCAGGAAATAGGATTTTTTTGTTAGAAAAAATTTATAATTTCCCATGCATGATTCTTCTCTAATGCTCAAAGTTTTTAATGAATAAACTTTCAAACCTTCTTGAATGTCAACAGGAATTAAACTGCAATTAGATTTGATTAAAAAACTCTCACTAGAAATTTTATTTTGAATACAATGTATGCATAATCTCTCAATCTTCTACTAATGTAAATCATCTTCATGTGTGTCACTAATATTGTTTCCAAAACAAGTTTTACCATCATTTTTTATACATTCATCTTGATTACCATAGATGGGCGGTTTTCATAAACTATGGTGAATGGACTTTGTGGAAATATAGGTGACCACAAAAAAAAAAAAAACTCCTAAAATATTTTGAAAATTGAAAATATTTATCTTTTAAATAATAGTGAAAGCAACCGAATTCAATGATTTCATCATGTTGACAAGGGTTCAAGCAGCCAGCTTATTTGAAAGGATATTGAGTCAACTAAAGCCAATAAGACAATGCTCCACCGCTTTTGACTAGATCTAAAAGGAAGGCAAAGCACCTGGGCCTGGCCCCTTCCTGTCCAACCTCATGTGATCTCCTTTGTCTAGTACTAATGCGATAGTGCTCTCCCCACCAAGCTTGGCTAAAGGCATGTTTCCTTGCTAACAAATCATGCTCATGGGGCTGTAGTAACTCAGAGATTGCAAAACATGCACTTCTTTGGTGTTCTTTCACCAAACTCACACTCTACTTCTTGCCGGGCAACAATCTTTAATGGCTTTCTATACCTTCCCTAGACCTTATGTTGGCTCAAATGGTGCAACACATTTCTTTGGTCAACAATGATCTATTGTCAACTTTTAGCTACACCCTTATACTACTTTTGGAAGAATTGCCACTACAAAGTCCACTCAAGGCCTCTTATGGTCCTACAACTCTAATCAAGTTCATTGTGCATTCTCTACCTAGTAGGATACCTTACCCCATCCTAGATCATTGGGACCACTATGCACCCCTTATCCACCCCCTTCTTTATGCCCCTTCCCCCCCACTCTAAGTTGGGTCAAAGTAAACAACAACAGTTTGGTTGGGCTTATTGGCCAAGAGGTTTTGGAATTATTCATTCAAGATAACAATGGCAAACTTACAATGGCTAGGGGATGGAAGGGCTTCTCAACTGCTCCATCAATGTAGAAAGAACAAGCCTTCTTAATGACTATTCATCTTATTTCCCACTATCTTCCTCTCACATCGTAAGTCCAGCGGAGAATAATTCCTCCACTGTGGTCCAAAACTTTACTGAGTGCCTCTATGAGGCAAACTCAAGCATTGGGCTTCTCTGAGCAATTATTGACACCTACTTCTATGCAACAACATATGTGACTAATATTCATAGGATGATTGAGATGCTTATTGGGTTGTCAGATTAGTCTCTATTGAAGATTGTACATAGATATGATTATGCCCCTACCTGAGAGCCTTGATAGAATCCTCAAAGATGATGTTATATATAATCCTCTATAATCCTAAATTAATATAGGTTACAATCATAATTTTTAAAAATAACAATAGAAACAAGTTCTCAAAATAAAGTTTAGATGACTTAATCTATTATGCCAAAAATATGAGTTGACTTTTGAAATGAGGAAGAGAGGCATTAAGAGACAAACTCTAAGAAGTTGAGGCTTAGATTTGTCGACTTTGCGAACTTGTCAACATATATGGCCATTAATAGATGAGCATTATAAGCTTGAGCATTGTCAAGCATCCTATAAAAAATCTAAAATTCATAGATATTTTTAAAATTTAACGACATTATAAGATTCTTGAAAAACTTTAATAATTTAACATCTCAATTAATACCATGGATTCCATTCCTACTACTTGTCCTTACAATTCGCTTCTGGACTGAGTTCACAAATAGTCTTAATCTCCCATTATGTGATCCCAAGCTCTTCAATCGTCTATCCAAAATCTTAATTGATTTCTTTTAACCTTAAAATATCTCAAGAGATTACCTTTATTAGCCAAAAAATATAATATCAAAGATTGGAGATGTAAATGCATCTTTGGACTAACCAAAGTGTTTCTAAGGTAACTTGCACTTTGGTAAATAGTGTGATCCTAATTGTATTATATTTCTCCTTGGAATTGACTATGTTACCTTTGCTTTCACATTGCTTTGTTGATTTCAAACCAACAGGTTTACAATGGATATTTTAACAAGTGTTTCTTATATGGCCAATCTTTTAAGAATGATCAGACCAAGGTTATCCCTTCTCCTATTTACTATGACATTTTTTCTACTTCAAGACAAACTTCAGCAAAAGCCTCTTGCAGGATCAGAATAGGCTTGGAATTATTGTCTCAGTTCATATTTAATTCAATAAAGAACTTGTATATATATATATTTTTTTTTTGGAATTTTCCTATACTTATTTCCATCTCTAAGGCAATCCCAATTGTAATTCTTAAACTTATTCAGAATTTGTCACCATGTCAAAATACTAGGTCATTGAAAGGTCCACATGAATACTAATCATGAAGAATGTTGTCAATTTCAAATAGCTCAAAACCATTCTAAAAATGTTTATAAGCCTCCATTGCAACTTTTCATATCTGTTTAGATGTATCGTCTTATGGAAAATTCCCTCTGATTACATTGATTGTGGAACTAATAAGCCAAGGTATGACAATATTATTCTCAAACATCCATACTTTGAATTGGATCTTCCCTTTCCAGTTGAATTGCAACAAAAAGATAATAATCCTTGTCAATTTAGACCATTGCAAGCCCTTGCATTTGGGATTAGTGATGAGGAATAGAGAGTTGTCAATGGCTTTCTTTCATCACAAGTAAGACTCAAGGATTTCTAAGAACAAAATAACCCTTGCCAAAAATCCATGAGGAAGCATAGGGTTCCGATTTTCAGAGAATAAGAAGGATTTGATGTAACAAAACGAGAGATTTGTTTTTCATTTTGAATTCAAATTTTACAAAATAAAAGGGTATACATAGTGGAAAGCCAAACAAAAAAGGAACCTAATCAGTCCTAAACATAAGGAAGTTTTCTAGCAATAGAACCAACAAGCAAGAAGGATTGAGAAAAAAAAGAAAGAACAGCTAGCCAAAAATTGAGGAAACAACAAATGCAAAATATAGACAAGCTAGAAAATGCAAAATTCAACCAAGCTACTCTACAAAATCAATCAATGCAGAATAATTACACAATTCATGTTTTGATTATTGACATATAAGATTAAATACAACATTTTTCACTCGAGCAATCAACATCCATGACAAACCAGTCAACTAGAAGAAAAAAGACCACTAATGCCACGCTAGTGTATAATTCAATACCAAATGTGCCTGGTTTGCCTCTACAAACTTTCCACAGTGATAAAATAGCAAGGTCTAAAATATTCAAGTGATAAGCCAACAATAGTAAATATGTAGGAGATGAGCAATGGGGTAAATTTTTGGTAACATACCTCTGATTACATCACTATTTATAACATTAAATGATTTGCCTTTTTTCCTTGTTAACACAATTATCGTACACATTAGCAAACAAAAAACTATACTTATAAGAGGAATACCTTATGATTTGATTTGCATCAGTCATAAAACCACTGGCCGTGGCATCAAAGGAACCATCAGAACCACCTTCTACTGTGTCCTGCATCATGAACTTGTTGCCAGCCTGAGTAATCCTGCTTACTTGCTTCTCGAGCCAGCTAGGAATAATAAGCCCCCCGTCCAGCATGGTCACACTATCATTCACGTCACCTGCACCAACAGAGACATTTTCTGGGGCTTCTAGCCTGTGAGCTGCAGCAACGTCATCAACAACAATAGGATTCTCAGCAACAGATCCTGGATGCCCTTCTCCCCGAGTTAGATCAACAACCAAAGCCCCTGCAGAGGAATCCGCTTTTACCGGCACGAAGCGAATGTCCGAAGTCCCGAGTCCAGCGGAGAAGGTCTCAGCTGACCTTCTCCTGCACACCTTCTTAACAGGTGGACCAGAGACCGTAAGAACAGCGGCTGGGAAAGGCGACGAAGGGGGTTTCCGGAGACGAGTACGCCCAAGGTTTGCGGAGACCTCCGCCTGGGACTTTAGGGCGAAGGCAAGCTCGCGCTTCAGTCCTGTACGTACAGTAGAACGGAGGAGCAAATGCTCGTTTTTGCCGCCGGAGGTTCCGCCAGCTGCCATCACTCCTGCGGGATCCACATCTACCATCGGAAGTGACGGCGAGGGACTAGGGTTTATTGAGGCGAATCAGATGTCCTATATAAAAGCATGAGCACGCGAGAGAGAGAGAGAGAAGTGTCGGGTTGTTAAAAAGTCCACAAAGGGAGACGAAGGGTAGAAGAAACTAGAATGATGCAGGACGCGCCGATGAGCTCAAAAACCTGACTGACGCAAGCGGAGTACATTTTTAATTGCATTAATTATATGCGAAAATAAGAAGATATTCCAAATATTCTATTTTTTTATTTCAAGGAAAATAGTTTTCGAATATAAAACTATTTGCAAATATTGTACATTTTTATTTTAAAAACATTAATTTCATCTTTCAATTAGATTTTATTTTATACGTATTTCTTAATCAATTATTTTTAATTTTCAACGTTATAAATTTAAAAAAATCTCCTAGTTTTATTATCTATTGACCCACATCACTAACGTTTGAGGCATTTGGATAAACTGGGTATGACTAAGTAAAATATAAAATATTAGCCAGAGCAAAATTGTATAATTTATTTATTTAATTTTTATTTAATTTGTTCAAAAACATCCGTGTTCTCTAATGCTGAAAACCATTTATATTTTTCTTAAATATTTTTTGAAGCAAAATATTTTGATTCCCAAATCACTAGCGCAGCCGTCAGTGGTCATCCATCAGCTCCACACAAAAAGCGAGCGCGAAGTAGAGGTAAACCTAAACCCTAATACTATAAATTCAAACATTTGCGGGTCATGGTCTGTTCTTTCAAGCTGCAGCCATGAGACCTCCCAGAGGTGGCCACCCCTTCTCTTTTCTCCCTTGGAGTATGTACTTTTGAATCCTTAGCTATTGATTTGTATTCTTCTTTTTTCTCAGGCGGCGCGCGTGGCGGTGGCTTCAGAGGACGAGGTGATGGCGGTGGCGGCAGAGGCAGGGGGAGAGGAGGTGGTGGAGGCAGAGGCGAAGGGAGGGGTGGTGGAAGAGGCCGTGGAGGTGGCCGCGGAGCTAGGGGGAGGGGAGGCCGTGGAGGGATGAAGGGGGGAAGCAAAGTTGTGGTGCAGCCACACCGGCATGACGGCGTTTTTGTGGCTAAGGGGAAAGAAGATGCGCTTTGCACGAAGAACATGGCTCCCGGCGAGTCTGTCTACGGAGAGAAGCGTGTTTCTGTTCAGGTGATTGCCTAGCTACGGAAGCTGTGTAGCATTAGAATCGTGTAGTTTATAATAACGGCTGAAGATCGTTTTCTATTGCAGAATGAAGATGGAAGCAAGGTGGAATACAGAGTGTGGAATCCATTCCGTTCCAAGCTGGCTGCAGCAATACTTGGTGGTGTTGATAACATATGGATTGTGAGTATATCCATACATAGTTGCTTGCTTGCTGGGTTTGATTCTACGAGGAAACGATTTCATAAAATCGAATTCGAATTCATGTCTTCCTTTTTCTTTGTCAACATTATTCGATAGTTACAGTTGCAAGTTTATTGTGCATCAATTGCTTTGTAGTGATATGCATTATTGAAGTCATTCAAGTATTTTCTGAACTTTTGTATGTCATATAAAATCCACTCAATTTTTAACCTTGTATTGTGATGAGATTCTTGAAATGAGAAATTCTTTGTGTTCCCATTTTGTCATATAATTGTAATTATGTTATATTATGCTTCTTTGGCAGCTATTTTGAGATGCATTGGCTTATCCCAGCCTTCTTTACCCCAAATCAAAGAGCCAATTTTGTCTTGCTATTTGGATAAATTCGTACATCATGCTTTTATGAGGTCTTTGTATTTGTATCTCGTTTTTGAATCTTGGTCTCCTTAGACTGTGTTGAACTTGATTTGCTAATTATTCTTCATGTAGACAATTCCTTCCTAGTTTGTGTCAAATGTCAGAATAATACCATGATTTTTTCAGGCCTTCCATTTCTTTGCATTGTAGGCACCTGGCTCTCGAGTGTTATACCTTGGAGCTGCATCGGGGACGACTGTTTCGCATGTATCAGATATTGTTGGTCCGGTAAATATTTCTCATGGTGCATTGGTTAGGGTACGTTTTTCTTTATTGATGCAGTTGATTTCATCTTCTCATACTTGGCAGACCGGAATGGTCTATGCTGTTGAGTTTTCGCACAGAAGTGGTAGGGACCTTGTCAATATGGCCAAGAAGCGTACCAATGTGATCCCAATTATTGAGGATGCTAGGCATCCAGCAAAATATCGAATGCTAGTTGGAATGGTGGATGTTATTTTCTCTGATGTTGCACAACCGGATCAGGTATATGCTTTCTGTATGATTATGAATTAGGGATATTGATTCTATGCCTATTAGCAAGTTTAAGTTATTGTATTTCAAGAGTAATTTTTATTTCCTTAGTTTTTGATTGCCTACACAGTATTGCAATTTGTTATTTTCCTATGAACCAGGGTATTTACCCTTTTATTGCAAATTGATGAAGTCACATGTTCATGTCATGTTCTTTATAATATTAGTTGGAGCCCATTGTGTATGGAACAACATTAGATTGATATGTGAGCATTTGTTTTGCCCATTTTTTTAAGGGTCAATCAATGCTTTTCTGTTGAGTTAGTCTATTTCATGGTGCTGTTTGATTCAATTGATGAAATAATATTTCCCTATAGCTAATACATAATTTATTGGCTGACCATTCCAATAAATGTTTTCAACGTTAATGGCAGCTGTAGGCTTGTTTCTGAATCTTTTTTTCTGTTTTCTTTTTTGGTTAGCCTTTTTAATGCCTTTTTTTTCTGTTGTCTTATGATTGTATTTGTCAGTAAATTATTTCCTTGTAAAATATTTTTTTGCTATCAATGTTTTCTTGTTTGCTTGGGATTTTTTTCTATATCCTCTTGTATTTACATGGCTTGTTTGTTTCCCCGTTTTAAACTAGAAGGTTTCTTTTCTGTACCTTACTAGTATGGTGCAAATTTTGATTTCTGGTGCACAAGCTTAATATCAATTTTTCTGATTTGCGTTCGAGTTTTTCCCTATCCTCTTGTATTTACATGGCTTGTTTGTTTCCCCTTTTTAAACTTGATGGTTTCTTTTCAGTACCTCACTAGTGTGGTGCAAATTTTGGTTTCTGGTGCACAAGCTTAACTAATGCTTCTGCATTTTGCTCAGTTGTTTTCAAGCTTTTGCGATGGTTTGTGTTTTTCTTTCGTTTTTTTGGTGTTTGTTTGAGAAGACTTCACTTTGCTTATTTTCAATTTGTTTTTTTTTATGTTTCATGGCTTGGCTGTTGAGGCCTCTAGTGCTATGCAAGGTGATTACTGTTGTATTCTCCTGCATGTTTTGTGCTAAATTGCCTCTTTTTAATCTAATTTGTGCACATGACAAGTTACTCGAATTCCAGTTTTGCACATCAGTCTCGATGATTCACACTCAGGTTCTAATTTAAGTGGTTTTTCATTTCTTATCATGGCTTTTGATGTACTTTCTACTTTTCTTCATGCGTCACAAAGCATATGATGAATTACTCGGATTCCCCTTCAGGACATCAATCTGGATGATGCAAATTCGAGTGTCTGATGCACACATTGAGCTTCAAATGATCCCTTTTTCACAAGAGATTATAGATTTTTGCATTTTTTTTTATATGGTCTTGTTTTCAGTATCGAAATTGTCATCTTGACTATCATTTTGAATGGTATCAGGAAAAAAAAAACGTTTTCCATTTGATTTATTTGAGAATTCATGGTCAATAACAAGTTAGTATACATTAAACTAATCTTCTCGTTATGTAAACCTATGTGATATAAATTTTGTCCCATTGTAACAAATGAGTAACCTTTTCTCTCTTCCCTGGTTAACTTCAAGCTCATTATTCAAGGAGTGTTATTTTCTTATTCTGATGACCATATCTCGCATGATTATATCAATTGTTGATGGAAATATTGGAAGAATTGTTGACAACTAAATTGACTTATAGGAAAACAGCAATAGAACAGTCGGATCACCCATCTTAAACCTCAACTTGATGTGGTTAACTAACAATGGCCAGTAATCCTTTAAGCTCATCTATCTGACTATATTGCAGGCAAGGATATTGGCTTTGAATGCTTCTTTTTTTCTCAAAAACGGTGGTCATTTTGTCATATCAATTAAGGTAATGCGTTATGGATTATTTTCATTTCACTTGATTAACAAAGCTATTGGTTTTTTGGGTTCTCAATCTTGTTGTCTGAGTTTAATAGATTTGATGGTTTAACGACACTTGGTTTGGTGTTCTTTCCAGGCCAACTGCATCGACTCCACCGTCCCAGCCGAGGCAGTCTTTGCCCAGGAAGTGAAAAAGCTGCAGGCAGAACAGTTCAAGCCTTCGGAGCAGGTGACTCTCGAGCCCTTTGAGCGCGACCATGCCTGCGTCGTCGGTGGGTACAGAATGCCGAAGAAGCAGAAGCTCGTCTCTTGAAACTGCAGCTTTTGATGTGTAATCCTTCGTATTAAAACGTTGAATATTTTTTCGCTGTGTTATGAACCATGGCAAGCTTTGTTTGGTCAACGAAGTCGTTTGAAGTTTTTTTTAATTAGAATATATATTTTAAAACTATTATTATACTTTAAGAGTTTTTTAATTCATTTTTTCCACTTATAAAAATAATATGTACGTTATAGATAAATAATTCAATTACTTTGGATATTGGATAGATCAAGTGGAACTTACCTGTCAACTCTTCTAAATTTGTTTGGATCACTTTGTGTTTCTCTTAGTTCTACATTTTTTTTTTGTTATAATAAAATCGAGGTTTTTATTACATTTAAATAATTTACTAGAAAAATTAAGATAGTCTTAATCAAAAATGTTGAATGGCATAGCTACAATAACAACATTGTCTAAGCAATTTTATGATATTATTCATAGTGTAGTATTATTTGTTATTTGTAAACTTTTTTGAGCTATTTTTTTAAATTGTTTTAACAAAAAAAAAGTAATTATTTTTTAGGGAATCTTGGTGACCAATTAAGCTAATTAGACAATCTAATCACAATTCAATGGTCCAACCTTAATCAAAATGGTCATTTTAAGGTAATTACTCTTGGATAGTAGTGATTCATTTTGATGCTAAACTTCACAATTCTCTGCAAATTGACTTAATGGTTAAAATACTCGATCCTAACTATCACTATCTCATTTACAAGAGGCCCAAAATAGAATAACTATTTCTAGGCTTTCTAAAAGGATTTTAACAAGTAATAATGTAATATGGTGAAAATCTAGGTCTCTATCTATATAATTTAATAGAATTAATGCATTATTTTAAATTTTTTTAAATTTCATAAATATGAATTTTTTTTAAAAAAAAGGAGTATTTTGATAAATAAGTTATAATGATTATAATGTGTATATGAATCTAAAGAAAAATAAAATAAAATTACATAATATTATAAAAAAATACTTAAAATCTAGTGAGGTTGATTTTATTGAAATATAATATGAACTAAAAATTTAATCAATATCTAAAATTTATGAAAATAATAAAATATTTTAAATAATTAAAAAAAAAGATGCATTGAATCTTTTGAGAAATTCTCAAGAATGATTATTTGAGCTGAGGGGATTAAAAAGAGATTGCAAGGAAGCATTCTCATGACCCTTTGGTATCAATGATCACAAGAAAGAAGAAATTTGGTGCATGGTGATAGAATGAAGAGTGGAATTCAATCTAGGAAGTATAAAGCATGATAAAATCATATTTTCAAACAAAGTTAGTTTCATTGGTTTTAATTTGATTTTCTTAGAATATTGAAGAGAAAGAGTTCCTATGCATATAATAATGCTAAGAGTAAGAGAAAAACATGTAAAATTATTTATATATTTGTAAAATTAATCTAAGTTTAAACATCTATTTATTTGTTGGAGATTTAAAAGTTATATTTTTGTTACTTTATCACTTTATCTTTTTACAGTTATATATGGATTTCAAGTAAAGATTTTTGTAATGTTAATTTAATTTTTGGATGTGAAAATCAAAGAAAATAACAATATATACATAAATATTTAGTTCTAGATCTTTGTTGATGATCCAATTGATAAATATTTTAATGGAGCATTAAAGAAGAAGACAAAGTTGTGTCTAATGCTCATTAAATTATTTGACATTCCTCTTATGAGTGATAAGATAGTTTAATGTAGGAAGATTAGATTATTCGATATAACAATGTAAAATAAGTGAGAGGCTTAAGTATTGTATGCAAAACTTTGGAAATTGAGGTGGCGAGCATCTTATGATCTAATGGGATGATTATATGATTTAATAGAAACATAAGAGATCAAATGATGCATCACACATGCATAAGGATAGTTTGATAAGAAATATTAAACCATTTCATGACACCAATGCATAGATTGAAAATATAACTTGGTTATGATTAAAAAGTCCAATTAGATTCCTAAAGGAATAACACATTTAATAGAATATGAGAATTAAAATAAATATGAATATAATATATGCTATATATATAATTGCATATAATGATCATATGCAATTTATGACAATTTATGATTTTCTCATTTTGTTATTCCTTTTTATTTCTACTTTTTAGCTAATTACTTTTGAAAAAATGAAATATTATTTTATTATATAATTAAAAATACATGAAAATGCTTAAATCAAAATTTTAATAAAAAGATGATTAATAATAATACTAAACCTATGTAATAGTTAAGAAAGCTTAAATAGGTCTCACAAACAGCTATTACATATATGTAATCAAAATCTCTTTTATGCATGACTCTACTACAATAATATGTGCATATGATCACGAATCATCCTTAAAAGAAAAACATTATTACGAATGACAATAATTATATTAATTAGGATTTGTTAACTTTTATATTTTTCAAAGCATTATTTGCAAATATCATTGATGATAGTCTATCAAAAATCAAAAACTCACAAAATATCATTCCTTCAAATTATGATACAAAAGTATTCAAGAATTATCTAATGTTTAAAGTTTGTTGAAATATATATATTTGATTGTATATTATCTATAAATAGTTGAATATTCTACTTCAGCTTATAAAATTTGATACATATTACATAACATTATCAAAATACCTTTCTTAAACATCAAAACTAATTCAAATACAGTCTTTATAATACCATTGATTTTATAAAATAACGTATTAAAATTTTTTAGAATTAAAGTTAGAATAACTTCCAAAAACTTACAATAAACACAAAAGATACCAAACATAACTAAGGCCATCAAAAACTAGATGACAGCTCAAATGTGGCATCTTTATAAACAATTGTTGTCTTAGTAAAATAATTTATTCACATATTAATCTAAATTAGGTCTGATATAATTTAATTAGTTATTTTTGAATCAGATTTGATGTTAACCTTCAAAAAAATTCCACCAAGGCCAACCACATGGACGATTTCCATGCTTTGAATGCCAGCTAGCCCGCATGCATGCACGATGCGACACATACGCATAATTGATCAATTACAGAACAAATTTATTAAGAACGGTCATCGTCTAAATGTTAACCGCCGGCCCGAATGCGATGTGAACCCCGAATTAATTCGACTGGTTCAGCTATTGTTTAAATAAACAGCTGGCTCTCCATACGGTTTCTTCCCTGTTGAACGAACCGATGCTCTCTGGTGTCCACCTCGGGCCGACCCGTCCAATTGGAGTTCAAGCCGGACCGGCCGGCAGGTCTATGCATCTAAATTGCTTGAGATGAACAATACATGTTTATTACATTATATTTTTCTATGAAATTAATTTCAATAAATGCTAATTTTCTTTGATAATATTATATTTGGCAGTAATGTTAAAAATTAAATTAAAATTTTTAATATTTTTTTTTCATAATCCCATTTCAATGGAGCTCCATGCTAATTACATCATTACAGCCTTGCCGTTAACTTAATTAAGATCGTCGGATCTAAATGGATTTTTAAACCTTCATTTAAATATTTGTCGATAAAATATATTAGTATAAAGAAAAACAAATTCTTCAGTATTTTTTTAATTATATATGTCCGTTTCCGTTCGGATTTTCATGGAATTCGTCGCACTGGTTCAAATATATTAATTCAAAGCTTCGCATTTTGTTGCATGCGGTTTGTTTTAAAGACACAGCCAAGCAAACCGGATTCCTCAATAAGACATATTTGGTTTAACATTTGGTCACTTTTTTATTGTGTATTGTAATCACATGCAAAGTCACCACAATTCTTTTTAGTTTAGATAATTGGTCCATTGGGTTTCAAAGTGTAGGGTTAAGGAAGCATTTCGATCTATGATACATGTTTTTTAGAGTTTGTATGTATCGAGACAAAAGTAGCATTCCTTAGTTTTCTTATCATATATTGGATTATCTAATAACCATTGAACTCGAGCTCAGTGTTCCCTTAGACAACTCTCAAGCTTTATTACTTGACGAGGACCTTGAGTCTATTCTTCAACAAGGTTTGTTCTCATAAAATACTTATATATACCATACTAGCAAGATGCTTCAAATCGTATGATTGTTGAACCTTTGAAAAGTTTTTACAATTTTGTCGAGTTAACATCTTAACCATTGGTAGAGAGTTATAAATAGCTTATATTGGGATAGCATATTAGATTTTAGGATTTTGATTTTTTATTTTAATATCTAGTATTTTATTAAGAGAGATATAAAAAAATCATAATAATTATTTTATTCAATATTTTGTCATCATATATTTCATTATTATAATTTTATATTTCATTGAGACATATTTTTGTATTTTTATCTTTTTTTTTCAATATACATATAAGATAATCTAAAATACTATTATGTTAAGCAATTTATTTATCTTTTACTTGTTATTAGCCAAATGTCACCACATGTCCTTGTTCTCTTTGTTGGTTGACAAAATGAACATCGTCTACTCGCTCCTTTTTAATCTAGGACACTTGTATCCATCGCCGACTCCATTAGTTTGAGCATTCTCACCCAATTTGTTGATTGGGCAACCTATCAACATTAGTGGCCAAGAAAATTTTCTTGTTTACAACCATTTTATTTGATTACCTCTCCTAATTTAGAACCAAATCCTTATTGTTTGTTGATATTAATAATTAGTTCTCCTTCTCTCTTAACTTTCATTTAATCATCATTATGTGCTTAACTTACCCTTTGATACTTTTCGTAACTAATATGATGTTGTCTTGAATATTTTCTTTATCATACAAATTAAATACTTATTTAATGCTATTAAATTTCCTATTAATTGTTATATTTGTTGATTCACTCAACAAATCATAGCTTCTTTTTTCATATAACACATTGACCTTTAAACTTCTAAAAATCCATCTTAGAGTTTAGAGAAAAACAATTATTTTTAAAACTCTCCAACTCCATCTCAAGATCTTCTTAAATACAACTCTTAGAATTATTCCTTTCTTACTCCTCTTGGCATAATTTACTCTCTTTATTGATCTACATTTTGTGTTCGTAAGAACCCTAGCTTCAACATCATTTGGCTCAACCCACCACCAAGTGTTCTTATAATAGAGAGGTCTCCCTTCTTTGTATTAATACAAAATAATTGGGCTTTCTATTATTTGAGATTGCAAATTTTCTAATGTCAAATGTTTTTTGTGTTACACTTTTAATACTCGCCCACTTTTCACATCCTTTTTTCTCTCTCCTTTGTTCAATATTAGACTCATCTTGCTCCTATAACATACTTGGAAACCACAGTAGTACATCAATAAAAGTCATCTTTTGATCTCAACATATTAGATTTATGTTATAAACATAGTCAAAGCATCAATGGTGTGTAACTCAAAAGATCTAGTAGTATAAAATGCCAATGGGACAATTATATTTGACAACTTCAATCTTACATAAAGAAAAACATTTTAAATAAGTTCTGGACTCAATACTTTGATATAATATTTTGTATCTAAATGATTTGTAGTATTTGATTAAGTTGTTTCAAAGTGTTTATTTTTTGAGAAATAGAATAATGTTTTAAAGATTTGACACAACCATGATAGGTTTTAGCATGTTTGAAGAGATTTTATTAAATCATGTTATTTTTTATTGATTTGGGAAATGATAAATGAATTTCAAAACTAGTGAAATAGTTTTAACTTATTATCCTAAGTTGTTCTTGACCATGTTAGCTACTAACTAGCAACTATCAAAGAAAATTTTTAAGAAGTCATCTAATCATTAATGCTACATTAATATTTTTTTCTTTTAAAAATATGATTATTTTTTGGTCTTCACTTGTTTTATTGAAGAATGATGCATATGCCCTTAATATTTCTACCATCACACCAATGGATTTAAGGCAAAGTGATTTTTTTTTGTAGGTTTTCAATTTTTTGTTCTCTTATTTACTCTCTTTTTTTGTTGATTGCCCAATAAAGATCATATGATTGTGTCAATTAAGACTAGTTTTATCAAAATACCAAGTTATTAGCAATTTTACTAAGAGGATTTGTGTTTGAGATTTGGTATTATAGGCTTTATTTCAAATACAAATTATCACAAGAGAAATCTTAGATCTAATTTGAGAAATAATGATTAGCTTTTATGCTTTATACTGATTGATAATCTTTTTTGGATATTCTCTTTGTATCTCTTATTGTTTCTCTTAATGTCATATCTAAAGAGGAGTTTATCAACTATTTGTGAAAGTTTTTGAAATGTCATTATATGCAAATGATGTCATAATTGTTATTACTGTTTGTGTAATTTTTTTTACAACACTTCAAATATCATCACATTTTTTATTTCATCAATATATAAGTTTAGTTAGGATCTTAGTAGTTCCATATTTAGAGAGTCATTATCTTTAGATACATTTCTTTTAACTCCCTCATTTATGTTGCCACTAAAGATTCAAATGTTTTTCCAAATGCATTAATCATATTAAATGTTTCAATCAAGAAGGATATGCCAATATGTTCAATTGTTGTGTCAATTAGGCTTATTTTTTTATTTGACACTGCTTTAAATTGCACCAATTATATGTTTCAAGACTCTTGAATTATCATAATTTAGGATCTGCATTATTGTCTATCAAATTTTTAGATATTTTAATACCAATTTCTTTCTCTTCATTATTACTAAATATGTTTATGATATCATTATAACCATTATCACATAATTCTACTATCACAACCCTCAGTTATTACCATGTTTGAGATATTGATTTCAAGATGCTATTTAATTTTGTATTTCAAATCACTTCTCAAAGAACCATGATAGTGATGGACTCAACTACAACATGACATTCTATCACCATCTATTAGGGATGATGGCTTATTCTCACCATAGCATACAACTCAAATATCCATCATTAGTGTGATTATTAGGTCTATATGATGGACATGTGCTTTGTAGCCAAAGATAGTTGATGTGATGCATTTTATTATGTTTAGGTTATTAAGTTATCAATGTTGTATCACGTTTGTATTTCAATAATTAGTAGTGCTTATTGAATTGGCTTTATGCCACATGTTTCATATTATATTATTTTATCATTTGTGTACTTACAACATAGTAAGAAGATATAGTTGTGTAATTTAATCATTTTGTGTCATTTTGGGTTATCTTGGTTAATTTAATAAATTTAGACAGCTCAAGATAGTTCATAAACTACCTCAAACAAAAGCATCAACACAAAACATTTTTGGTGAACAATTGCTTTATGTATGGTTAATGCTAATTGTCATGAAGAATTGTGAAACCACTCAAGATGATTAGATTAAACTATTCATAATGGTTAGACTAATTTTTACTTCCCAAAATAAATCATGAATCAAGCTATTGAATATTTTTATAACATGAACTACAATGTCATATGCCTTTACGATATTTGCAATTAATAAATTCTTTATAAGATTTCTTCTCCTTTTCTCCTACTTTATAAAATCACTAATGATAGTACAAGAAATGTTAAGACATATGATTCTATGTGCATGTGAGAATCTTAAATGAAATATTATGTTAGTGCTATTATAATTATTTCAAATATAATAGTTTCTTTTTTGCTCTTCATTTTTTTATTAATTTTTGTGTTTTGATTTATATTTGAAAACTACTTATTCATTATAAATATATGTGTCTATTTTTAATATTGAATTTGAATGGCCTTTAGTGTATATTTTATTTTGAAATTTAAGAGTTAATACTCTAATAAATCTATTCTAATTTCTAAGATATTGTGTTTCCATAAAAAAAATTGAGTTTTTACACTAGTTTAAATTGCTAATATACGAACAGATATTTGTTGATAAACTATTGAATTTGTTATCCATAAGAAGACATTGTGAATGTTTTTCTATAATAAACATGTATATTAAATCCCACAAAAACACATTGTTAACTCAAACAACTTAAACCTAAGCTATTCTTACAATTTTGTTGTCTTTAAATTCTCACTATAAATCTTACCGAACAACATTCTACTCTTTATTGTCCAACCTTCATTCAATTTAATCCTAATATCAAAACTTTAATTTTCTTAAATTTTAGTTTAATCATCTTTACTCACTCCCTTAATCTAGTTATAAACCTACTTCAAAGCTCCTATCAACAGTTAGAGTAAGAAAAGAAGAAAGAAATTTTGCATGGTGTTATGGTGACTTAGTTTTTGTAAAGCATAAGTCCCCTCAAAGAGGGTCAAAAGGACTTCCTTTTCTCTTTCATAACCTCCTCTAACTCTTATAACCTCACATCATTTGGAGCTTTCATAGATTGCTATTAAAAAAATAAATGTTGGTGTTGCCATGAATTCATTCATGCTAAAGGACTATTCAGTCGAACACCTCAACTTACGAGATCAAACTCCAGAGATTTAGAATAAAAGAAGTGAGACCTATTTTTACACATTTGGTCACTCATTTCAAGTTATCTAAAAAATTTATGTCTAGACACTAATGAGGATGCAAAATACATGCCACATGTTTTTTATATAAATGTAGTTGGTAGTTTGATGTGTGCGATGGTTTATACTTGCCTGATTTGACATATATTATTAATGTTGTCAGTATGTACATAGCTAATCTAAGCAAGTAACATTGGGAGACTATTAAGTAAATATTGAGATATTTATGTGACACTATTGACACTTATCTATATTTTGAAGAAAACCTTTTAGGATTGAAAGGTTATGTTAACTCAAACTATGATGTCTCTTACAAGATATATCTTTACTCTTGGGGGTTGTACTATTAGTTGGAGATAAGTTTTTGTAGAGTATAGTTATGTTGTCCATTACAGATGTAGAGTATATGGAAATTACTAGTGTTGTGAAGGAAGTTATCTAACGATAAGGCTTGTACCAAGAGTATATGGCAAACACACTTCTAGCAACTAAGTTCAAATTTTGTTTGAACTTGGTTAACATTATGTGATTCATAAAGACACCCTTTAAAGAGCTAAGCTTGTATTGCTTTAGTTGATTTTACTTCAAGAGGAAATCCAAGTCAAGGAAGAGATTTGTTGATGTTGTCTTAAATTTATTCGTACTAAAAAACTGTTCAGTCGAACCCCCTAACATACGCTGATTGAATTATGGCATATTTTAATTTTGCTACCTTAACATTTTGTCATAAACTTGTATATATATATTATATTGGTTTAGAGTTTGACGGTATTTTTAAATAGTTTTTTTTTCTCCTAAACTTTAGTGTAACTTTCAATTATAATGACTTTTTTTACTTATGCTTTCACGTGATTTTTCTCATTTAGATTTTTTTTCACATAAATCTCTATATCATTTATTTTGATTTGTTGTGATTTAATTCGATTTCGTAATAATAAAAAAAAAATTTCTGATAAACGTATTGATAGCAGCCGGAGTGCTGCTTATTTTTTATTAGATAAAAAAAATAGCAAAAAAGAAAAGGAGCAATTCTTCGTGGCCTTAAACGTCACACCAGCATGCCACGGCTACATCACCATCGTCCATCGTATCCCATCGGAAATCAATGCACGACCTGTACAGAGCAGTCTTGTGTAGCCATCTGTTCAGCCGAGCTTACACACAAGAAGAAACTAATGACCGAGCCGAAGCTCCAAATCCAAACCCACGTCTCCCTCCTCCTCTCCCTTCCCTCTCAATCCGAGGCTCAGCTCGTTGCCGAACAGCCTCAGCTCCGGGAGCTTCCCCTTGCCGAGCTCCCCGTCCACCGCTGTCGTCAGACTCTGCGCGCCGGTTGTGGATTCGGGGAAACACACGTAGGTTTTGCTGAAGTCCGGCGTGGAGTGGAACGAAAACCGCGGAAAGTTGGCGTAGGGATTGTGGTCCCGCAAACGGCTACAGGATTCCGCCTCCAGGGATGCGAAGGAGTATACGCCGTTGGGGTGCCGCGACTGGGCTCGATCCTTGCGGTGCATGTTCATGTGGCCGCCGAGGGCCTGAGCGGTGGGGAAGCCGCGTTTGCAGAAGATACAGTCGTAGGAACGGCCACAGTAGGTACCGTCGGGGGAGTCCAGTTCGGTGTTGCTGTCTTCCATGGTGTAGAGAGAGAAAGATAGATGGCTGGGTTGTGGGGGAGGAGGAGGGTTTTTGTGGAGAGGGAGGGTCGGATGGCGCCAAGAAGAGAAGAATCGGCGTTTCCTGATGGTGTTGATGAGACCTGCGTTGTTGACAGATGGTCCTCTTTTCGGCCGGCTGACGAAGCGGTCTGGGTTGGGACAAGCCCGATGGGTCGGGTTGAGCCCAATGGAAAAACTCGAGGCGCAATTGGTACCGGTCTATTCTGATGAACACGGGTTGAGTAATTCTCAGCGTTTTGACGTTTTTGAATCGATCTCTTCTTCGAAAATGGCGTCGGCGTTCACGTTCAGCTGTGTCAAACAGCGACAGCTCCGGGATCGAGAGAGCAACTTCGTATATAATGATTCCATTTGTTGTATTTCGATCTTATTTTTGCTTCATGAGTCATTCTTTAGGGTTTTATTTCTCTGTATTCTTCACCTAATCGTCTACATTAAACTGAATTTTAGTTCGACAGCCATATTTTGATCATTTATGATATCTTATGATAATATATTTGATGTACACAACTGAATTTGATCGTTCATATTTCCCGTGACAACTTCAAATTTTATGTCAATGTGTTCGATTTCACTCTCATTTGATCCAAATAACTTGTTAATGTAGAAATTGAGTGACAAGAATTTAAGGTCAGAATCTTGAATGGAAGGCTCGAACACTCAAAAGTTAGAAAGCACTAACTCACTTTAATTTTTTTTCTACAAAACGTTATAACTCAACTCATGATTATACAAAGCTTTAATAATTCCAAACTTCTTCAAAATCATAGATATTGTTAACTGAAGTCAAGATGCATCTAGGAATTGAAAACCTTACCAATCATAGGCACCTAAAATATAGTCATTATTAGACAGTCTTGTGAAAATCTAATAATAAAAACCCTAATAATATCGATAACCAATAAAACAAAAATTCAATCAACACCACATGATGGTAAGACATTAGTAGAAACAAGTCTTGATAGCTTAGTGCACCTTGCTACTGGTTGTTGTAATGGAATATGATGCTTTATATCTTCCTATAAACAAAGTCATTTACTTTTTGCAAGAAAAAATTTATTATCAATTATTGGAGTAGTAAACATAATTTTGAACTCAGTGGATATTACCTAAAAATAGTATGACATAGAATAACTTAATGATATTACTTAGGATTATCAAATTAGATTTAACATAATTGAATATTGTTTAGATAGAATTAATGTTAAGCTTAGATTTAAGATCACATAGTAACATTATAACATAATGATGGATGCATAAGGACAAACATTGGAGATGTCTAAGGATGATGTTGTAGAACCTCAAAGGATAAGGGATGAATGTCTATTTGGTGGGCTAGTGGTAAACAATATTAGAGATGTAAGTTGAGATAATGGGCAAGACTTTGATTGTCACAGTATAAAACTTTGTATTTAAATCCAAAAAAAAAAAGTTAATTAGGGATTTATTAGTAGGAACTTCAAAACTAAGTGTTTTGGACTTGAATAAAAAAACAAATTTAATAAACATATAAATCTGAGACTTCTTTAAAATTGATATCCTAAAAACAATTTCATCTTAAAACAAGTTCTTTTTTTCATAATTAAATAGGTAGTAAATGCCAATGCTATTAGCTGAAAGCTTAAAAATACTTTTGCAATAGTGTCACATTGAATTTATAATAATGACCATACTTGAGTTTGATAACATTTAAAGTAATAGTGGGAATTGTCAAAATAATATACTTTATTGAGTTTGTAATAGTGATCCTAAAATGCACTAAGTTGAGGGGTATGTTGGAAACTTGCGTGTTACAAGAGGGGGGGGGTGAATTGTTCCTTTTACAAATTTTTTAAACAATTTTAAAGTTAATTACAATAGTAAAGAGAAATTATGAGCAATGAAGTAAAGAATGAAAAACACACACAATTTCAAGTGGTTCGGCAAAACCTTTGCCTACATCCACCCCTAGCTGACCCAGCCAGGCTTCACTACTAAACACTGCCTTTTGCCCAACCGACGGGTAGGCCGAAACCCTCACAACAACCAATCAACCCAATTGGTACCAACCAAATACAATCAACAGCAGCAAGACACGCTGCACACTCACAACAACAAAGCTGTTACAATTTTGGCAAGAAAACAGATTTCAGCTTTCAAGTAAAAGTTTTACATCAACCTGTACCACAATCCTTTAATCTTAATTTGTGACACAACTACTAAACAAGTATTAATAAATGCTTAACAAAAAAAATTCAACAATATAAATTTCGTTAAAAACACACAAATTATTTGGAGCTCTTAAATATAAGTCCTTGTGTACTTAGAGCTCATACTTAACAATTAAATCTAATTAATTAAACTTAAGATAATGAAAGAAATCACTTTTCAAACCGCAGCTTAAAAAAGAAACAAACGCACTTCTGAACGCGCTTCAAAACAGGACTACGCGCCTCTGAATGCGCTTTCCAAACAGGACAATGCCCAAATCGCATTTGCGAGAGGCGTTGTTCTGTTTTGGGCGGAAATGTTGCTTCGGAGGTGATTTGGATTGAAATTCGACGTAATAGAAATTTGAAACTAATGAGTTGTATTTCGAAAAGCTAATAGAGATTTCAAGGCGTGTACTAACAATCAAATTTGGTGAAGATTGGTCAGAAAAATCAAGAACGGCGAAGCTTGGATAACGGAAAAGATTTGCAGTAAATTCAACCTCAATTTAAGCAGCTAAGCAGAGTATAAGATGCAGATAAGTAAGCAGTTGTAAAGTAGAATCAAAAAGAGATGGAACCGTGCAAATTTGAAGCGAGAAGAATGCGTTTTCGTTTCGGTCCGAGAAAGCTGAGGAAGACGATGAACAGTAATTCCAGTGAATTTGTCCGTCTTCGCAGGAATTTTTTTTAGTTCTTTTTCTTTTTTTTATTTTTAAAATCCCTCGAATTCAATCCTTCTTATAGAAAGAGATTGAGCAATTGATGATTGGTTCCAACGGCTAGAAGAGGAGAAGAAAGTAATTTTAACACAAATAGCCGTTGCGCCGGAAAAACAGAGAAGGAAAGCCAAAAAAAAACTTTTAAGCTTTAGTCCCACATTGCCTATTGGACGAGAGAAACAACGCATATAAGAGTTCACCGCTCTCTAACCTTCAGCCGAAAACATTGGGGTTGGCTGTCCCCAGGTGCGGTTGGGAAGTCATTAGCCAAGCCGACCTGTTTAGAGCATAACGGGTCAAATATGACCCGAACCCCCGCCGCATTAGGATCTCTGGCTTGTGTTTGCGCTAACGGGTCAAGTATGACTCGAACCCGAATTAGGAACTCTGGCTTGTTTGTGCTAACGGGTCCTTGCCTGGCCGGTTCGGCTTGGCGTCCCCTTAGGTTCTCGCCTAGCTGGTTCGGCGTGGTTCCGGTTCGGCGTTAACCGAACCCCTTTTTATCCGGTTTGGCGTAAAGCGAAAATCGGAAATAAAATTTTGAAAGCTTTAATAACTAATAATTATATTTTTATTTAAACCAAAATAAATATGGTGTAAAATATTGATTATACAAGTCAATGACTTGTTTAATCACAACACCTTCTTAAATGTAAGCCTCATACGTAGAGTTGCACTAATACGATATATAAAATCGTATGGTACAACCCTTAGGCAATTAAATAAGAGAGATATTAACCAAATTAATAACTATAATTACCAATGTAATGATGTCAAACTGATCGATTAAAGGTTAATTAAAAAACATCCTAATGTAATTCTAATAAAGATATGATGCATTGTATGAATCTCAAAAATGCAATCCTAAGTGTGTCACACATTGATTAATAGGATGGGTTTATCAATCTAACCTTGATAATGTAGTATATGAAAATCTCCAAGTGGTTTTGCCACGCCACAAGGAGAACCTGATTGACTCTCATGAGCTGACGTTTGAGAGTCGTTCTTGAACCATGCCACTAATGAACTTTGACAATGCTTTTCATGTGGATCGCTCCATGGATTAATCAACCAAGCTCTCCAATCTCCTAATCCCTGTAAGCACTTGAGAAGCATGATCTGAAATACACTCAACAAATCATTAACATTAGTACAATGGTTTTGTACTCATCAAACTCGTGGTGCACAAAGGGGTTCAACAGGGTAGTGATTGCAATTATCATATGAGATCGAGAAAGAGTAGTGATCATATTGTGAATCATCCATGGATGATCATGGTTGTACCCATAAGGTAATAATGATGCATAAAGTGTCAAAGATATTTTCATTAATAATAGCTATATTAGATATGTTGTGCATCATGACAAAAATTTGTTTGTCATCAAATTTGGCCATATAAAATTTTGAGGTCATAAGCTTATGGCTACATTAATTGTGCTCTTTCTTGGGGTATATTGAATTGTCAACATTGTTAAGAATGATAATCAAGAGAGAACCACAAGTGGTTGTTTATAAAGATTTTTGGATAAGTTAAACTATTGAAGAAGTGTGCTAAGTTAAAGTAGAATGGTCCAAATAATATATCATATATGAGTCAATAAAATGTGGCAAAAGTGCATCAATGTTGGTAAATAATGCAAAAACATCAGAGTTATAATATAAACAAGGCACAACTAAGGAACACAAAAGGTTGTGGATGTGGTAAATATCTTAGAAAGTAAGTGAAGGGGTATAGAATTTGAGCATTAAGAAACAATTCTTAATGTTGTATAAGGAAAAATATGACTTAAGGGATGTTTATCTTTAAGTGATGAAACAGGTGTTCCTTGAAATTAAAGGAGTGTAGAGAGGTTGAGAGATGTTAAGAAGGTTAGAGATTAACCATCGAGTATTGAAATAGTAAAGATTGTCATATGGTGGTCTCGATCTATTTTAGTTAGATTCTAAGGAAAGTTGTGAAATCTCAACCTTACCAAGTGGGGCAAGGGTAACGAGAGAGGAATTACACTTCGTCAAAATTTGATGACAAGTGATTATAAATATGATCATATTGTATGATAAATAAATATCATATCATATGATATTGTGGTAATTCTTCATGGCCTTATCATTTGACTATTTATCATTATATTTTGGTTATAGTAAGTCACTTATTTTCTATTTATCTTTTGAATCACATTGTATGATAAATAAATATCTTATTATATTAAATGCTTAGATTTTACATTATAGATATCATACTATTATGATATAGGACATCATATTATGCGAACATTGAAAGTTCTTTACCTCTTAAGTAGATGAATAGTCCTAATAAATGTTGCATTATATGATAGAAAATATCATATTGTATTAACAATATTACACCCTTATATAAACCTTAATCGTATACTCTAGTTCCTTGTTTGATCAGTTAAAAAAACTAGTTTTATTATATGACAAGCATCTCATACGGTATAATTAGTATGTTTTATATTTTTTAACATTTGTCTTATTTTTAGTTAATCTAGATGTGAGTGATATATGTAACTTAATACTTATAATATATTTTATTTAAATTGCAAATAAAATTTACTTATTTTCTTATGCAAACTCATGAGAAAGATATGAACTATGATCGACATGCTCAAGTAAAATGCATAAGATAGAAATATGTGCATGACCCTAAGTGCCACATGATATTTGTTTTGGATTTTTGACAGTCTATCACATTAATGCAAGTAATGACAAGCTCATGTGGATGCCACCCATCAAGAGCTAAGATCAATTGGCTTCTTCATATGAAAATTGTGTAATTCTTATTAAGTAAAGAACTTCTTTGCCTATAACTTAAAACCTATATTTCTTTTTCATAACAACTTATTAATAAACCAAGAATATGATTTTTTTTTTTATAATTAAACACCACCTAAGTTATGAGTATAACAACTTGGGCAAAAAAGTAATAAACTTGTGTTGTATGAACTTGAGGTGTCTCAAAGTTTGGTAAATAAGTAATGAGGGTAACATAAAAGTATGACTTATTATCTCTAAAGGTATATTAAATATGCCATGAGGGATATTAGAAGCAAAAAAAGAGTAAAGATATATATTTTTATCTAAAATGTATGAAAATTTATATAAATAAGTATTTTGAGAATTTAAAATATTTAATGAATAATTTAGTAAAATATATTAACCATAGGATGGATTGAAGTTCACGACGTAAGAGAAACATTTGGAGTACCTTTAAAGATAAATAAAACTATAAATTTGAAATTTTAATTACTATCAATTTTATATGATTTATTTAATTTAGAAAATTTTGTTATATTAGTCAAAATGAGGTTACAACTCCTAAAAGAAAGGAGGAGAATTTTAATTATTGAAGTATAAATTATTAAGAAATTAATGGTACTCATTTTGTAAAATTTAAATATAATTTAGTAATTCAAAGAAAAGGATAAAATTTATAAAAAATAATATTAAAAAAATTGATTATTTTTAAGGAAAAATAATTGCCAAATCAAACTATGTTACAAAATTTATGTGACTTGTAATGCTTATAGAGTAGTTTATTTAAAAATTATTCAATAAACATTTGGTAGTCAATTGGATAAAAATTTAAGAAATATCAAAAATTATAAATATTTAATTAAAATATAGTTAATTTTTTAATTTTTCCTTAATTTAGCAAACCTAACCTACTAATGAACTCAAAGGGCACAAAATGACTCTGTGTTTAAATTGATATCAACTAAATCAATGAAGGATGGAGGTGGAGAGGCAACTGAAGGAGTAACATGTGTGGTGCATATGTTTGTAGGAGAGAAAGTGATAAGGCATGTGAGGAGTCAGGAAGAAGAGCTATAAAAAGGACTCATGCATTGGATGTCAGGAATTTAAGGATTTCTCTTTAAGTTAACGGAGAAGAAGAAGTAGTTGTCGTCATGGAGGGAAAAGAAAAAATAAATGAGATTATTGAACAATAAAAAATTCTTAAAGCATAACTACTACTTTTGAAATTAAGATAAGCAACTATGTATGTAACATCCACCATTTTTATCTCAATTAAGATAATTAAAACTTTATAATCATACTAATAATATTGTGATCATATGTAGTTAAATTTAAGATATTATTTATATATAAAATATTAAAATATTAAAAAGTGTGTCATAAAATTTAATAAGATTAAAAATATTATTTAAGTATATCAATAAAAAGAATTTTGTAAGACAAATTTAATATTTTTTAATTTATAATTTTTTGAAGACCAAAAAATTTATTATGGAATTTTTAAAGATTAGGATGTATTTAAAAATATCAAATTCATGCCTAGGGTATATTTTCAATTTCTAGAATTTTGGCTTAGGTCAAATCTAATTAGTAGAAGATAAATTTGTAAAATATTGAAATATTGAAACCACTAAGGTATATTTGTAATTTTAGAAATTTTGGCTTAAGTCTAGTATGCTTTACATATGATAAATTTGTAAATATAACAATATTTTATTTTGAAAAAAATATTTTTGTAATTTTTAAATATCAGTATAGAAGAAAATAAAAAAAGGACAAGGATAGATATGTAAATGGGGAGTGTTATGGTACTTTGAAAATATTGTGTTGAAACCCATGAGAACAAGATTTCTTAATTTTTGATAATGATGGTGTAAGTAAGATAAAAAAAATAGTTTTTTAGTGATTCCCGCTTCCAAGCCTAGTCCAATATGGAACTTCAAGGAATTTTAGTCATCAAGTCTTTACCTTTGTAGCTTATAAAAAGGTTTGACAAATCCAATATGGAACCAAGTTTGCACGGAGCTTGGGTTACATTGCTAGGTAGTATGTTGGTCAACAGTGGAGTATAATGCAAGAACCTAAGTGTTCGCATCTTTGTTGAGGTCATGCAAACTTAAGAATGTGTTACCATCATGCTATGATCAATAGGGAAGAATTTAGGTTTGAGATTCTAGCATCTTTGATAGGTAAGTTTTAGATTTTAACCTATAGTGTCATTAGAGTTATGGGATTCTGATGAGAGGAGACAGAAAGAATGTTGTGGTTGCTGGAGAGAGGTACGTAGTCTTAGGTTTGTTGAAGAAAGAGAATAAGGGTTAAGTTAGTCACAAGAAATTGTCATACTTGTATAATAGTATACATCATTTAGAACAAAGAGCTTGCATTGTAAGATTACACAAGAGCTATGAGAAGGCTTATTGAAGATATACTAAATGATTTTTTGGATTGTATTAGTACGAGGAGTTACTATTACATAGATGAGCGAATCATATAAGAAGATGTTAGTGTTGTACTATATGATTGATTTGAGTTTGAGAGATTAAACTTGTATCATGTTTTTGTCATATTTTTATGGGCAATAGGTGATGTTAATAGATCGGTTAGAGAAATAATTAAAATAAAATACAATGATTTAGCATGATGAATTTAATTTTATCGTGTGATCATAAAAAATTTGGCAAATTATATATATGATGATATGGATTGTACTGAATAATTAGAAGAAATATGTTAAAACAAAAGGGAGTCGTATGAGAACTTTTAGTATGATATTATGTACTATACTATATGATATATTTATAGGACTTATTGATCAAACCAAATGAACAAGTTGAGTAATATGGAATAGAGGGATCCAATAGTACAATATAATGTAAATTTCTTAGTTCTTGATGATCATAAATATGATTCCTAATTTGTGAATTGTATCATTATGGTTTTGAGTAGTAACTTAAGGGTCTTAATATAATTTTAACTACTTACTAAATATGTCACATATAATATATATGTTATAAATTGTAAGAAATCAAAGAAGATAAAAGTTAAGAAAGAAATACAACTCTTAGATTTAAGTAGATAAATCTGAAAACCTATGAAGTAGCATAACAATATTATTTTGATACTTTTTTATTGAATATATTTCAATATGAGTTTTTTACATAGATTATTTAATACTTTTTTGTTGCAAGTATTTTTCACTTTATCTGACATATAATCTTCTCTATTACACAACAACATAAAAAATAATTAAAAATAAAATGAAATAAATATCGGTTTTGAAATTAAAATTTGGATTAACATGATTGCATGACTAGAGCATGTAAAATTGGAATTGAAAAGTGCATTCTTTCAGACATTATCCTACACATTAGGCACAACAGTAGATTGTAGGGTATCGATTTTCAGATCAGATATTTGCATAGTGTATGTATGTATCATGACCTTATGATATATGTGACGATACTTAGCTTAATAAAAGACTATAAGGTATTGTTCTTTGAACCATACTTACTTGGGCATTGAACCCAATAATTAACTATAATATATATGTTTTCAAACCATACTTATCTTATATTTTATATAGTTTTAATATAGATGGATGTTGAAAGAAGGTAATTGATAGATATGATTATGATGTGAATCCAAAGGGTATAATGATTCAAAAGAAATCGGGCCTAGTAATAACATAAATCATAAAAAATTGAAAAAATTAGTAATTTTATATTACATATGATCTGTTTTTATTATATGCATTACTTATAATGAGGCTTTTCATATAGTTTATCATAGGCTTGTATTGGTATATTTTTCAATGATATATATTTATATTTAATTATTATATTTGATTTATCTATTGAGATTATTGTTTTATTAAATCACATGTTATATATCCATAATACTAAGAGCTCAGAATTTTGATATCATAGCAGAGAATTTCACCCTTGAGATGTGTGAGTGGGAAGGATTTGAATTTGGTGTTAATGATGTGTCAATTTTAGTACTATAGTTATTTTCGTATAATAATTTTATTTATGACCATTTACTTTTACTTTTATGGTTTTATTAACTATAATTTTAAAAAAATTATCTCATCATCAAGTCCTCACTTAGGATTCTTATCCTCACATAATTTTTATATGTATTTAACCTCTAGTTATATTAATGATTAAGTATGAAGTTAGGTAAGGGTATGATAAGATGTTATTAATTAAATGTTATACTTGAAGCAGTAAAAAAACCATTAGGAGTTAGAATGCCTACTAGACATAATACCTAGAAAGAAGATTTTATTAAAAATGAAAAAGATTTCAAGGGAAGAAAATTCTCAGTGCTATTAAATATTTTACCTATAATAAAATTTGATGTGATTTTAGCATGAATTAGTGATTGATTACAAAGTAAAAATAGATTGTTTCAAAAAATAAATAGAAATTTCATGTTTAAGTGAAGGAAAATTAAATTAATTTGTTTGAGGAGAAATTTTCCTTTAACATCTAAGCTCATAACATAGAAGTTACTCAGTAAAGGATTTTAAGGGTGTTTTGTATCTATTATAGATTTAGATAATCATCAACCTTCAAAAGTATTGGTGATAAGAGAATATTTGGATGCTTTCCTATAGTTGTCAGATTTACCTCGTGATAGGCAATTGAATTTGAAATACAATTAATTCTTGGAACATAAGCAATTTCTAAGTCTCCATATTATATGGAAAAAATTGAATTATAAGAGGTTAAGATGCAAATTCAATAATTATAAGATTAGGATTTTATTAAACTAAGTATAATTTGTTTGGGGTGCATCTAGTCTTTTTGTGAAAAAAAAAGATGATAATATTTTCATTTGTAATGATTATAGTAATATCAATAAGATATTATTAAGAACAAATAGTTCTTATTATGGATTGATGATTTTTTTGATTAGCTCTAAGAAATTGTAATATTCTCAAATATTGATCTAAGGTCTCGACGTCATCAATTAAAAATCAAGCTAGAGGAAGTTCCTAATATTGTATTTAGAGCAAGGTATAAGAACTATGAATTCTTATTATTTTCATTTAGATTAACAAATACACTAATAGACTTTGTGGATTTCATGAATAGAGTATTCAAGAAATACTTAGATCAATTTATTATTATATTCATCAATAATATATTAATTTACTCCAAGTCCTATAAAAACATACTACACACTTACATTTAGTATTAAAAATATTAAAAGAGAATCAATTATATGTTAAATTCTCTAAATGTAAATTTTAGCTATCAAAAGTGATGCTTGTAAAACACATAGTCAGTGCTGAGTGAATCTCTATCGATCCATAAACAAATTTAGCAATTATGGACTAGCCAATATCCACTTCAGTCAGAAGTCAAAAGTTTCTTAAGATTTGTTAGATCTAACAAGAAGTTTCTTAAGCAATTTTTTCAAATAGCTTCATCATTAACAAACCTAACAAAGAAGGATACTAAATTTGAGTGGGATGCAACTCTTAAAAATAGCTTTCATATATTGAAGAATAAATTGACCACAAATCCAAACTTGGCATTACTTGAAGGCAAAGAAGGCTATCAAGTGTATTGTGATGTATCCTTGCAAGGGCTTAGCTATTTATTAATGTAAAATAGGAAGGTAATTATATAGCAATTTAGATAGCTCAAGCCATATTAAATAAATTATCATGTGCATGATCTTGAGTTGATGGTTGTAGTTTTCACTCTAAAGATCTAGAGGTATTATCTGTAAGGAGTTAAATTTGTAATCTTCATTGATCATTAGAGCATAAAACACATCTTTACTCAAATGGAATTAAATCTCATATAAAAAAAGATGGGAAGAGTTATTAAATATTATAATATGAAAATCACTTATTATCTTGGAAAAGCTATGTGAGTATAGATGCTTTGAGTCGAAAAGCTAGTGTTAGTAGCCTCTTAGCAATAAAAGAGGAAAAGCAATTAATCTTTGAGATAGATTACCTAAAATTGGAAACTTATATTTGAAGAAATATGACTTTGCTAATGTATTTGTCAATAAGACCACTCTAGTTGGCATCAATCAAGGAAGATCAAACTAAAAATTTAAGCTAAAAAATATAATTTAGAAGATGTAAGAAAAATAGACATCTAAATTTTAATTAGCATACTTAGATTTCAAGGTAGGTAATTTGTACCATGACATCAACAACTTAAGAAGTTATTATTAAAGGAAGCACATAACACCTAATTTTTATTTCACTTAGGAGAAAATAAGATGTTCAAAAATTGAGATAGTAGTATCGGTAGCCAAGATTGAAGAAAAATGTTTTCAACTAGATTCAAAATCGTTTGATTTATCAGCAAACAAAAGAAAAGCAACAAACTTGGGGGATTATTGTAGCTCTTATCTATCCCAAAATTGAAGTAAGAGAAAGTACCAATGGATTTTGTAGTTGGTTTTCTTATATCACCTAAAAGTCATAATTCAATCTAGATAATTATAGGTAGGCTAACCAAATCTATTCTTTTTTTCACTATTAAAATTACTTATTTAGCTAAAACATTAGCCCAAGTTTATATTGTTCAACCCCATGGCCTAAATGATAATTTGATGATAACAAAACAGTGTATTGTTGTTCTAATTGTTTGCTTGAGTATTTGTTACAGTATTAGAGTGACATGAAGCTCAAATGACTTGGAAGATGATTGAAGGAAGTTACCAACAACTTTGATCGTGATGAGCAGCCCTTGGTACTCCAGATGGTGTGGCAGCCATTATGGAGGTGTATAAGTTTTCTTTTAGGACACAATGTAAAACCTACAACTTTGTTTGTGTGGCATATTATAAATGTATTTTTCAAGTTTTAATTGCCTAAGGGTTGTACCATACGATTTTATATATCGTATTAGTGCAACTCTACGTATGAGGCTTACATTTAAGAAGATGTTGTGATTAAACAAGTCCTTGACTTGTATAATCAACATTTTACACCATATTTATTTTGGTTTAAATAAAAATATAATAATTATTATTTATTAAAGCGTTTTCGACTATTTTCGCAAGTGTTAAAGCTTTCAAAATTTTATTTCCGATTTAATTAAAAAAAATTTTCGCTTTACGCCAAACCGGGGGCAAAAAGGGTTCGGTTAACGCCGAACCGGAACCAAGCCGAATCAGCCAGGCGAGAACCGAAGGGGACGATTATAAGGGCGCAAACACAAGCCATAGTTCCTAATTCGGGTTCGGGTCATACTTGACCCGTTATGCTCTAAACAGGTCGGGATGGGTATTGACTTCCCAACCGCACCTGGGGGCAGCCAACCCCAATATTTTCGGCTGAAGGCAAAAGATAGGAGAACTAATATATGCGCTACTTCTCCCTACCAACAGGAAATGTGGGACTAAAACTTAAAAGCGTTTTCTCTTTTCCGGCTTTCCTTTTCTGCTTTTCCGGCGCAACGGCTATATGTTTTAAAATTATTTTCTTCTCCTCGTCTAGCCGTTGGAACCAACGTTCAATTGTTCGATCTCCTTCTATAAGAAGGATTGAATTCGAGGGATTTTTTTTAGAAAAAAAGAACTGAAAAAATCCCTGCAAAGACGGACAATCACTGGAATTACTGTTCATCGTCTTCCTCAGCCTTCTCGGATCGAAACGAAACACGTTCCTTTCGCTTCAAATTTGCACGGTTTCATTCCTTTTCGTTTCTACTTTACAATTGCTACTCTGCTTAGCTACTTAGATTGAGGTTGAAATTACTGCAAAACTTTTCCGGTAACCAAGCTTCGCGGTTCTTGATTTTTCGATCAATCTTCACCAACTGTGATTCTCGTTTCAAGCCTTGGAGTCTCAATTAACTTTTCAAAATTCAACTTACCTGTTTCGAATTTTTCTTGAGTCGAATTTTAGATCAAATTTTCTCCGAAACACTTCTTCCACACGAAAACAGAACAACGCCATCGCAAACGCGATTTGGGTTTTGTCCTGTTTGGAAAGCGCGGTCAGAAGTGCGTTTGGGTTATTTTAATTTTAATTTCGAAGAAATTTTTTTTTGTGCCACTTTGTTTCACAAGTTGTAGGGTCTGTGGAATTTTAATTTTGTTTAAGAAAATTTGTTTGCCAAATAAAAAAATTGACGACGACGGTGTATTGTGGTCTTGGTTGTGAAAACCAAGCTGTTGTATTTGTGTGTGACCAATCTTGTGATTAGGTGCTGTGAGGGTTTTTGGCCTACCCACCGTTTGGGCAAAAGACATTGGATTGGTAGTGAAGCCCAGCTAGGTTAGCTGGGGGTGGATGTAGGCAAAGGTTTTGCCGAACCACTTGAAATCGTGTGCCTTGCTATTTTATTATTGTGAACGGTTCAATTCACCCCCCCTCTTGTTACCGGCATTTTTCCAACATATATAAATTAGATTATTGAGCTATATGGGATGCCAAAAGTCATTATATTTAATAGAAATTTTAAATTTACTTCTTATTTCTAGAAAAGTATATATCAAACATTTGGTATAAGTTCAACGTTTAACATAGCCTTCTATGCTCAAATAAATGGTCAAACGATAAATGATCATAAAGACTTTGGAAGATTTATTGTAGTTTTGTATCTTGGACTTTAGTAGAGATTGAGAAAGTCACATACTATTAGTAGAATTTACTTATAATAACAACTATCAAACTATTATCGCATGGCATCATATGAACCTTTTTGAAGTACCATTATGTAAAGCAATAATTTGTAAAATTCTAAGAGGGAGACCATGTTTTTATTAAAGTCAAACAAAAGACATCATAATATTTGTTAAGTCAAGAAAATTGAAACCTAAATTTATTTTTCTTTTTCAAGTCTTAGAAAGAGTTTGACAAGTAGCATACCATATTACTTTGCCTACTCAATTGGCAGTACATAATATATTTTATGCTTCATCTTTGAGAGGATATATCATCGATCCCTTCCATATGGGTAACTATATAGATCTAGATGTAGAAATCCAACAAAATTTGACTTACATTAAGACATTAGTAAGGACACTTTACATATAAGAAAAGAGGCTAAGAAACAAAATCATTCATATGTTTAAAATCTTTGAAAAAGACGAAACAGAAAGAAAAGTTACGTAGGAAGCGAAAGTTGACATGATTAATAAGTACTTGAAACTTTTTTAAACTTTTGGGATACAAGTTTTGCAAAAAGGAAAGATTATAACATCTTTCATTTTTATATCAATTAAGAAAGGAGAAACTCTAAAATCAAGCCAATAAGAATATGCTGAAGTATGGTTAAATTTGATATATTATTTATACATAAAAATAGTAAAATATTAAGAAGTGTATCATAAACTTTAACAATGTCAAAAATATTATTTGAATATATCAACATAAAAAATTATTTGAGATGAACTTAATGATTTTGAGTTTTTAATTTTTAAGATATAAAAAATTAATCACAACTTTTTAAAGATTAAGATACATTTGTAAATTCTAAATTTAGATTATGTGCTTTTAAATTTTAGGATTGTGGCTTGGTCCAATTTGATTAATGGATGATAGATTTGAAAAATATTAGGATGTCGAAATATTCAAGCTATATTTGTAATTTTAAAAATTTTTGCCTAAGTCTAATATGTTTTATAGAAGATAGATTTATAAATATAAAAATATTGAATTTTAGTAGGATATATTTATAATTTTTAAATGTTGGTATTGAAGGAAATCAAAGAGGTTGAGTATAGATGTTAAAAAGTGAAGTTTTAAGATGTTTTTATTATAATTTTACATTGAAACCCATGGGAAAGAGATTTTCAAATATTTAGTGGTGGTAGTTCTAGTAAGTCAAAAAATTATTTTTTTTAATAGCTCTTGCTTCCTAAGCTTAATCTAATAGGGAGTTGTAAGAAATTTCAACGATCAAGGCCTTATCGTTGTGGACTATAAATTGGCCTAACGAGTCTAGTGTGGAGGCAAGTCTGTGTGGAGCTTGAGTTATGCTTGTAAGCCATCAGTTGGTTGTGAGTGAAGTATAAGTAGCAAACCTAAGTGCTGTCATCTTCATCGAGGTCACTGTCTACTCAGAAACATGTTGACCTCATTCTCTGATCAAGAGGGAAGAATTTTGGTTTGAGATTCTTGCATCTTCAATAAGGTAAGTTCTACAAAATATTTTTAGTTTTATCTTACTATGCCATGAAGGACTTGAGATTTTGGTGAGAGGAGAAGAAGAGTGGTATTGAGGTTGTTAAAGAGAAAGGTATGAGATGTCAGGTTTGCTAGAGAAAGAGAAGAATGGTGTTTAGTTTGCTACAAGAAAATGTCATATTAATATAATATTATTCATTATTTGATATCAAAGAGCTTGGGTTATAAGCCTGTAGAAGAGATGTGTGAGGGGTTATTAAAGATATTATATTATATGATTTTTTAGATTGTACTAATACAAGAAGCATAATTATTGTTACACAAATTGCTTAATCATGCAAGACAATATTGGTATCATACTGTATTATCAATTTGAGTCTAAAAGGTCGATTATATGGTGTTTTTGTCATATTAACATGAGTTGGATGATGTCAATAGACTGGTAAAAAATAAAATAAAAAAATTTATTTAGTTTGATGTGATTAATCATATTATATGATTATTAAAAAAATTATGATCATATAACATATTTATATGAATTTTACTGAATGATCATAAGAAATATATTAAAACAGAAAAAGATCATATAAGAATGTACAATGTAATATTTTGTATCATCTGTACAATATTCTTATATGACTAGCTGAACAGACCAAACAATTAGTATTAGTAACAAGAAACAGAAGGGATTGTATGGTACGATCATGAGATTATATATGTAAAATATTACAATAATTTCTTAGTTTTAGATGATTGCATAGTACGATTAGGAAATCGTGCAAGTATGATTTTGAGCAACAACTTAAGAGACTTAATATGATTTTAATTGCTTATTAAACATGCATATATAAGATGCATGGTGGCCTTTGCATACATAAAACATTTATGAAATCAAGAAAGATAAAGGTTAGGAAAAACACAACTCTTAGATTCAAATAGATAAATTTAATAACCTATAATATGATAGTATTTTATTTAATATATTTTATTATGATTTTTTTTATATGAATTACTTAATGCTTATTGGATGTTCTTTTCATGGATTTATCTGATATATGATATTACAAGATAACATAATGGATAATTTAAAAAACTAAAACGAATGTTATCTTTGAAAATGTCATTTGGTTTAACATGATCCATTATTAAAACATGTAAAAATTAAATTTAGAAAATAGATTACTAGAGATATTATCTTAAACATTAGGTCTAATAGTGGATTATAAGGTATGGACCTTTAGATTAGGTACCTGTCTAGTGTATATGTGTACCATAACCTTATGATACACGTGATGATATTAAGCCATCTGTGGAGTATCAATCTTCTAATCATACCTACCTAGGCACTAGACTCATTAATAGATCACAGGGTATAAGTCTTCACACCATAACTATTTAGTATTTTATATAGCTTTATTATGGATAGATGTTGGTTGGAAGTCATTAATAGATATGATTATGATGTAGATCTAGATAGGATAATGATTTAAAAGAGATTAGATCTAGTAATAACACAAACTATGAGAAACTAAAAATGAAATTTGTAATTTTATATTACATGTGATTTTCCTATGTTATATCCATGATTTATATGTGGATTCTGGTATGTTTTATCATTAAACTTATATTGGTATATTTTCTTATGATGTCTCTATATTTAGTTATCATATTTGATTTATCTATTGAAATTATTGTCTTATGTAGTATTATATCATAAATTATGTATTTGCTACACTAAGAGATAGGAATCTTACCTGTGAGAGAGAACTTCACTTATGAGATGTAAGATTAAGAAAGATTTTGGTTTGGCATTGATAATATTATAATTTTAGTATTAAAGTTATTTTTGTATTATAATTTTTGTTTATGAATATTTACTTTTACTAATATGATTTTACTTAGTTATAATTTTAAAAAATTGTCTAATGTTAGGTCCTCTACTAGGATTCATGTCATCACTTAATTTTTATCTTTATTTAGCATCTAATTATATTAATGATTAATATATGATTAAGTGGGGGAGTGATAATGCAAACTAGCAACCATTTTCTTGTAGTAAGGAAAACTTTTAGATGAGTACATTTGGTGTGGTAATACATATTGTAATTAGCTGTTTAGTCACATGCTACGAAAATATTTTGGATAAAATTCATATTTTTCTTGCTGGTTGAGAATTACCATGATATTATCATTACACTTTTTTCTCTTATAATTGTTTTTATGTACTATCTTTATATTACATTTGCTTGCATTTATATTGGCTTGAAAATAAGCAAAATAAAAAAGGAAATTATATTGTTAAGATTAAGATTAAAAGAAGTGACAAAGTTGAGTAAGGAAAGTTTTGGCATCCTATTTTATTCTTGAAATAAAATATACCATCAATAATTTTTTTAAACCATTTTTTGTAAGAAAATTTATAATTTTAAATCTTTTTTTGTTATAAACTAATTTGAATTAAAAGGCATAAATTATTTACATTTATTTTTCAAAATAAATCCCTTCTTTGATTCTTTATTTTAAAAATAATATAAATAAATAAATCTTTTTCAACACACAAAGAAAATCTATAAAAATCAATTGTTTAAATAACAAATTCTTGTATGAAAATAGAATCATTAACTACTATATGTTCTTATCTAATTTGTTAACATAGATACATTATTATAACAAAGACTCTAAAAATCTGTTACATGATATTTATTTAATTTTAAGGAAAAATAATATGCTATGTCATCATACTAGTAATCATTTCCTTAGCTCTTGTGAAATACATCAGTATTATTTGAAATATTTTAGACAAAAAATAAGCAATTTCAATCATCACAGACTCAATAGAGAATACTATATAACGTAATATAAAAAAATATAAATTAGGTTATATTGTACGTTGGGGTCTTTATATGTGAATAGAGTAAGAAACAACATAGTGATACAACAATAAAATACACGGGCATATGCACACACACAAAAGCTAGGGAGAGCCGTTTAGGGTACTTTGAAGATAGCAAATTTGTATTTATAGTTAGGTCAAGAATGCATATTTCTTGTAAGACTAAAAAGTTAGACCTGAAAGTTAGGGACATCTAGAGATAACATGAAATAAATAGTCAAAATGGGATACTATTGCAGGGAAAGTATGAATGTTCAATCATTTCAAAGCTTTAAAGTTGCATCAAACTATTTATTTATTAAGATAGAAATTAGCAAATGGCTATATTTATCAAAACAATATTAGAAAAACAAAGAAAAGTGTGACAAATAAATGGGGCATATAAATTTAAGTAAAAAATCCTCAGTTTGTCAAACTAACATGCGACAATGATGGCAATGAGTTTCATCATACATGAATGTGCAATGTCATTCTTCCTTCTATAGCATAAAAAAAATAAAAACTAGATATTAATAATAACAATAGTAGTCATGGAGTTTTCTTTGAGAATTACATGATCTATTGGAAAGTGAAAATATCTAAGCATGTTCTCTTATGAAGGCTATCTTTCATTTTGTTTAATAGCTATCAAATATATAAGCATATAAAAGCTAGTGAGATCATTATATGTTATAAGATAATTTTGATTAATGATGAATAAAATTCACACTTATGGTTTTGATTAAATACATTAATTTTGTGTTTAACAAAAACATTTTGCTCTTTTTTTAATTTGTAATACCCTGTTGACGTTGTAGTATTGATACTGTGTATTCATAAAGATTAGAGTAATTGTTCTTGTGAATGATCATAACAAATTGATTTGCTTAAAAAAATCCATTTTACAAGAAAATTTGAAAATGATAATTGTTTCTTACCATGATCATGATCGTTATTAACATTTGGATGAGCAGATTATGTCCCGTTCAAATTCTTGATTCCCAAGCACATCTGAAAACATTTCAATTGATTGTTTTTTTCCCTGACAAGCTTCCAATCCTATCTCTAATTATTTCCAATCTATCTCCATGTTGTTTCAATGGATCTGCGACCAGCCTTTGAGTTTCTCTTTAACCAGCTTCTACTGTTTTCCAGCTACTTCATTCGAACATCCCTACCTTATTGTGCAGCTCATTGTCTAAGCTGAAGCACTCAGGAGATCTTGCCCACACTAGCATCTCTTTCAAGATGACAATAAATGCATCCTCTGTAGATTTATTTCAATTCCTTTTCTATAACAAATGAGAAAGAGAATACTTTTATCTGCTTGTTTTTTGTTTTTGGTAACTTCATGCTCCATATCTTGAACTTTTCATCGTCATATATTTTCTTTTAGCTTCCAAATGAAGCACCATGGCTCATTCTCAATCCTCTTTTGTACTCATAGGAAGGATTCTTTTAAGCATCATTTCAGCTTTTGGGAGAATTGTGACCAAGCTTTTAACAGTTTTTCTTCCAAAGATGTAAAATGATAGCTTTAGTTAGTACAATAAAAGCACAACTTGATCACAAAACATTTCATATGTATCACCTTTACAGTATAACCTATAAAAAATTACTTGGAAAATTGGATGCATTGAAAATAATAGAAGGCCTGTTCGCTCAAAGCATCACCAAATGGAGATCACAACATAATTCAATGCAGCAAAGTCTACCCTTCTTGTTGTTACTTGTCTTAGGCCTTTTTTTTTTGGACACAACCAATTGTTTATTTTTTCACCTCTCGATGTGTTCTTCTAATCTACTGCAATTTTCATTTTTAACAGCAATTAGCTTGAATATAAAAGATAACTTAAAAATTGAATTAGATTTAGGCTCAAATTGGGCTTGTTCCAAACTTGGATAAAACAAATTGTATATGTAACCATTTTTAGGGAGACAAAGATATGGATGGACTCATGAAATTACAATTAGATATATTGATTCTTCATTTAGCAGACATGACATATAAAATGCTCCATCTGCAAAATGCATTCAGAATTCATGCAACAAAGAAGGAAAACTACTTGGGCTTCGTCTATTTTTATTATGATTAAAATACAGTAAACTTCAAACATAATAAAGATTGGAATGTGCATTTGGAGTGTAGAAAGTGTAGAGATTTATTAAGTTTGTAGGCCGGGAGCCTTATGGATCATCATGCAGAATACAGCACCAAAAGTATTTATTTTATTGGGCAATAAAAGCTAAGCACCACAAAAATTTCTTTTTTGAAGTCAATTGATCAGTTTTCCCTTATCTTTGGCTCACCATGTGTACTGATGTGAACATTCTGCCTTAGGTTGTGTTTGTTTTTGGGTGTCAATCACATTAAGTAATTGGATCTGCTGAGAATGAATATACTGGAAGTCTTACTTGAGTTGCAAATGCATTCTTTGAGATGACCAAGGGGAAAAAATAACTTCGAAAAAGGAAAAAACAAAATGCAGCAAATTAAAAAATGAATAACACAGTAGCACACATGGAGAAAGCAAACATGACAACTAGTTAAGAAAAAAGGCCAAAAAAAAAAAAACAGTGAAAATCCAAATTCTAGAAAAATCAGTCATAGGTTTTAGATCTGTATTGAAACTTTGGAAGAGTTTATAAAATTTTCTCCCATGATCTCTTTCTCTTTATAGTGGTTCTAAAAATAATTATACAACAGTTCTAAGGGAAAGAAAAGAAAAAGTATGTTTTATGCATTCTTCACTTGCCCATAACATCAATAATCCCATAAAAATTAGTTATAATGAGTACACATTACAACAATAAATATGTAAAAGCTACTAATTAAATTTCAATCATTGATCTAGATTTAAGCCACTTGATGATCATCAATGATTGGAAGCTAGCTCATGGAGGCCAAATTTTGAGGCTAATCTGGTTTGAAGCCAACTCTATGATAATCCATTGATGCCAACCACTTGAGACCAATCTATTGAGGCTTTTTTCTTAAGATTAGTTTGTCGAGACTAGTCCCTTTTGGCTAACTCCTTACGGGTATCCCTTTGTTGAGAGGTCCCACAAGTTAACCATGCATACATCCATGTTCCTTCAATCAGCATAAATCAAGTTTCAACACACAATTATTGAAATGACATAAAGAAGATTATCATAGCTCCTACACAAGGGACGATACACATAAATTAACAAATGATATCTTTTTCGTCATGTAACATTTAATATTAAATCACAAGAGTTTGGTCTAGAATGAATGGTTCTTGAGAGATCTATCTTCGAAAGATTTGACTTTGAAAGTCTTCTCTTTTTGTCCCAATTATATATAACAGTTTAATAAAACTATTATATAATTTTATCAAGATAACACTTCAATGATGATTTTAATCAATAATTATTATACATAGTTGATTTTTTATACAAGTTTATAATCATTGTAAAAATACAACAAAATCTATAAAACTTTGTTTATATAATGGTTTTGATTCATTTTTCTACATAATTTTTTAGTTGTTATAATAATCTTTTTTGTGCTATATCTGTAGTATAAAAATTTGAGATTATTAGATTAAAAAATATGACTTTTATAATAATGTAAAATACTTGGATTGATTTGGTCTTTACAACAACAATGATATCCACCTTAAGGCGTCTTTTAATACCAATTATAATAACATACATTTTCCAATAACAAATTCTACAAACTTGTTTTTTCAGCAATCGTTACCACAAAGCTCGAAAGTCATATGCAAATTACAAAAATGTACTTTATTCGTATTTTATGAGTCACAATAACAAATTATACCATAAACAACTTTGAGGGTCAACCAATTGGTAAAGTTTTGTTGAAGATCTTTTTTATATATTGTCATGATTAGATGATTTGATGTTAATGTAGAAATATCTTTATTGGATAAGATAACAGTAAATCTCTTAAGCCGATCAATTACATTCAATAAGACAAAAAATGACAAAGTAAAATCCACAGATTTCTCATAACAATCACAACATGAAATAAAGGAATGCCATCATGAATTATAAAGGCAATAATAATTCTCATATAATTGCAAAGTGTTTTATTTAAATTTTTTTAGTTGTATTAATTTTTTATTGTCATTAATCTTATAAATATTCTTGTAGGAATAAAGAATAAATCAATTCTATTTGTACTCATCTTTGTCTCTTTGTATGAAACCAATGCCAAAAACAGTTTTTACAAGTAAAATGTAAGCAACGCCCTCTATTCTTTCCCTATGTGCCAATGGCTATACTTTTATTACATGATCCCCTACTTAATTATGATGAAATTACGTTGTTTGTCGATCGCTACCAAATTGCTCGTCCACCTTCTGTGATTTTTTTATTTCTACAACCATCAATCTATTAGTAATGCTACTTGAGCTTTGATCATGACATAATTATCGTACATCCTCTCACAATGGTCATTCAAGCATTCTAACATTAGTGTTTGTTCAAATTAGAGAGTTGGTTCACTTCTTTGCATTATGAATGTCATTTATTGGGTTACATTGATGGGTTACTAGCTACAATCAAGCAAGCTAGTAAGCAAAAGACTAATTCATAATACAAAATATGAATATAATAAAACTACATCACAATGCAATAATGGATTCAAGTGATAACACTTTTTCTTCTAATGTAGCTAAATCCATCATAACTAAATAACCTTGTAATAGCCATTGTTATGCAAATTAAGAATTATAATTTATGAATAACCTTGGGTCAAGGATAACAAAACTAGTGGCTAAGTATCTAAAACATATAAGATCATTGATTAATAAGCTTGCAATTGTCATTTCACCTCATCAACAAATGGTGAAATGGAGATAAAACTTCCTAAACATCTTGAGAGTAAACATAAGTGGAATAGTCTCGTAATTCGAGAATGTGACATTCCTATTTTTATTAAAAAAACCACTGACAAAGATTAATGGACCTCAACATCAATACAAACAATGGACTTCAACACTATAATTCTAATTGAAATAATATTTGTAGAATAATTTTATTATCAAATAATAATAATATCAAATAGGTCTACAACTTTCATCTTGCCCTAGAAAAACTTTTGACTACTTGTGCTTCCTTTAACAAAGTTCCAATTAGATCAAGAGCTTGGTGTGATATAAGATAGAAGAATGGTATAAAATATGATAATTTGGATAATGATTAGGTTAAATGACATATGATAAGATTTATTTGGATTAGTTTTTTTGTGGTTCATGAAAAGACTTGATTTGGTTTATGAAAGATTGATTCAACATTAAGATCTCCTAGGATGTAAACAATCACTATTATCCTCTTTATTTTGATTTCTTTAAATAGTTATCAAGATATATAATGATTTATTTTTTTATTTTATTTGAGTTTTTAATGTAGAAGCATCTTATGTTAGCTCACAAGCACACACATGTTGGCATCGTACCGATCTTATTCAAACTCAAATGTACCTAAACTGAATCTTATTTTGATTAGTCATCTTTGTCAACCATAGGAATCTAATACAATGCTCTATTATTTTTTATGATTATCTCATCTATTTTTGCTCTATTCATCTAAACATATTTCACTATAAATACGTCATCATTAACGTTAGTTCCTATGCATGCTTCTCTCGTTATCATTAGTCGTTTGTTATTATTTAATCGTCTACTGCTCCTGATTACTATTACTTACAACATCACCTAGTCTCCCACCATCATTAGGCCTCCTGGTGCTCCCTGGCCACCCACCATCACCTGGCCGCCTGTTAGCTATTACTCTCTGGTCGACCGTTGTCATCTGTCTTAACACTCCTGGCATCCTAGTTGCATTGACATTGACGTTTGATCGTCATGTTGCATGATTGATTTTTCCTATGACATAAATTTTTTTCATGAATTTTTATATTTTGTATTTAATGTGGTTGACCCATATTGAGTTAATGTCATAAAATTCTAATGATCTTTTTAGATTTTCAAGTGATTTATTTCTAATTTTTTTTCTCATATATTTTACATTTAATATAGTTGATCTACTAGAAGTTAATATCATGAAATTTTAGAGATCTCTTTTGGATTCCTAAATAATTTAACTACAAAATTTCTTTCTCTTTTTTCTATGCATATGATATTTTCCAAAGGTGATTTTTTTTAATTTTTTTCTTACATTAATCTCTCCACCATCTATAGATAAAAGATTTTCTCATTGTAATGTAGTTGTTGATAAATAAAATTTTTCTTATTTATGTGCATCCACTTATATAAACAAAGAGTGTGCATAAAATTCTAGTTTGAGAGATTCTAACTTTTTCTCATTTATGAGAGAAAATGATCAAATATGAGAGATCTTCCATCAAGAGAACCTACAATCAAACAAGTTCTCATTTTTGTCAACACCCATAAGTCTTTATTCTCCCTTTTACTCCCTTAATCAAATCACCAAACTTCCACCCTCCTTAATGAGGCTCTAGATCCTAGCTTACCATCTTGTTACCCCTTTGACCAAGTTTTTCCATGAACCCAAACTTTCATCTCATCGCTCTTTTTTGTCTTTGGTGCTCTACTGGCCATCTCTAAAAAAGGAACAACAAGCCATGATCACAAAAAATGTGTACTTTTTTATAACTTTTATTTTTTAAGTGATAATCTAAAGTTATGATTACTTTTTCTTTTATTAAAGTACTTCATAAATAGTTTATCTTTTAGCATTTATTGTATTTGTGTAAAATTAGATGTGATAAAATTATTAAATAAGATTTTATGATTAAACATATTGTTACCTAATCTACTTAATTATCCACGTTACAAATTTGGAGGCTAATCTTTAAACAATTATAAAATATCACACATTGATTAACTCTAATTAGTGTATGATATCTTTTAATATTTTTTAATAATTTATTGAGTATCTTTAATATTGTAGGTTTTACATTAGACATTGATAGAAGTTCAATTTATCTTGTATTAATTTTTCTTTTAATTCTTTCAAATACTTCTTAAAATACACGGGAGTTTGATTAGGATTTTTAGTGTTATAAATATTTCTTTTATTTTGTATAATTTTCATGAACTATTATAATTAAATAATTTATGATATGAATAAACATATAGATTGGTAAATATTGATGAAAATTTTCTTGTATAATTTGGTGGCTTGCTTTTAGTAAGACTTTGAGGTTCGTCCACTAATAAGAGTACTTGATTACATCTCTCTCTCTCTCTCTCTCTCTCTCACACACACACACACACACCCATTTTTTCTTTTCCTTTACTCTTATTGGAACTATAGCTTTTGCCAACTTCATAGTAGTAATTTCTCTCAACATCACTCGATTAAACTCACACACATCACTTACCCACAAATGTGTATTATCATCCATCCATGTACAAACCAATCAACCACGTTATAACATCCTTGAAGTAGGAGAATAATTAAAATAAATATTTTAAATTTAAAATTATGAGATACTTAAATTGGTAAAAATAATAATGACATAGCTGATCTAAGATCATAATGATAGAGTAAAATTTTAATCATTCTATGAGACAAGTAAATATAATAATTTATAATTTTTATGATCATTAGTAAGTTATAAATATCTACTAAGTTTTTACAAAAATTACATATTACTAAAATAGAGGAATGTTTATGATTGTTTGAGCTTCAAAAATGGGAATATAAATTATTAAGAATACAAGGACATCAAGTTAAGCAATGTGAAACATAGAAAGAGGAAGAGGTGTGATTGTTCCAAGGAGACGAAAGGTCAAGTATGTGAGGAAGTGTCTTGGGAAGCTTTATAAGACAGAGTGGTCATGTGATGGAAATTTCCACACGAGGAACTTAAGAGAATTTGAAAATTTTTCTTTGGGTTATTAAGAGAAGCTTTTGGAAAAATTCTAAAGATATTTGGTAAAAAGGAAAAGAGGAGGATAGTTTTAGTCATAGAAAGAGAGGGAATGAAGGGAATTCTATTGGAAGCACTAGGATAGAGAAAGAATTCCAACAAGGGAAAGAAAAGAAAGGGAAAACCTAAAACTTCAAAAATCTGCAAGGTTGCACAAGGAAGAACACTTCTAAGGAATGATCACTACTAAAAAATTAAGATGTTTTTATGGAAAAATTAAGATATTTTTATGGAAAAATTAAGATATTAGTATCGTATAACTTGGTGCATCAACATAACACATATTGTAATGGAGTATAATAGTCATTTATGACATTATGGTTATTCTTTAAAAGGGAATTTTATGTTATATAACTTGAAAAATAAAATTTGTGTTTGATGAATGTTCATAGTCAACCTTTAATTTGAAAAGTGATTTATATACTAATGAAAAAGGTTATCATATAAATTTGTATTTTCACATGATTTTTTGTAATGTAATATTTATATTTTTTTTATTATAAAATTATGTTCTTGATTTATTTGTATGTTTTGGTTTAATAGAATGTTATAAAGACTTAATTATTTTATTTCTCATTATTTAACTCTTATATAAACATGTTAAGAGTATTGGTACCATATTTTTATCATCCATAGTATGGTATATACCACATAATTGTATAGGACTAATGAAAAAATGGATATTTTTTAAATGAATAAAAATATTTTTATAAAGATATATAAAATAGTCTATAAATGTTAAGAACAAAGTTTAATCTTGAAAACCAAGACTCTAAATTGAACAAAATGGTCATAGGTTTGCCAAATGTATGTGTTTTGCTCCAAAGTATTGTTTAGAGATAAAATCTAATATTATAACCAATGACAAGATAAACCTAATTTTGAGGTATGACAAACGATGGAAGCCAAAATAAAGGTGTATTTCATTTTGAGGTATCGTTTGAAGGTGAAATCTAATTTTTAACAAAAATATCCAATCTTTAATCTTAAGATTAAACTATAATTAATAACAGAAAAGAAAAGATAAGATTGGATAAAAAGTGTTGACTTAAAAGAGTTCAATAACTATAGATTCAAATGAAAGATTAAAAGAGAGGGTCAAAATAATTGTAAATAAAAAATCTAAAAAGATAGAGGATGAGAGTATTGCATTGACATAGTAATCTTATTTTGAATAATTTTACTTAACATTTGTTATGATATATTTATTTATTTTGACTGAGCATGTGGTATGATCTAATCTTATACTGCTTTATACTCTTCTTATGTACTTTTGCCTACTAAGTCTGTGACAATTGATTAGCCCATTTTGACTTAACAATTTCAAGAAATGAAGATGAATGTCACAAGAATACAAAAGAGTAATAATAGGGATATTAACTTTATATATAATTCCTTACTTTAGCTTATATGATTTTATTAGAGTTTGAACGATATTTGAGATATGAGATGCTATTACGATAGCTATATGCATTAATTCAATAATTGAAAAAAAAATATTACTTTAATATTTACCAAAGAACTATTTTTATGTAAATATAGAAGAAATTTAAGTTTATCATTTATGTAAGCATTTATTTGGTTTTAAAGAAAGAATTTTATTTTTAAAAAAATATTTTTAAAATAAAAATGTTTTTGAAAAGAAAAGTTTTTAAATGTTCAAAGAAATAGAAAAAATAAATTTATAACTAAGAGGTAACATAATGGGGTGCTACACACATCCACTTGTGTACTTGTTTTGCTCACTCACTCTTGAATGCTTGCACCCTTGCTGACATGTGCCCCACTCACTCATGTACATGTCCACATACCATGCATGTATACCTAATCATGCAACTCTACACCTAGCATACGTGCTCACACCCACCTCAACATAATTGGCCTAAACTTACAAAATGAATTATACTACACAAGCAAAATGAATTGTGTTAAATTCTATCTCATGCTTTTCTTTCTCCATCCATAACAACAGGCATGAAGTTCACAACCATCACTAATGAATTAATTGTCGATCATTAACTTAGCTTCTTATAATTGATAATTTTATATCTTATTTAATTAAGTTTTCATTTATTTAAAAATCTCTTTGAATGATATCCTTGCTTGAATTCTTCCTCTATGCCTAGCATATATGAGACATATGAGAGTATTCTTCCATTATATATGAATGAAAAATTGATAGATCAAACTATTTAGATAAAATAATCAATGATAATTCACTCTTTTAAAGGTTAAACTCCTCTTTTAAATAAGAAGTTTCCTTCACATAAATCTGACCTAAAAGAAAAATATGAACATGAATACAAGCATTAATAACCTTATCGTACACCACTTCATGAATCTTCTCACAATATCCTAATTTTATCATATTAAAAAATTAATGAATGTGTGAATTATCATAACCTTTCTAATTTATCCATCATATTTGAGTCACATATTATATCTAAGTTATCTATTCTACCAATTATTATAGAAAATATTAATTCATATCTTATTATTTTACTTATAGAAAAAACTTTCATGAACTTGTAGATTCTTAATTCTTCCATTATATATGTAAAAGATTATTAATTTTATACTTTTTATCCTTTCTTCCTCTCCATGCTCCTATTTTATTTCAAAAGCATGATATTCAGATTTATTTGATAAAAAAAATTAACTTTGATTAACATATGAAGAATTATACTATAATTTGGGACAATTTAAATCTATCATTATTATCACATATGAGTTTTAAGAGTTTAAGATAGCTATAATTGATTGTTATAGAATCATACTTAGGTAGATCACTAGATTAGATGTTCTTTCACTTATTATTATTTTTTGTTGCACATCTTAGATGACTTTTTGACTTATTCAAATTATTAAGATGCTATTTGGATCATCCACCAAGTCATCATCTTTTATTACTATTGTGTTAATATCTTAATCAACCTTTAAATAACTTGTAGTGTTCCACCCTCCTTTTCAAAATTAAGGAACTTGAGGATGATTTATTTAAGAGGGAAGAACGATGTAAAACAATAGAATGATGCACAACATGATGAGCTGGAGAAAGACTAGCTTAACTGACTTGTGGTGATTAATTTAGCTTGGTTTATTTCTAATTCATGAAGAAGTTGGTTTAATCATTTTATATGATACTTTATGGAAGATTGATTCATCTTGAAAATCTGTTAGGATGCAAGGATTCAGTATTATTCTCTCTTTATTCAAGTTTTCTTCAATAAGTGTCAATATATGGTATGATTTGCTTTTTGATTTTATTTGAGAGTTGTCTTTATTTTTTTTTTCATGAACTTCTTTCTAAAGTATACACTTGAAAGTGTTCTATTAAGATTTTTAGTGAAAATGTTTTCAACTTGCCCTTCCATGTATAAATACTAAAGACCATATTTCTCTTTTAAGCCCTAATAAGTATGAAAATAAAAATATTTAGTATTTATTAATGACATGTATAATGTTGTAATAAAGTCTATATGCATTAAAGATGGTTGACTAAAGATTTTTTCATTACAATTAGACTTCATCAACCTCTTAATGCTTATATTTTTGTATTAGATATAAATGATCTTTTTAGTCAAATTCAAAGTTATATATCATGCTATATGTATTTTTATTAATGATATTTCTCATCTCTTTAAAATAGGAATAAATAAAAAATAAAGTTATAAAAAATGACTAAGGATTTTTATCTTAGAAGATCTAAAATTGAATATCTAAAAGAATGAAAGTTTAGCTAAAATAGGAGTACAAATAACTTAGATTACAATCGAGGACCTTACAATTTTAAGCAATGAGATATTTCCCTCAAATTGTTAACCTACTCTTTTTGAGACATCTCACATGACTTCTTTCATTCTCATGAGAGTGGACAAATTGAGCTTATTTATTTAATTTGTATGCATGGTAGAACTAATCACTCATAAGAAATATTTACGAGTCTTAAAATTAAGATTAAATTTGCATTTTATAATTGTAATGAGATCGGCAATATTTGTTTCATAATATGAAATATTATACAATATTATGTCCAAACATACAAGTAGAGATTAAATTTAAGATTAATAAATATACTTAATCTGTATTATATGTTGCATGATATAAAATATTAACCAATATTTTGCTTAAACATATAAATAAAGTGAGTGTTATAAAGATCAAAATGTTAATATCAATTGCTATAAATGATTAAAATGACTATATTTAGAAAGAATGTATGTGTAACATAGTTTAAGAATAAACTTCAGGGAACCAAGTTAGATTATTTAAGCATGTTAGTCATATACTTCTTTTTATCTCCAATAGAAAATACAAATTGTTAAGCATTTTTTATGATAAAAAAATAGACAAAAGCATATGATGAAAAACTATTAAAAATAAAGTAATATGTTTTAAGTATTGAAAATGTGATTAATAAATGAATTTTAATGACATCATAAAATTTAATGTAACCAAACTATTTAATGGGATTAATGCTTATGATTGTTGTCCTTTTTATTGACATCTTATTTAATAATTATTTGACAATTATAAATTAAGATCCTTATGAATTTAATAAATTCAAATTGAGTGTGATCTACAAATATTTAAATCTAATCAAGTCCACCTTTTTTAAAAAAATAAGTCTATATATTATTTAATTAGATTAATCATATGATTATGATAGATCAATTATCAACTTCTTTTTGCCTAATCAAATTTTCTTTTCTCAACGTTGAAATGTTTTGTACTTACACCAAAAGGAGCTTACTTGAAAAGAGAAGGAGAAGACTTTAACAATAAGCTAATCCATTAGGTTTTTGTTTCCATTGACCATTTTTTGGACTAAATGACATTCATTGAATAACTTGGATCTTGGAATGCATGAATTTAGGTTATTATAAAATAATATAAATGTATACATTTTATAGGCATAGAAGTCAACATGTTTATTAAATAATATATAGTGCTTAACAATTTTGAGATGCTTATATAATAATGGCTTGTTTGTGTGTGTGTTTAAGTTTTTGTAAAATGTTTAATGTAAGCATAAAAAATGTGAAAAAGATTTTGGTAGACTATTTTGTGCTTTTGAGCTTGATAAAAAAAGAATTAGGAAGTCTACCAAAGAAGAAGATGTGCATAACATGAGCCATAAGTGATGAAGGATAGCAATGATGCATGAAGTTTAGGTTATTTAAATTATTAAATGTTAAATGTGTATAAACATTCATTATCCCAATGCTAAACATATGATATAGTACATTTGAGATAATAGATTTTAAAATTTGAATATTTTCTTTTATGTTTGCCACAATATATATGTATTATTAATTAAAAATATTGCATATGTTACAAAATATATTTTTAATTTTTTTGTTTAAATTTTGTTTTTAGAGATCTATTTGAAAAATACTGTTTACTTTTAGTTCTTTATATAGACATTATACAATAAAAAACTTATCTTAACATATAAAAGAAATAACGATTTTAAAAGTGCTTTGAAGTAGAGATTTAGAAAATATCTTCAAGATTGTTATTCACAACAATAAAGCTAAAATATCATAACTTAATGAAAAGTCATGATCTTTTGTAGATATGCATAGTTGATTAACTTGATATTAAATAAAGTAATATAATAGAAAAAGAACACAAAAGAATAAGAAATAATTTTTTTGAGTGAAGAGAATGATGAGATAATTATAGTGGTTGTGGTTGCTGAAGTTGAGGCACTTGTCTTTGGTGATAGAGATCAAACATGATATGGAAGGACTCATTTCTTGTGCTAATAGCCCCTTTTTGTGAGAGTTGGCACCTCCTTAGCATAAGTTTTTGTTCTATATCAATGGTATATGATGACAAATAGCAAATGATGCAGGAGAGCAAATGTTCAAGACTTGATAAAACAAAAGGTGCAAATATAGATTAAATGACAATTCCATAAGTATCCAAATGGTAAAGCATTTAAATCCCCGTTCATTATTTACAAATATCTCACTTACATCGATGACCGAAGGTGGTCTAAGCTATAGCCAAATTAAGTTGAAACTACCCATGATAGTTGAACTTGAGGTACTTCTCTAAATGTCATCAAAACATTATAATATTTTACTCATTCTTTCTCATATGTTGATATTCTCTTTGATTATAGATTGAAACTTGATCAAACTACTTATAGAGATTGAAAAAATCTTAAAATATTATTATAATTTCATGATGCTTCACAACTAAATGTTGAATTGAAAAAAATGAAATGGGAAACCAAATGCTAAAATTAAAGAACTAGAATTGACAAACCAAAAACTAAATTGAATCAACAGGAACCGAAAACTAAATGTTAAATTGGAAAGAAATAAAAAAAAATAAAATCTGAAACTAGAGAATTAGAATTGATTGCCTATGCCACCAGATGACAGCTTTGATGGTCTTAATCATCTTGCTATGTTTATTCCGTGCTATATTCATAGTATAAGTCAAGTTGGATCTAGTAAGTTGTAGCCTGAGTATTTTATGCTTAAGATACAAATTATCCTCGTAATATTAGATAAAAATGGCACATGCTTCATCTTTCAGGAAAAATGATAACATGTGGTTGCATACACAAAAGGTTGGAAACAAACAGGCTCAATGGATTGAGCACAGAATGCCTAAGCCCTCAACTTCATGAAGTCATAATCTCTTTCCTCAACTTGAGCTTAGTTGCAACTCCAAACCATCATATTTGAAGTAGGCCATAATGGCTGGCATTGAACATTTCCTAAACCTAGCAAAGATCATAATGTTATCATAATGAAATATTTCAAGATACTTGAATGCCAAGAAGCACATGAACATTCAATTCAATGTCAAGGATCAGGCATACTAAATGACTAAATCAAAGAGTTGGTAAGCGGGTAGAGAAATCCCATGTGAGTGACATGAAATAGAAGAAGTAAAAGATATTAGTTGACCTAATTGATCTCTCATATTCATTCAAAAAATATTTTATATATCAAATGTAAATGTCGTAAATTTGAAATTAAAAAATATATTGAGTTGTGTCTTAAAAAATTTGCTAGAACACTAGTGGTCAGATTTTCTAGATGAGCATTTCGTTGTGAAGGTCTTGTGGTGAGGAATCTTTCGATATATAGTTTATAATTTTTAAAATTGAACTGTATTTTTTATGTGTAAAATCTAAATGGGGCTTAAAATTACATTGTAGGGTCAAAATTCATAATGAAAATATAAAAGGATTAACAAAAATGGCAAATTGGTTCTTATTTCGCTGGCTGCGTTACTTGTCACTGCCTCTACCAATCGCTGCTAGCACGGCCAAACCTAGTTGGTTTACTCAGACTGCACTCAACTGAAACAGATTGATGAACAAATCTTTAGGTCCTAATCTGATTCATCAATATACAAATCCTATACATGTTCTATTGCACTATGCCAACCCAATTTGTGACACAATGACTAAGCTTTGACTCAGAAATTCTTCAGCACCATGAATATTTGTCAACCCTCTCTACAACACACCAACCCATGACATTGACAACGCTACATGACACCATGTCGACTTGCCAACTCGCTTCATGAGAAACTAACCTAGATCTAACCCATTATGACATAGCTTACTTGATCACATAACGTTTGGACCAATAGAATGGCTTTTTAGAATGTTTTGGCACCATCTTGAGCCATACATTTGATAACAATTTAAAAAAAAAAAACAAAATTCAGAAACACAAACTACAACTTTACAAAAGTAGTGCAACAATTGCTTTTGACCACAATTTATGTGATTTTTTTTACTTTTTTGTACTTAAGCTTCTATAAAATAGGGATTTTACTCTTTGGAATAGTGAACTTTTGATAACAAAAAAATTTTAGCTTTCCTTTTGCATCTTGTTTGAGGTCTAGGATTGATCGCAACAAAACTTTAATGTGCTAATTCGTTTGGGGGACGATATTGGTGGATGGTGCAAAGCCCAAGTGGTGAGATGTTATGCCAATTTACTTATGACTTTATGACATCACCCTCATGTCATCGTTGCTTAATGACTCTTTTCACTTTGTTTATTCTTTACTTCATTGTTTCCCTTCATATGAACTATTCCCGTTCTGCTTCACAGCTTAAGTTTTATTGGGTTTCCAATTCCTCCAATCGTCTCACTTTCCTGCTATTTCGATTTAATTTCATAAGTATTTATATTTCCTTTACAGCAAACTAATTTGTTATCCAATTTTCTCATGAGGTTTAGTAAAGTCTTTTGGTGCTTTTAATATGTGCTTATGTTTGTAATATCAATTTTTCTAACCTCTTTCTAAGTATCCCGTCTCTATGCCTTTGAAAAAGTTGTATATAGAGCGACTTATGTGTGACACCTGGTCCTTTCTTAGTTAAACTTGACTTGGACATGTATCTATAGTGTGTCTTCTTTTTGGGTTTATCATATTTATTTTCTAGTTTTTCTTTCTTTCTAACACATGCAAGTCAATTTATATTCTGCTCATAACATTTGTATCACCTATCTAACATCATGAAAGGGTTGGATATCGTTACATTTTTCAACAACAATGGTCATACTGGATGATCATTTAAATCATATTATCATGCCTTTAATAATTGGAGCTGGAAAGCTTTTGTCCTAAATGTGTTTAGTTATTGTACTAATGCGATGGTGTATTAGACCGTTAACTCATTCAACTTAATAATTTGGATGATTATACTAGCGTAATGCATGAGTGGAGAGCGATTATCATACCAATAAAAAATCAAACAATACAATAAGATATGCACTACTTAATCAAGAGATTATCTTGTTTAATTGCATATCTGACTATATTTATATATATATATATAAGTATGAACCATATTGGTAGAATGCATACATCAAATTGATACGTTAATATATAGTATGTCGATCATGAATCGTACTTGTATGACACTATTATTAGACTAGTCTTATCTGATTTATGGTATTATGTATTTAAATTATGGATTGTATAAGCATGAAAGATAAATTATACTAGTATGATTAGTTGTTGAAAATATCATACTATTATACTAGTATAAGAATTATACCTAACTTGTATGATAAGTTTTCAAATTGCTTAAAGGAGATTGGCTATATAATTTATTGTTCTACTAGAGTCGAGCATGAGTCGTACTATACAATATAGGATATCATACATTATGATGTGAAACTAAAAATATTAATGAGGCATAGATCGTACAAGTACGAAATAATAATCAAATTAGTACATTTATTTGATAAATAAGTTTATTATAAATTAATAATCTGATCCCTGCTATAATCGAGTGATCGTCATGGATTGTATTAGTATGACTTAGTGATTGGACTAGTATAATCAAAGTAATACAATAGTTTCACCTTAGTAAAAAATTAACTATATAATATGATCTGGTTGATAATATTATACGATGTGATGATGTAGATGAAAAAGAGAGCAGTTTGTTATTACATTATTAGTAGAGTTTTTAAAAATAATTTTTTGATAAAAATTCAATTATTATTATAAAAAAGAATTTTTTAAAATCTCAATTTAATAATAATTAGATAACTCACTCTAAGATGTCATAGATACTTAAAGATGAGGCTCTGACATTCCAAGTATCTTGTTCACTATTAGCACAAAGACGTGACATTAGGAGACAAGACTCAGTGATGATTAAATAACTTCACTTCTAGATGTCTTGGATATTCAAAAATGAGACTTTGTTATTTCGAGTATTTCGTTCTTCATTAGCACAAGATGTTAGTATGAGAGAGTAAAACTTACTGATGATGTGAAACTTCACATCTGGTCTTGTGAGTGCTTAGAGATGGGGCTTTAACATTCTGAGCCCCTTATTTTTCTTCAGCACAGGATGCTAGAATTAAGGGGTGAAACTTAATGATGATGAGATTTACTTTCTAGTAACCTGATACTCAAAGATGAGACTAACATTTTAAAATAACAAGACTTGTGATTATGAGATATGATATATAACCTTAGATGTTAAGACAAGGGCTACAAAAAAATTTAGACTTAGAAAATGAATTAATATATAAAATCCAAAAGAATAGAAAAGAAAATAAAAATTAAATATAACAAGAAATGAATACAAAAAGAAAGAAAAAAAGTATTATATGATTATAAATTTAATACATATATATATATATATATATATATATATATATATATATATATATATATATATATATATATATATATATATATATATATATATATATATATATATATATAATTCTAATAAAATAAAAAGGTTAGCCTATTTTAAAAAAATAGGTCTATTAATTTTAATTATTGTTGATTATATCACTGTGATAGATCAATTATTAAACTAGTTTTTTCTATTCAACTTTTGTTTCTAATCGTTGAAATGGAATGTCCTCAGCAACAAAAGAAGTTTGCCTGAAAAGAAATGGAAAAGACATCAATAATAAGCTAATCTATCAGCTTGATTCTTCCCATTGACCATTCCTTTGACTTAAAAAAGCAACCACTAAATAACTTGGATCTTGGCAAGTAATAATTTACGTTATTATTAAATAATATACAAGTATACATTTTATAGTCATTGATGACAAGAAGCTTATTAAATAATATATTTGCTTAGAAATTTTGAGTAGGTTATATAATAATTAATGTCTTGTTAGTGTGGGAGTCTAAATTTGTTTTTTTTTTTTAAAAAAATATTTTATGCATGAAAAAAAAGGTGAAAAATTTTTTTTAAATATTTTTTTATTTTTATCTTGATATTTATGATTATCAAAGCCCACCAAACTTAAGAAACAAATTTATATAATAAACATACGCATTAATGACGAAGGACAGCAAGGGTGCATGAAGTGTAAGTTATTTAAGTTGTTAGATATTAAGATTTATCTAAATATTGATTATCTAAATATCAAACTTATGCTTTATGTTTGTTAGATTATAAAAATATTAAATTTATCTAATTCAACTAAAATTTTTTAGGTGATTATAAAATAATTCCTTCTTTGTGTGAGACTTTTTTTAATAATAATTTTTTATTTGAGAAAAAAACAAAAAGATGATATGTTTGAGATAACAAATTCTATATTTGAATATTTTGATTTATGTTTGTTATATTGTTCATGTATTTATTAGATTTTGGGTATGTTGTTAAATGTAATTTAAAATTTATTTGCTTAAAATCTAGCATATGGAGATGTACTTGTAGATGCCCAATTTGTAGTTTTTAGAGTTGGCATTATACAATAAGGAAAATCCATCTAAGTTATAGAAGGTAGAAGGATTTGAAATTGGTCTACAACAAAGATTTAGAGAAACTCTCCAAAGTAGTAATTTGTAATGATAGAACTAGAAAATCATAACCTATAATGAAAGTTGGGCTCTTTTGCATATGACAAAAAAATCTAGTATTTTTAGTTATGCATGTACATGTTCAATTTGTAGTTTTTAAAATTGGTGCTATTCAATAAAGAAAATTCATCTAAGTTTGTAAATTATAAAGAGATTTAAAAGTGGTCTACAACGAAGATTTAAAGAATCATTTCAAGATAATAATTTGTAGTGGTAGAGCTGGAAAGTCATAACTTGTCATGAAAGTTGTGATCTTTTGTTTACGACACAAAATCTATCAATTTGGAATTATAATCTTCTTTATTTATTCTCGTTAGTGCATATTGGTGATCTTTTTCATTAACTTAGAAGTGAAGATTATTTATTAAAGCTTTGTTAATTATCACAATAGAGTTTATTATAAAACTTGTATTTTGACACAACATATTACTTTTGTGCATTAAGAAAATATAATAAATTATTTATTTTTTTATAGCTAGAATCCACTTCTTAATATTTACATTAGATATTGCTTTTAAGCAATTGGAAGGCTCATTTTGCATGTGTATCCCTCACAATTGAAAGTGAATAAGTCACAAAATCTTCATATTTTTTTGTTAGACAAATTTGACTTCTTGTTCAATGTGGTGATAATACAAACTTGATTAGAAATTAGTTGAATATTGTGTACTTCAGTTTTTTATGATTTCTTTTTTTTTACTAATAAATCAAACTAATCAAATTCTAATTCTAAACATTTGGTTTTTTATTGCTAAACACCCTTGTCTTTTTTTTTGTTGGTTTGTCTTTCAGTATTGAATAATCATCAAATATTGCATCTTTATTAATAATAAATTTAGGTGATTTTGAGTCACAATCTATATTTTTTTCACTCAATTCATAACATAAGAAAATACACTTTTTAACTCATGGCTCCAACTTGCCTTTATTTTGATGAGTATAAGTTTGACAACCAAATTTTCTTAAGATTAAATAATTAGTTTGATGTCTTGAACATATTTCATTTAGTACTTTGAGTTAATAGATGTGCACAGTAGAAAAATTTGTTATAGAAATGTGTCTGTCCAAAAGAGTTTGATTCATCTCATCAATGACATTATTATGTTGTGGTGTGTGAAGGACCATTTTATGTCTAAGAATATTCTATTATAAAAATCATTAAATTTTTTATTATAAATTTTAAATCCTTCATGCATTCAACATCTTTTGATTGTTTTAGATTATTTTTCTATAAATATTTTTCATTATTTGAAATAATAAAATATTTTGTTTATGCTTTTTAAGACATATACTTATACTTTTCTAGAATAATGATCAATAAAAATGAGTATACATCTTACACCTCTTTTTAGTGAAACTAGTGATGGACCCATCAAATCTAAATAAATATAATCAAATATGTTCTAAGTAGTGTGAATAGTAGAGCTAAAGCTAACTCTTTTATGCTTCATAAAAACACAATCTTATCAAGATCAATTTTACCTATGTTGCCAACACAGAATATCTTACTGACAAAACAAATTTAGACATTTCTCACTCATACATCTTAGTTTTATGAGCTAAAGTTTAATGGTATCCTTTAGGTCAAAGATGATAAAAAGACAAATGTAGAACCGATTATTATTACTTCTTGCAACTGTAGAGTTTATCAATTTAATTTGCTTGCATTATAACCAAAGATCATTTACCCACTTTGAAAATTTTATCATCTTTCGTAGTGGTATAATAATTGTTATTTACTACTTTCAATGAAATAAGATTCTTCATAAGTTCTAAGATATGTCTAACACATTGATTTTCTTATAATATTATCATACACCTTTACTTTTGAGATACTTAAACCAATTGTTTTGCACATATCATTATTTTTTTTATCAATACATTGTTAAATGATTCATAAGACGAAAACTAATATTTATTTAAACACTTGGTATGAACAATCTTAGTCAAGAATTGATCATCACGTGTGAATATCATCATTTTGCACATATCATGAAAATTTTTGTATGAGGGTGCTAAAAAACTCAATTATAATACAAGATATTCATCTTATATCTAAACTACAATTATTTTAAATATCTAATTATGAGGAGACCTTTAAACATATACATATATTTTAACTTAAGAATATACTAAAAACCATAATCTCCTCCAATACCTTAATAAACACTTTGTTTGATAAAGATAGATTGTTATAAAATCTTTTTCATCTATCTCTTTTTTTTCTTAATTTGACATAATTTTGGACAATTTTTAATCAACCCAAGAGTACCATAGTAAAGCCTTATTGGATTAACATCCCCTATATCTTGGTTCAATATTATTCAAAGCTCTTAAATTCATCAAATTTCTCAATCTCATATTTTACTATCATGAGATCTAACTAAGGTTATAATACCTACTTGTTAGGATTTAAGCCTACAAAGTTGATACAAGTGTAATAAAAATAGGATTGATAAGAATAATATTAATGAAATCGAGAAAAATGATAAAAACAAATAATTTACATGATTTTTTTTAAGATAAGGCCTATATTTACATAAAAGAAAAAAGATCTACTATACTCAATGATATATATATATATATATATATAAAGTATATATATATATATAGTGTGAACATACACAATGAGAGAATAAGTTTTCTAAAATATATCAAATATTATAAAAATGAAAGAATATTAAACTCTTGTAATAAGAGTAAGATCTCTTGATCTCTCTCACAAGAAAGAACTCAGAGAGAATAAGACTTCTCCTTTAAGAGAATATTTTTCTTTTAAATTTACTTTTCTTTTACCATCATGAACTCTTTGGTATTTATATATTCCAAATACATTATATTTAATATAAAAAATCTTAGACTCATACTTAGCTCACTATAATCATAATTCTTTAATTATGATTATATAGTTTCACACTTACACATATGAGAAACACCATCATTAACAAATCAACAAAATTAAGTTAATATTTGAATTCATATAATGATAGTAGATAGACATAATATTTAATATCAAAAATCATGAACTCTTTGGTATTTATATATTCCAACTACATTATATTTAATATAAAAAATCTTAGGCTCACACTTAGCTCACTATAACCATAATTCTTCAATTATGATTATACAGCTTCACACTTACAAATATGAGAAACACCATCTTCAACAAATCAACAAAATTAAGATAATATTTGAATTCATGTAATGATAGTAGATAGACTTAATTTGAGTTTAAATTCTAACAAAAATCATAATGCTTGTCTCTTTTTTATTATAGGTAATATTTTAGTGAAAATTAAAGGTTAAATACCATGCTATATGTTTTTTATTGATTATGTTTTACGACTTTATCATTCTAAAGAACATATATAACTAAAATAGAATGACCAAGAGTTTTCATCTTAGAATATCTAAAATTTAGTATGTAAAACGAAATTAGTGTAGGAATAAAAATAACTAAGAGATTAAAATTGGAAAGCTAAAACTTTTAAAGGCCTAAGAAATATAGGCTTTATGAGGGGTTAAATTGGTCACTTATGAGAAATATTGGCTAATAATTATTATAAATTAACATTAAATTTAACTTTTTAATTATAATGAGATCAACAAATATATATTACATGTTAGCCTTTTATCACTTAATATCTCCACTAAAAGATGCAAGTTGTTGTTATTATTATTATTATTATTATTATTATTAAAATAAGATTTAAATTCAATAAATGTGATAATAAACTACTAAAAATAAATTGATATATTTAGATTTAAAAAAATATTATTAATAGATAGATTTTATTGGCAATGCAAGGTTTAATAAAGCCAACATATTAGCATAATTAAAGCTTAAAATTGTCACCTTTTTGTTTATATTCATTACTTAATAATGTGAGATGATCATAAATTAAGTTTCTTATAAATTTAATATATTCAAATTGAGGGTGATCTACAAATATATAATTCAAATCCAAATAAAAGCTCAACCCTTTTAAAGAAAACATGCCTACATATTGTTTAATTATTATTAATCATGTGGTTGTGATAGATCAATTATTAGATTCTTTTTTTCCTAATCAACCTTTGTTTCTTGTTCATGAAGTCGTATGCACTTACCATAAAAAAATGCTTACTTGAAAAGAAATGGAAAAGACATCAATAATATGCTAAACTATTAGCTTGATTCTTTCTATTGACCATTCTTTGACCTAAAGAAGCAACTGCTGAATAGCTTGGATTTTGTAATGAAATAATTTAGGTTATTATAAAATAATATATATGGATACATTTTATATAGAAGGCAAGATGATTAATAAATAATATAATTACTTAGAAAATTTTAGAGTGCCATATAATAAAGGCTTGTTTGTGTGTGAGTTTAAATTTGTTTTTAAAAAATGTTTTATGCATCACAAAAGTGAAAAAAAGTGTTACTTTTACCTTAATAAAAATGGCCATGAAAACCCACAAAACTAAGAAATAAATGTGTATAATAGCATATGCCATTAATGTTGAAGGATAGCAAAGATGCATGAAATATAAGTTTTTTAAGTTGTTAGATGTTAAGATATACATAAATGTTGATTACCTAAACGTCAAACTTAATACGTAGTATGTCTAAAATGACAAAGTTTATATTTGAATATCTAATTTGGGTTTATTGTAATATAGATTTATTTATTAATATGAGATATTATGTATATTATAAAGTATATTTTGGATTGAATACCTAGGTTGGTTTGAGAACAAATTAGTTATAGAGACTAAGACAATCCAAATAATTGAGTATAATAAGGTATTATTATACAACTAAATATTGAATTGTAAAAGCTGAAATTAATAACCAAAAGCTAGTTAAACAACATGAATTGAATGTTGAATTGGAAAGAAATGAAAAGAATAAAAGCTAAAATTGGAGAATAAGAATTGGAAGCCGATGTCACTAAATAACTATTTTGATGGCCCCAATCATCTAGCTAGATTAAATTTATTCATGCCGTATTCTTATTGTGAACAAGTTGAATTTTGTATGTCATAATATAAAGTCTCTTACATCTAAAGCCTCCACCAATCATACTAGAAAAGTTAGAGAAATATAATTCATGTGTAATATTTCAAGCAAAATGTCATATTAAATAATAATAATAATAATAGAGTTCATGTGGTTGCATTACAAGTTGAAAACAAATACCTTGATCACATTTCACATATTCTAGTGAAAAGTTTTTAGATATTATTCTATGGATTTAATAGAAAACGATTAATCGCTCAAGATAGTGTAGTCAAATCTCTTTCCTCAACAGATCTTAGTTATGGTTCTAAGCAATCTTATTTGAATGAGACAATGATGTTACTGGATATTTTGAAAATCTAGCAAAGGTAAAACTTAAATATCTTAGAAAAATATGTTAAGAGAGTAAAATGGTAAAAAGCACACAAACAATTGAGTCAATGTCAAAAGATAGGATATGTGAAATGGACAAATCAATGGCATGATATCGGGATAAAGAATCTCTTGTGAGTGACTAGAAATTAAAGGAGAAAAAGAGGAGTGGATTGAGTTGGTTAGCTAGAAAAGCTAAGGAAAGAGGGTGGAGCCTATTTGATTGTGGATAAAGGTTGGCAAAAATGAAAATATTCTCAACCTGTTCTTCCTTTTGTGAATACTAAGAATCATTTTTCTCTTCTTGACCCTAACAAGTATGAACTGAAAAGACTTATTATGGTTTTTATAAAAATTTTTAATAACATGTATAAGGGTGCAATAAAATGTATATGTATTAGAGATGGTTCACTAAATATTTTTCGTTTGCAATTGGAGTTCATAAACCATTTAATGTTTATTTTTCTACATTAGTTATAGATGACATTTTAATTCAAACTTGAAATTAAGTAACATAGCACACATTTTTTTAATTGGAACTAAATAAGAAGAACAAAAGCTAAAATTAAAGAATCAGAATTGAAAAGCTATGCCATTGGATGATTGTTTTGATGGCCTTCGTCATCTTGTCAGGTAGTTTTCGTCCATGCCTTATTCTTAGTGTGAACTAAATTGGATCTATACGTTGTAACCTAAAGTCTTCCATGCCTAAAGTCTCCATTAATCATCGTAATAAAGTTAGAGAAATACGATACGTGCTTCGTCTTTTAGGAAAAACGTAATATTTAATGGTGATAGTAGAATCGGTGCAATTGCGTATTCAACAAGTTGCACACAAGCAAGCTTGATCATGTTGCACATATTCGTGGGTTAGCATTAAATACTAACCCTTACCTAATATATATTTTTTAACTCTAGTTCACTATGGACCTCTCTTTCTTGTGATGCACTTCTCCACCATTAGCTCTCAAAAACATTTTTAATTCTCAGAAGAAGCACTAATTAATTGGGTGGTCCATCACATGCTTTCTTGAAAGATAAGCCTGGATTAGTGGTGCATGTACTTAGCATTTTTTTTTTATATCTTTACTGCAGATGATTCCTTATTAGGCTTACATTTGATTGGCTCCTCAAAGCTCAAAGCAGCAGCCTATATGTGAGAGCAGAAGAACAAAAGGGAAGATCACACAAAGAGGCTCATCATTCTATACATGAGATAGATGAGCATATTAGTGGATGCAATAATTACTTCTCGTAAGTGGTCATGTCTTTGAGGTTTTGCAGTTGGAGTTGCTCTAATTGACAGAGTTAATTATAAAAAAATTAGGGTACAGAACAGCTGCATCATGTGAATACATGTGAAAGTAGTTCAGTGTCCTTGTGAAAAGCCCTTTGATTTGTTTATAAACAAAATTCCAAATCATTGGTTGTTGGAAATCTAATCTAACAGAAAAAACAAGCCAAGTGAAATCTACATGAAATGCTATACTAATAACCAACAGTTAGCTACTGATTATTAATTTGCCTAAATTTATAAAGCTACTCATCATTAAGTTCATCAGTGAGGAAACACCATATTTTTATAGGTATTTTCCTTGTTACTATTTCAAGCATGTATAGGAATTATTTAGTAAAATTCAAGTCACATGCAAAATTAACCATTGCAAATCACACTACAAGCCAAGGTCAACAATGCAATTCAAGTCAATGAGGTCAATTCTAGGAGAGATCTACAAGCAAAATTAATTCAATTGATTCATGCATATATTTGATCCAAATTTAACGATTTGATTCGAACCCAAGTCTATCAAAGAATGAAAAAGGGATTATGACTAATTTGTGAAGATTTTGATCATAAATAGGGTAATTTATGAAGTTTAAAAACATCTTTTTGAGACAAGGTATTTATTATCTTTTAATAAAAATCATTTAATTTATTTTTGATTAAATATTAAATGATTTTATTAATTTTTAATGGAATCATTTTCTTTGGTTAGGATTGAATAGAAAATATTGCATATATATATATATTAGTGAAGTTTATTCTCTAGTCAAGAACTGCATGATTCATCAGCTTAATGCTAACCCAAAAATAGTTTCTCATTGACCCAAGTTAAAAAATTCTCAATCTAATCGATTCAACAATATGGTGTGGCACTAAATCAAGTTAACTCATAGGTTAGCAATTATTGAATCCTGGATTCTATTTGACTAAAATGCTTAAGAACTAGATTATACATGGACTACATTAGAACTAACTTGAATTTGTTTGTTTGGTTCATTTCCAAGTTAGTGGTTGTATGATACAAAATAAATTCCATCAAAATTATGACGTCAACAAAATTTCTTTCTAATAGTGATGTTAAAAAGGGAGTTGGTGTAATGAATCAAATAAATCCGACAAAACTCATAGTCTAAGAGATCCAATTTTATCAAAGGTCATGAACTCGTCATGAACTAGATCACAAGTACAAGACAAAATGGTTAAAATAATAGTTTTATTTAAATTGTGGATGTTATTGTATCATAACAAATTGTTTATATTATTTTTAATTTTATTCTTTTCTTTAGTTTTTTTATTATTTTTTATTAGTTTTTTCAAGGAAGGATTATTTTATTTATTTTTTTAATTTCTATTGGAGAAGTCTTTTTGTAGTTTATATAAATACTTATTTTTAAATAAAAAAAAGGAGCTTTTGGTTTATTCTCATGTTAAATTGAAAATTTTTTTTTGAGGTGCATATGTGTGCAAAAGAGATCTTCTATGATGGTATAGCTTGGTTTTTATCCTTATTTTGGGTTATATTTCAAATTTATTCGCTTATGTTGCATCCATTGCCATTGCCCCCTTACTCTTTAGCTGCTAGTAGTTACTTGAACATGTTGATTGGTTATTATAGTTTTTATCAAATGCCTTTGTAGTGTAATATCCATTGATCAATTAGACTTCATCAATGTTATCATGTATTATAACTACTAATTAGGTACAATAGATTTTGTTAAACACCTTATGTTAATATAGCTAATGAAGACTCTATGTGTTTGGTCACCTAAGTCACATCTACCTAGACAATGTCTCATTTAGCATATGAAAAAATAACCTAGCCACACTAGTTATCACATTTCTCTTGCACTTTTTAAAAGGAATAATACCTTGTAATAGGAATAATATCACATCCTTTGCCATTATAATCCTTGCACCCTAGAAAAGAAACAACTTATTCTGCAAAAAAGAATAATACCTAACAATGGAAATAATGTTGATTCGCCTTTGTGTGGCATTCTTGGTGCTAGTGTTTGATATTGACAACCATCTATCAACTCTTTTGACATTCAAACTAGATTTCTATTTATGCATTTTTTCATTAATATTAAAGTTAGATTTTTAACCTTTTAATTCTCTATTTTATATGATAAGAATTTGAGAAAACCCAATTTCAAAGATTTCTTTGGGTTAAAGGATAACTCTTCAAACAAATTTAATAACAAACATAAATCAAACCCAAACAAAACTAGAATTAAACCAAATTTATTATTTGAGTTCTAAATGTGTTGGTTGAATTAGATTTTGAATCAATTCTTTGTTCTTGGATGATTTTGACCCTAATCAGTGTAGTGATTTGAAAAGATCAAACTATCAAGATATCTTTTTGTTGAAGCATGAATGTTAAAAAGAAAAACAATTGGTTTTGTGTCTCAATACATCACTTTCAATTACCTTATATTGATGACACAAAAAAAATGCAATGTAGATTTCAATGGATTTAGACTGGCAATAGCTGACATCACATACAATAATTAACTTACAAGTGTAAAAAGATGAAACTACTTGGAATAGGTCCAAAGCACACTAAATTGCACGTAGAACAAGTTAAAGTAGTATGCCAATAAACAATAGGCACTTGCTCTCTGCAGCGTTGGTTTCATACTGTGGTTATTTGAATAATCTGAATTTGGGTAATACTGAAGTCCTCGACCTTTTTTTTAAATAAAAAAATAATCTCTATGTGACCTATTATTTATGATAGATGTATCTTTTGTTCATACCAAAGGTAAAAAAGGGCTGAAAATATTAACAAAAAATGAATTTTCTGCAATACTAAATTAATTAATCTCGAAAAGAGCAAACCCTATCAAGCTGCTGATCTCGAAGAACTTGGCCAATCTTGCTTCAGACAAATGTGAATGTTTCTTTATTAATTAAAAATCACTTACTTTCATGCTGAATAAATAATTTTATACCCTACTGAAAAAAAATAATCTAGCAAAAATTATTTATTTGAAAAAAAATTGTTTGTTTAATATTTTTTTAATATTTTGAGCAATAAACAACTGATGATTCTAGGAATATTCATCTGAACTGCTAAGTAAATGATATTACAGTATTTCGTATTTTCCCTCAAAATAACCATAATAAGACTATATTTGTATTTAATTTTTTTCCAATGCCTACAAGAGGAACATCGATCTTTCCGAAGAGGCAAATCGGATGTAGACATTGACAGCTTGTTTAATCTTATTTTCCTTTCAAGCTTGACAAAATGAAGCGATTTCTGCAGCTGGAAATCCTCAATCCGACAGGGACGAAGAAGAAATATTCAAGAAGATAACAAATTTTATTAATTCCGTTTCCATATAGATAGATATGAACAATGGATGCTTAACTAACTTCAAAAGCTTTTATTGCTATTTCTCCTCCGGGGAGTCTTAAACTCCAATTATGAAACTAACAGCTTCAACTGGCATGTGCTTAAACTTACCTCAAACTAGTAATAGATAAGATTAACTCGCAATTAAGCACCCGTTACATAAACTCTACAGAATTCATAGCTAGAATGGCGGCCGGCCATGAGCCCAGGTTGGGCCGAAGGCGTCCAGCTGTCCGCTGTTGGGCATCAGATTCGGGGGAAGGTTGAACATGGGGAGACCGGAAGGGTCCGAAAGTCCGCCGGATCCGAGACCAGGGGGTGACCCGCCAGGCATCGGTCCGCTGCCGCCGACGCCGTCATGTGCCTCCTCCTCTTCCAAGGGCAGCCTCTCATAGGTGGCGTTCGAGAACGTGGCCGCGACGACCATGACAGGCCCTGCGGCCACCAGGGAGCCCACCACGCTGCCCCCGACTACCTGCCCCTGGCCTCCCGCCAAGTACACGGTGAGGCCGGTGGAGCCGGGCGGGGCGGGACCGGGGAGGAACGTGCCGGTTAGGGAGAGGATCTCAAACCGACCTTGGAGTGCGACGACTGAGCCGGGGGCTGCGGGCTGTCGGAGGGTGACGTTTGCAACTGCCCCAGCACCGGAGAGGACGCAGACGCCGCGCTGACGACGCCGGGCGAACTGGGCGATGGAGTCCGCCACGTCTGCGCCGCCGGCCACCTCCATGACGTGGCTCCGGAGGGCGTTGGGGCTGTCTCGTGTGACGAAGATGGGTGGCTTGGGTTTATTTTTGGACCCCGGCGGGCGTCCCCGGGGCCGTCGGGAGCCTACGTCGACTGCCCCCTCCCTGGGTTCGTCGCCGTTGTCGACTCGGTCGTCGTCGTCGTCGACAGGGAGTCCAGAGCCGCTGCCAGGATCGGAGGAGTCCTTGAGACCAATATTCATCTCGTGGGTCAGCTTCCCGGGGCCGGAGGAGTTGGATGCCGCTGGCTCCACTCCAGACAGGCCTCCGGCGAGGCCCAGCTGCCCTGCCCACCAACGGTTCGCCAGCTTGATCTTTCTCCTTCCTTGATCGGACGAGAAGATTAGGGTTTTGCTTGATGTCGAAGCACGGAGACAAGGTGGAAGGTATAGCTCTACATGGAAGACAGCAGACGATTTTTAAAGAAAGTGAACCAAACAGGCCTGCCTTATCCGAGAGAGGGAGAGACAGAGTTAGGGGTTAAAGGAGATCGCCAAATGGAAGAGAGGTAAAGAAAATTCTTCTCCAATACGAGGACCAACCATGGAAGCCCTTAAAATGAGTAGATGCCTTTTTTTCTTTATCTCTCCTCTATTATTTTAAGACAATCAATATAATATGTGCAGTAGTTGTTGATGATTTAATTTATTAATAGAGAAACTTTGGCTGTATTGGATGGAGGAGGCCGGCAATGGAGGTGGTTTGGACTTTGGACATTGTTGGGGCTCAAATTATCTCGAATTAAACTTTAAAATGATGCTTTTTATTACATGAATAAAGATATACGAAGAGGTGAAGGATGGTGATGTATTGCATGGATTTGGAGTTTGAACTACGTGCTTGTGGTTATGAAATATTTTGTTTTTTAAAATATAAGAAATTTTTTTCCTTCTGTTTTGGTGGAGACGAAATGTACGCACTTCGAGCTGAGGGCAGAACAGTGGAAGGAGGTATTGGAAATTAGGGTTCTTTTGTAGGGCCGCGTGCGCATGGGCGGATGAGGGGGGAACATGACTCTTTCGCAAGTCCCAACAACCCGCCTTGACAAGACTCGGAGGGGGAGAGGAATGGAGAACTACATGTTGGATCATTTTGTCATGAACATTTTTTTGAGGAGGAATCTAATAAACAATTTGGACAAATACTCATTGACATTTTTAGTATACCTAGGAGAATAAGGAATTTTATTCACTCTTGACCATTACATATTTTTCTTTTTATTTCTTAAAAGGTGAAAATAATAGAGCTTAGAATACTAATCATATAACATAATAAAAAAAGATAAAATATATCATAATTATAATTGTTCTTATTTTTATCAAGATCAAAATGAAATAAACTTTAAAATCAATTACACATAATGTTTTTATTTTTAGTAAATCCAGACAAAAAAGGGAAATTGTTTTTTCAGTAGTTGTATTTTTCCTTTTTATTTCATAAAAAGTACAAAACATGTAGAGTATCAATTATTTAACATGATAAAAAAAGATAAAATACATTACAATTATAACAATTCTTATTTTTAATAAGATAAGATGAGGGAAATGTGAAGATCAAAATCAAGTATATTTAAATTTGTTAATATCAATTTTTAAAAATTTGTTTTTTATGTAAAGAATATCAAAATAATAATAAAATTTAAAAAATATGTTATAATCTTAAATGTCATAAAAAATATTATTTAAACATATTAGTGAAAAGAGGTTTATAAGACAAATCCAATAACATTGAGCTTATAATTTTTTAAGATTTATAGAATTAATTATGAACTTTTAAATAATTAGTATAGTTTCTATAATTTTTAAAATTATACTTAGGTATATTTGTAATATCATAAATTTTGGTTTAAGTCCAAACCATTTTGAGGATGCTAGACATAAAAATGCATGAATGTCAATAGTAATAGAGTATATTTGTTATTTTGAGAATTTTTATGTAAAAGACTTGTTTTAGGTGGAGAATAGATTTGCATTTAAAAGAAATTTTGAAGATTTTATGCAAAAAAGTGTGATAGGTAGAAATATACATGTACAGTGTGTGCTTAACTCAAAAATTTGACTTTTTAAGAGAATAGAAAATTAAATAATCAATAAGTAAGATTTGTAGCAACTAAATTGTCATAATGCACACAAGTAGGTATGTTAGACCCAGTGGGGAACCATTACTATGTGAAGCTTAGGTTGCCTCAATTAGCAATTAATTGGTCAAGGAGCTAAGTGTGGTGTGTAGAGAAAGGTATTGCCACCTCCATTGAGGTTGCCATAAGCTTGGAAAATTCTCATTTTTGTGGTCTTTTTGAAAAGGAAGTGATTTGGCTTGCAGATTTGATGTCTATGATAATGTTTCAAGTAATTGTGTTTTTATCTCCTGATTTTATATTTTTTTTTGTGCTATTTGGTTGTGTTATCATGGTTCTATAAGAAAAAAAAGTGAGAAAGAATAAGAGAAACTCATTTCTGCCAGTGAAAAATGTGGCCATGTGCAAGTTCGTTGTAAGAAGAGGAGGAAGATGTCAATCGGGTCGGAGGGAATAAGAGAGAGAAAGAGAGAGAGAGGGAGAGAGAGAGAGTCAAAGGAGTGACTAGTTTAGTTTGTTGTGGGTTTTATTTTATTTGAACTAGAGATCGAACCATGCAAAGTGGGTAAGGTAAGACTAGCATGTATGCATGTGGGAAACCCTCGATGTAGTCACAATTTTCAGTTCTAGGTTAAGTAACTAGTGGTGAATTGGGTTTGAGACCAAGTCACTTTGTCAAAGTTGATGGTAGAGAAGAGAAAAAATTAGGAAGTTAGGAAAAGAAAGTAAAATAAAATAAATAAAAAACAACTAAAAAATAAAAAACTAAAATATAATAAATTTATATTAACAGTAAATATAATAAAATAAATAAAAATAAATAATACAAAGGGAAATACTTAAGTAACAATAGAAAAATAATAAATAACTATAAAAGATAATAATAATAATAATAATAATAATAATAATAATAATAATAATAATAATAATAATAATAATAAAAGATAAATATAAATAAATAAAATAAATAAAAATAAAATTTGATAAAAAAATGTTGTCAAAAAAGAAATATAATAAAATAATAAGGAAAGGTTAAATGGAGGAGGGAAAAATAAATAAAATAATACAAAAAAGCATAATTAAGTTTTAATAATATATCAAAATAATAATAAAATGAAAAGATGAAGAAAGAGCAAAAAATTGAGTGGAAAAAGGGGGAAGGAAATAATTAAAATAAATTGAATAGAAACTCAAATAAATATAAATATATATTATAAAATAATAATAAGATGTGAAAATATGGTAAAAATCCAAAATTGAGGAAAAACAAAGTTGAAAAAAGAGAAAACACTTGAAAAAACTTATGATGATAATTATTATGACTTTTAATTGTATTGTAATTAGCATAAAAGGGAGGGTGTCTTTGCAGAGAAATATTAGATAATTTTTAGATAAGAGAGATCAAGTAATAATTATTATATATGCATTTCATTATAGAAAACTTAGAAAAAAAAAATCAAAGAAGAAAACTTCTATGTAAGCTTAAATAAATAAATTTGGTAGCTTGTAATATATCACAGTTATATAATTTTATAGTTTTATTTGGATTTCATTCTTTTTATTTATGTTAGTATCACTTATGACTTCTCTTTATATAGTATTGCACGAAATTTATAACATTTAATTTTATTTTTTATATATTAACATAAACAAAAAAAACTTTATATATATATATATAACCAAAAAGAAATTCTATTGATTATGACATGTGGATTAACATGTTTACTTTCTATATAGTATTATCTACATGGTTGGAATGTTTAAGATATGGATAATAAAAATAGATTTTTAGAAGTATTATCCTTTACATTAAGTTTAATATGTTGGTTCCCAAAAATGCCAATCTTTAGATTAAATATTTGTTTAATATAAGCACTATGATAATATATATATATATATATATATATATATATATATATATATATATATATATACCCAAAAAGAAATACCACCAATAGTGAGATGTGTATTGACATGTTTGTTTAATATATGACATTATTTATATTGTTGGAATACGTAATATATATGTGTATATGTGTTTGTGTGTGTGTGTTTATGTATATACATATAAATGACATTAGGCTTGGCATAATGGATCGCATGGTATGAGTCTTCAAACCATATCTATCTAATGGGCACTATAAGCAATGTGTTGGGTCATAAGATATTGATCTTTTAATTGAATATTAGTATAGCCTTTGATTTGGATAGATTGGATAGATGCTTGCGATAGGTCATTAATTGATATAATTATTATTAGATCTAGAAAGAATAATAGTTCGTAGAAAATTAAGTCCAATATTCATATGAAATATTAGAAACTAAAATAAAACAAAAAGTAGCATTCACATTTCATCTAGCTTTCTTTTGGTATGTACATAGCTTGAGGTATGGTTATGGACTTATTTATATAGTTTACCATTATAGTTTATCATATGATTTTTAACTTGTTCATATGATTTATTATTAGATATTTTTTATATTATTATTATTTTTATATTATATTATCTCATTAGATTTATTTATTGAAATCTATAAAATTTCTCTACTACTTATATGATAAGTCATGCATTCATTACACAGAATTAGAGATTTTGATATTATAAAAGAAGATAACACTATGAGATATGAGAGTGGTAACATTTTGTTGGAGTTAGGTTTTGTTGTTTTGATGGCATAACAATTTTAGTTATACACATATTTTATTTGGTTTTATATTAAGATTTTTTGTTATGTTTATATTTTATTTTAATTTTGTGGCTTTATTTTGTTAACATTAAAGAACTTGTTTCATTGTGAGGTCTCTATTTGTGATTTTTGTGTCCTCATTATCTTTTTATTATGCACTTATTCTTTAATTTTCTATCTTATTAAAAAAATGGTTAGATGGATAATAATAGTTTAATGATGTTTTGTGTCATTAAAACATCAACTCTCCTAATAGAAACTTAGTTATGTTACTAAGCCAAAAGTGAATGAATATAGCAATTTTAGATACGAGTTTATACAATAATGTATGTATCTTATGCCTTATGTCAAAAAATAACCTAATATCTAAATTTAAAAATAAGTAGGAATGAAATTATCAAAGAAAATCTTATTAAATTCAATAAAGAACCCCTTTGATAAGATAAAGATAATAATATAAAATATAACTTCATTTTTATGCTACAAATAGGCATGAAGAATTATAAAAAAGAAGAATTTAAAAAGAACCCTAATATAGACATCAAATAGACTTCTAACTGATGTAACAAATCTAATAGTTAAAGATAAGACATTTACTTCCTATCCAGACTCAACTTCTTAAAGATGATCACAACACAAAGAATAATCTATGCTTCAAATGATGGCAAACATTCATTTGCACTTTTTATGATCATATATAAATTCTTGTGCATATGAACTTCGTCAACTAAAGCATTTCATAAGATCTCATATTATCCCTAACTTGACATTACCCAATGAATCACCTTGAATTTGACCACATCACCGACCCTTTTTGTGTCACTTATTATTTTGTTTCGTATGGGTTTCCTTTGATATTTGCATGGAAAACACTACGGGTTCTCAAACAAAGTAACAAAAGAAATGCATTAACTACCTAGATTAATGACTTAGAATTATTTTATACTTATTTTTTCCTATTTGGTTATTATGTAGCCAAATTTTGTTCCTTAACTTTTATAAAAGCTCATAACATGAAGAGAGATCTTTTAAATTAGACAACTTTCGTCATTTTATTCATGTTTTCTTCTTTCAATCCCATATTTAGATATCTCTTTATGATAGTTATGAAGAGATTTCTATATTTTTACTAGTATGATAGTGCTTAATTTCCTTATAGATTTAATTATCATGTGTTTTATTAAGTGAGGATGATTATAAACTAAGATTTCTAGGTTTGATCTGAAATACATATAGAGCCAAATAAGAGCCAAAAAAAAAAAAAAAACAAAGAAAAGGACTTTGAATAATTTTTGAAAAACTCTAACTCATTGTTAGCTTGTGTGAGTATCGGTTATAAGACTTAAGGTTATTTCCATATTTGTTTCTAAACACTTATATATTTGAATTATTTTTTATTTGATTTTATTTATTTTATTAGTTTAAGATGTAGGGGTGTTTTGATTTTTTAATTTATGAGGGCACTCTCTTATACTCTAATTGTGATATGTTACACCCTTGTGTTTGATGAGTCAAGCATAAATTTGTATATTTTATTTGGACTTGATTTTAAGTAAAATTGTTATTAATTAATTAAATCAAGTCATGTATTTTAGATGTCTAAAATAATGGTCTCTAAGGGCCTTGAGGTCATGGTATACTTCAAGGAAATTTGAGACATACACAATATTTTTTATAATTGAATTTCTTTTTATTTCTCTTGAATTTGATATGTCCAAACTTTGAGATTATGAGGCACACTAGTAGTATTAACATTTAAAAATATTATAAAGTTATTTAATACTGAATTTTGATTTTTGGGCCAATTAGATTTGACAAAATGTATAGACATTGGTATTTAATTTTTTAATATTGCTTATTGTTTTTCATGAATTTCTTTTCATAGCTATTTAAATAACTTATAATACTATAAGAATATAAAATTGTCTTTATACACTTATATTCAAATTTTTGGCACAAAAATTCGTCAAAAATACCCTAAAACAGCTGAAGTCTCAGGAAAATGCACTGTAGCAATGGGCGGGTCGACCCGGCGCGAAAACAGCCCATCTAGGTTTTTTAGAAATTAAAAATTTAATTTAAAAATAAAAATTTGGTTGACCCGAGAAGGCCGAGCCAAGCCCGCCTAAAGCCCGCCGAGAGGAGCTCGGCTAGCGCTGGTCAACGGTCAAATCAACAGTGCCTGGCTAAGCAAAGCCCGCCCAAATCTCGTCGAGAGGAGCTCGGCTAGGTCAAACTACAGCGCGGTCAACAGTCAATGAACAATGACTGGCTAAGTCAACCCGAACCAGGTGATCAAGTCCTGGTCAAGGAAGGGGGGAGCCAACCCTAAAGAGGCTCGCAATGTAAACAGGGTGTATTTCTTATATAGTGCTCCAACACTTTCGCATACGCAATGTGGGACTAAAAATCCCAGTTTCAACCTTCGCGGGATCCAATGGCTCAGATCAAGCCAGCCCGGATCCAACGCACAGGATTCATCCTGTAAGGTAAAATCTGTGTCGTTCATCTTTGTGCCCGGATCCTACGCACGGGATTAAATCGCGTAAACGGTAATCACGAGATTTAATCCGTGCCGTTCGATTACGTGCTCGGATCCAACGCTCTGGATTAAGCCCGAACACTAAAATGCCTAAATCAATCTGCGCCGTTCGTTTTTGGGCCTGGATCGAACGGTGGCTGCTTTCCGTTCGTTGCCCAAACGGCTAATGAATTTTTTGAGCCGTTGGGGGTGTTTTTAGAGCTCAAATTTGAGCTCTATAAATAGGGAAAATTGATGTATTTTTTAGTTTAACCTTTGCTAAATTTTTCAAAGATTTCAGATCTCAAAATTCTAGCACTCAAGCAAAAACGGTGCATCCAAGCTCAAAAAGCAAAGCGGCAAGAAGGCTATTGGAATTAGAGGTTTTTCAATTATTTCTCAATTTTTATCCATCTAATTTGTCGATTGTGTGTGCCTCCTTTTTTCTCCTATTTCTCTTAAGTTTTTTGCCAATCGTTGTACTTTTCGTTTTGGGGCAAGGGCATCCCGGCAGTAGTGCTAAAGCCCTAGGTTTGAGTTGAGCCCGGCAAAAACTCAAGTAGGTTTGGGATTAGCCATAGTAAAAATCCCAAGTAGGTTTGAGGTGAACCATACGAAAAACCTCACTTGTAATCGGTGCATTTAGTGGATTTTTCCCAACACCGGTTGAGGGTGGACGTAGACTCGGTTTTGAGTCGAACCACTTAAAAATTTGTGTGTTCAACTCTCTTTACTCTTATTTAAAGGTTTTTAAGTTTAATTTCAAAATTCATAAAATTTTAAATACACAATCACCCCCCTCTTGTGAGATTTCCTTAGCACGAAACACTTCATGATAGCATAATTTTAATATATTGATGTATTATATGCTCGGGTTCATACCCTTGAATGCTTGGCCTCAAAAGATGCCTCATGATATATGAATTTGAGGGGATAATATCTTAACAAAATGAGATTAAGATATCACATATAGTATCAAAGTAGTGCCTCTACTAGTTAAATATTATTCAAGGATGAATCAAATGGAGGCTAGTGAGTCTATGTAAAGCTTAAAAGTTTAAAAGGTTAGACAGTGATCTCAAGTGATAATATATGAAGGTAGTTTCTAGACAAACTTTTAGCTTGAGGATGATAGGAATGAATTATCATGTATCAATTTTTATTGAAAAGTTTACGATGTTTTACTAGGAGACATGATCTTAAATTATTGAAATATCTTTTGAAAATAAAACTCACTCATGGTACTTGACCTTGAGGAAATGAAGTAAAATGAATGTGAGAAAATTCAACAATAGCAGGTGAATTATGACTTTTGAATTTTTTTGATATCTTTGAATCATATTTATTTTTTAAAAAAATTAATTATACTTTTCTAGAAAATCTTGATTCAAATATATATATATATATTATTTTTTTAAAATTTATGATTAAAAAAAATGAAAATAAAAAATTAAAAAATACATCAAAATTTTTTGTATCTCAATTAAAACTAAAACCTACTTCTATCCCCAACTAAGGTTGTTACCACTATTAAGAAAATTACAAATTGAGATTTATCCTTAAGATTCATCTCCAACCAATTTGACATTTTTCTTATAATTCACCTCTAAGCTATTTTAGGTTTGACCTTACAGTTCATCTCTAATCTACAAGTTTTTGTGAGTTTAATTATAACCTAGTCTTTTACAAGCTCAACCCCTAAATGATTTTTTAATGAAATCAATCCAAACTTGGACTTACAAATACTGAGCTACCCAACCCCAAAAGAAAAAGAAAAAATAATAAGAAAATTATTGATTCAAAGTATGACTTTTTTATGCTTATTGTTCAATATAGTAATACATAAAATGCTCAAAATTATGTAGAGAGCTAAGAAAATAAAATGTTAGAAGTGTTAGGTTTAGTTGGAAGAATTTTGTGTTTTGAGAAGTATTAAGTCATAATATGCTTCCAAGAGTATTTACACTAGTGGTATATCACGCAACCCTTCTTTGATATCTTAAAATATTGATGACGTTAGCCATTTCATTAATAAATGTTGGGTTTTTATAGAAATAGTTTGATTAAAGTTTTTAGAAAAACAAGAAAAAGTGATTTCATAAGTGATTGCCAAATAGCTTAAAATTTTTTACAAATAGCTTAAAAATTTTCTTTCAATACTTCTACACAATGACTCAAGTAACAACTAAGAAAATAGACGAGATGCAGGATCAACCTGGATCATTAGATTTAATCCAAGAAGATTTGGATTGTTACATCAAACAATGTAAAAGTGTATAAGTAAATGTGAGTCTTTTGATCACATCTGATGAGATCTAGATTGTTTGATTCATCAATGATAAATATGAGAATGATCTCAGTCATAAAATTCAAACTAGAAAGATATAGACCATCAAATCAATGATAAATGAAAAAAGATGACATGATCTTTATTGTTCAATATAAAAAATGTATGATCATATGAAATTGATTTACTCCCAATTTCTAAGCATACAAGCACTGAGCTTTACTCTAACATTATGTAATTGTTCAAGTTTTTGCTCTTTATAATACTTTTTCTGCACATATAGTTTTAGTCAAAACATGAGGCTAGCTTGTCCTTTTTATGCTAGGGATTTTATCACATGGGTCACTCGTATGTATACATGTTTAATAAGATTGAGTCCAACCTGACCTACTGCATACGTAGTTCAAGTTTTGCTTTGCTCTATCCTTCATTTGTCTTACCTAATAGGATTTAAGACAACAACTTGACCAAATTTGCACCTTCATACAGTTCTATCTAATATTATTTTTGAATGCATATGCAAGAGTCGAGTTAACGTTTTGATGCAACTTTAATCTTTTTTTACAAACAATTGGATAATTTATCTTATTCTATAAGAACAAAAAAATGTGTTGATCCAAAAAGACAAAACATCTTAACAGGTGGCAAATAAAAAATCTTGGCTTCCATATCAATGAAAAAGATGGCTAATACATAATAAAGATGATATCAAGATTAATCTTAAAATGCAAAGATTTTAGACTTGGAGTTGGTGAAATCAACAAAGCTACATCTACTTTGATAACCATAAAGATCTTAGTAAGATATCTCATGAGAGAGAGGTATATAGTTAATATATCTCTCAATTTTAACATGTGCAACTTAAACTCAAATAGTCAAATATTAAGGTATTGAATTTGTTCTCTTCAAAAAAAAAAATTAATATCCAAAAATTAACATTTAGATATGCTAATATTGATATAACATCTTTGTAATCATAATCTTTATTAGATTATTTAACCTAATTCAAATAAGTGTACTTCTATAATTACACTAGTTTGTTATACTTTCTTTACTTTTATAAAAATCCAAGAAAAAACAAAGTGTCAACAAAAGTTGCATACAATAATGATTTTTTGATGAATTATTATTAAATATATTATTTAAAATTAAACAATGTATAAATAATAAATTATCATCTATTTTCTAAAGAAAAAAAATTATAAAAGAGATTGTTAAGAATTTCTTATTATTTTTCAAATGGTGGCTGATGAATGTCTTATTACCAAGAATGGAGAAGCAAGGGATCAACAATGGTGTTTGGATTGAGGAGAACATAGAGAGTGATCTCGTGGTATTGTTTATGGTCATGCAAAGTACATTAATTTATCAAGGGTGAAAATGAATAACAAGTTGGATATAATGAGTTGAATATATGTTAATTCTTAATTAACCTCTAAACAAAACAGTAGATATTCAATTCCATTATATATGTACTCAAGTGAAACAGAGTCAATATTTCAAAAAATAATAAACATAATAGAATTGTCAGTTATTTGGAATGTAAGGTTAGGATCTAAGAGTTGTGCTAGGGTTGCATTTTTGGGTTATGTTGTGCATTATTTTGCTAAACCCCTCCATCTTCTAAGCCTTACTTTCTACACTTGCCCTTAGCTTGCTATCATCTATTTCTTGCATTCATGTGTTCATTTTGTTGCCAATTTTGATGGCCTCTCTTGTACTAGGATTGATAACTTCAATTACTCAACCAATTTTCTTAAGGGTTACAAATATTATTAAGAATTGGTATATGTGTTGTGACTTAAAAAAAGTGTTTTAACAAAAGTATTTTACATGGTTTTTTGAAAAAAGTTTGAATGATAAATTTCAACTGAATAAGAATTGCTTGATTTATCTTGAATATTTTGTATAAAACTATAAAGAATTAATTTATTATGAATTATATGAAAAATAGGAGAACAAAAATATCCATTTTTTTAATATGCAAGATAAGAAACATTATTGTCCGCCACCAGCTATCAAAGATGATCTGATAATATGCATTTGAATATGTGCACGTGGTTGGTCAGGCTTTAAAAAATCCCCATAAATGGAAAATAAAATAAAGAAATAAATGATACAAATATTTAGAAAAAGGTTTAAATATATTTGCAACCTTTGATAACAAACAGTTTATTTATTGGATATTGATGATAGGTTAGTGCCAACTATTGTGTGAACCAACTCTAAAGTATGCTAGTAGTTTCACAATACAATGTGTAAAGTATAACTTTTGATGTCTCAAAACTAACAATAATTAATATTGATAATCATGTGATTCATTGCAAGACGATTTACCAAATGTGTAATATACAAAATTTTTAAATAGGAAAGATAAGTAATTCCTATCAAATCATAAATAAAAAAGAAATAATTTATGTTAATTCAATTTAGTTGATGAAAAATATCTTGAACAAACAAAATAACAAAATTGAAGAATTAGTCTTGTTCTACAACTAAATCTCACACAATGTTACATGATTCAAAAATAAAAAAATAAAAATAAACAAAAATATTGATCTTTTGTTATCATTAAAATGTAGTGCAAAAGTTAGAATTGATTTAAAACTATGTTATCAAGCGTCATGTTTAGAGCTATTTGATAAGAATTGCAATGGATTATGTAAATTCCTTGCTTCCTATGTACTTAATTTTGTTATATTAGAGATAATTTGTGAATGTTTGAAAAGAACTCAAATTTGCATTTGGATCTATTTCCAATATTTTTCAATATGTTATCCTTAATGAAATATGGATTTTATGGCATGAATAATTATGGTTACCATTGCTCGATTTTAAAATGTTAATGTTTACGATTGTATGATGTGTCAAAACAAAGATTTGCTTTTCTCTAGAAGTTTTTCTTTTACAACATTTTTATTGTTATTGACAATAACAAACATCAAATCAAATATATTGAAAGTCTATGCAAACATGAAAAGACAATTCAACCAATTTTGTTTTTATTATATTAAATATTTTGGGGCCTTTGTATTATATATGGATGTATCTTTTTGAAAGATATGTGTTTATTTAAAAATAACTCACAATAAGACTCTTGTGAACGAATCTAATCTTATGCCAATCAAATACACAAGTGCTCGACATTTTGTTCATATTACTATGAATTTTTTTATAGGATTTAATTGTTTTTCTTGCGAATATGACAAGATGAAATCTTAGATGGATCGTAAATTAATTTTTTTTAAACATGTATATTAAGCATGTCATTGTACCTCCTCTTCATAATTACAATTGTTTTTAAATATATGTTCTAGGTTTGGGTTATTGATATAAGCAATATAATCAATATGTATTGCACTGAGATTATTTAATAAGTGAAATATTGTTTAGAAAAAAAAAGAAAAAATTCATTTTTTTAAATTTGGCATATTATTTATTTTGCTTTATATTATAGTGTTTATAATATTTACGTTATCTTATTAAGTAAAAAAATTATTAATTTTAACCATATGAACTCAAAACCTATTACGTTAATAGAAAGAATATCATTAGTTTGACATTATAAGATTTATTACATCAACATAGTCAACATTCATAACAAATCATATGACAAAAATAAGAAAATTAATATTGGCATGAAAGTCAAAGGGTGCTAGAAATAAGGTTGTTTCTTAGAGAGGAAGTGTTTAAATGTCTTTAATAGAGTGTTTTGGTTGCCTAGAACATTTATCGTCAACTTTGTTATGCAATCTAAATTTTTAGATAACTCTTTCCTAGAATATCATGCGATAGAACTATGACGCCAAATGCAACACCTTATACAATTGTAAATTTGACGAGTAGCAAACTTACTAAAACAACATCTTCACATGCAATAGGGCAATTAATAGGTATAATATTATTTAAAAAAATTCTAATAATATGAATGTCAAATTGTTAATAATGATTAGCAATTACAATGTATTTGATGGATTATGTGGCTCATTAATAGGTGATGTAACCATAAATTACAATGTAATTATATTTGAGAAACTCTATACAATGAAAAGGGCATCAACCAAAGATGAGTTTTTATTATAGATAATAGAATAATTATAATAGATCTTGATAAAATAAAATATTTGAATTGCTTGACGGTAACTATCCTTTTGAACTATTTGACAAAAGTGAAATGTTTGATGAAACATTATAAGGTGAAAGTTGTGTTGATGCCAGGTAACGTAAGAAAAAGATTAGGATTTTTAGGTTGAACATAGAGTTCACTAAGTTTTCTTGTAATGACTCTTACTTTATGGTATACTTCAAAGTCCATGGGCACATTGTAAGGCTTTTCTAATGCATAGACATTATATTGCATAAACTCTCTAGATATTTTAGTTTGTAATCAAATCCTACATCTAATGATGGTAAAATTTTCAAGCATCTTGAAATATTCCAAGTGCTCCTATATAAATTTGTAATGTTGTTAAGTTGAAAATCATCATACTTGTGAATAAAAAATGAATGAAAATATAAAAAATCCTAAAAAAATATATTTTGTAAAATAGTCATATTGACCAATATATGTGCACAACTCTTAAAGAAGAGAGATGAAAATTAAATATGACAGAATAAAGTATGAGGTTTCTAATGATAACATTTTCACTAGAATTGAGCATAATTTGATTGTAGAACAAATGACTTGAGTATCTTGAGAAAATATTATTAGCTTATTCGTAAGCAAATGTTATAAGGAAAAATATTATAAATATCAAAGGATATTGAAAAATGGGGTAAGTTGGTATAAAATCATGGATCTTGATATGTAGCTCATTTAAAAATTTGTTTCATAAATTTTGAAAATCTTTTGATATGAAAAATACAAAAAATACAAGACCTATAAAGTTTGGATTAAAGAGATATTATAATATCTTATATTATCCCAACCAACTTAGGAGGAAAGGGAGCAACTTAACTGATAATCTAGCATTTCCTTAGGTAGCTGAGAGTAAAGGAGGTTCGTTAAAGGAGGAATCCTTAGAGATTGAGAGAAGGAACTCAACTAGATGTTTAATTACATTAAAAACTTTCTTAAAAAGCTAATAGGGTTTTCCTTATGAAATATAGTTTCATTTAGAAGAGATCTAGTAATGATCCATGTGATAATGCATGAAAAGATCCTAGATGAGAAGGAGAACTTGTAATGTTAAGAAGTTTCTAAGAGTTTTTGTTAAGGTTTTTTTAATATTGAATATTGTTTATAATAAAATCCATAGGCCCAAGTGGATATTGGATGGTCCAAAAAAATATGGAAGAGAGTTTGAGTCTATCAAACCATTCAATAAATTAATTGAATGGTTTAACAAATGATTAGACAATTTGGTAAAAGGATTAGATAATCTAAGAAATATTACAAAAGAGCCCCAAGTATTGGTGTAATAATCTGAATTTCTTAACATGATAAATGCATGTATTCTGTTGTGATATTAGTATTCTTGTTAGAGATATTTTAATTTATTGATTTTTAAAATATCTCAAAGTGTGTGCTAATTATAAGTAGCTCAAAATTATAGTTTGAACATAACATTGAGAAGAGCTTGATATGAGTAGTTTTTTGGTATGTAGTTTGTAAAGTTTGAAAGTTATTTGAAATTTTCAAGAATTTTCAAAGAATATAGCTAATATTGGATTTGTTATATTATTATTTCCTTTTATATTATAAAAAATGATTATCTAACCCTTCTTTGAGTTAAATTCAACTATTGAGTGGAGAAAGATAAAAAACTTAAAGCTCGATAAAATTTCAAGAACTCAAAAGAGGAGTATTTGAAAGATTCTTTAAAAAAGATTTGTTAATCGCAACAACAAGCCAAAAATCCACATCTAATGAAGGTGAATCATGGAAAGCCTTAAGGAAAGGGCACAGAAAGCCTTTACGCTTTTTAGATCATACTTGTGAATTAATCTATAGTTTTGTTCATATTTTTCCTTAGCTTGCCCTTTTGCTCATTTTGGTGTTGCTAAAAGTTGGATTCATATCTATGGGATTTGGAGCAAATGGAACTAGCCAACTATTAGTCACATACTATACACAATAGCTTGACTTACTGTATATCCCACATACAATACGTCAAGTACTTATAAATGATATGTGTAATGAATGATAAGAAGTCATTATTTACTTGAGAATTTTTTATGGAATACTAATAATCTAACATAATATCCTTTGGATGATGTGTAGGTTAAGGAGAAAATGATTGTGCAAAACTTCTTTTTCAAATGAATGTTGATGGTCCATGAATTTGTTGTTGCATAGTGGACCATATCCTATACATTAGAGCTAATATATCGATTGTTGAGGTAGATAGATAGTACATGAAGGAAATCATGTAGATTTTTAAGGGAGTGTTGGGGTTGTAGAGTTGCATTGTTTGAGAATATTTTTGGTAAAGTATGCAAATAATTAAGTAATAGTGAATGAAAGGTTTAAGTAATTGTGAATTTGTATATTTGGAAAGTGAGAGTGTTATAATAATTATAATGAATATCTTGTATTAGGAATGAATGAAAAAAAGAGAAAGAAAAAGAAAACTTGATAAAGAAAATATTTCAAAACTATCAAATAGATAAATTAAGATAATTATGATATAAATAAACTATTACTATGTATTTGAAATTCGTTGACATAATGCAATGCAACTTGAGCATAATTGTATGACATCAATTATGTGTTTTGATCATAAATATAGCAAACTATAATGTGTTAAGCATAAATATGTATGTTGTTATAAGAATTAGATCATATAATGTGAAAGTGAAATGAAGTAATAAAAAATAAATAAACACTAAAAGCAATTATAGAGCCAGAGGATCAATATGATAATATGAGATAATAAGAAAATATTAAATTTTTTTATTATGTTATCATGCAACTATTTAAGATGATGTGATAAACTTTATTATTACTAGCATTCTACATATGGAAATGATAGACAATGACTCTAGAATAACTAATATTTTATATAAAATGAAGATAGAAGCAGAGAATATGATTAAGATTACATATTACTTTATTTTTGTTGTCTTTAGTGCTTTGTCAAGGAAATGATAAGAAAATACCTTACTTTTACTAATACTTGGTGCAATGTGATAATATACAAGGTTTATGTGATTTAAATGATTAAGCTAGCTATCAATAGAGGTTTAAAGATGTGATGATGTCATAGAAATATAACATAGAACCTATCAGACAAGGATAATATTTTTTAAGGAAAAACAAATCCCTTCAAATTGAAAAGATGAGAGAAGTTATATAATATAACTATACATGATATGAGTAATGCATACATGTGCATGATACATATAATCATATGTATATATATATATATATATATATATATATATATATATATATATATATATATATATATATATATATATATATATATATATATATATATATATATATATATATATATATATATATCTGTGTGTGCGTGTGTGTATTGTATCATATTTTGAGTGTTTCTATAATATCATGTATACTTATTTTTTCTCATATTCTTTATTTACATGTTATTTATTAAATTTAATATTACTTTATTGTCAATAATTATTTCTTTTTTTAGTATTTTTTTCTCATTATTTATTTATATTATAGGTTAGATACATGTTTATAAAAAATTAAGGGTACCTAGTATCATGTGCCATAGGATCTTAAAAGAGTGTTTTATATTGAGCTCTATGCAAAGAAATTTGTATGGGGGTGGATTCTAGACTTATTTCATATTTAAATTAAAATATGGAATAAAACTTCTATTTCAAAGTTTGTTGGATATTTTGTAAACTTTAAGGTATGTTGTGTATAGCTATTATCTTGTTATTTCAATAGTATGTCAAGAAGGAGGGGTTTTAATGATATGTTTTGTCATTATTGCTTAATTATTGAGTTTGTTTTTTTTAGATTTTCTATATACTTTGATGTGACTCAATATTTCAAGATATATGTGTATATTATTGGGTTTTAATTTTTTTAATGATTGAGCAAATCATGTAAATAAAAGGGTTATATAATGATCTAGGCCATGTGAATAAAATGTAGGATAAAGTCATATAAAATAAAGTGGCTAGTAGTAATGTAGAAAGAAAGAACTTGAAAGCTCATGAAAGAAGTAAAAGTAAAAACAAGACTATATAAGACAATGTGAAAGAAATTTTTACTTGTTATCTAAGAAGATAGGGAATGGAGTTTAGGTTTCAATTATTTCAAGGATTTGTTAAAATTGAAGGAAATCTATTAGCTTTCTTAAGAAAATTTAGTAAACATGATTTAATCACATCATCACAAACACTTGGTTAAGAGAAAAATAACTCTTGAGCAAGATCTTGTTAAATAAGAAAATGATGATAAATTCACAAACACATATGAATGTTTATTTATGCATATCATTTGATATAGCATGATGTTAATATTGTTTATGATCATAACCTTTGCATATTACATGACCCAAATGCTATAATAATTTATATGTAATTATTGTTTTATTTTGTCTATTAAAATTATGATTGAGGCTCAGCATATCTTTTCGACAAAATTTTCAATTACATGGGATGCACACCATGGGATACTAGGGAATTTTTTAGCAAATTTGAAAAGAAACATAAAAAAGAAGTGCTTAAAATATTATTTCTCTTAATAATGTTATTTTTACTCTCAAACATATCACATATTATATCCATGGACATATATTTATAGGTAATAATAAAAAAATTATTGACATCCTATCACATCAAGGTATGATATTAATAACCACATAGATCATCTTATATGAAATACTAGTGAAGAATTTTCAAAATAAATCAAAATATAGAATGAGAATAATGCTATCCAACAAAATACACAAGCCATAAAATCCATAGAGGTCAAATCATATCACAAATTTCTCCTTATTAAGCCATATAATCAATATTTATCGCCCTATATAAACCATTAATAAAGATTCTTACATTCCTAATTATCAAAGCCATGCGTAATGCCTCAAATCTTCCTTGAGATGTATTATCTTGACCACTTATGTTTTATCTTTTTTCTATCAAAATGTGTCTCTCCTTTTAAGGATTTGTATGAATATACATCTATAGCTCAATATAATTCTTTTAATAGTCAATAACTCTCTAAGAAGATTAGAGATATTATCTTAAACCTTAAGATAATTTCTCAAAGAAACCCATATTTTACATATCATATAATCTTATAAATCTCATTCCATGAATCTTATTATCATATATTATTCTATCAAATCTCTTATATTTTATTTTAATAATTCATCAATTATCAAATGTGTAAAATATTATTAGATATAATGCACGTAATACTAAAGACATAGTAGTAAAATATGCTATATATCATACAAACCACATGCTACTTGTCATGATGATGTCTAAGAATATAATTTATATATCAAGAAAAATATAATAATAATGTGTTCTTATATAATTGTTTTGTTTACTTGAATTTATAAAGATATTCATTTTCAAGATTATTTTTCATCTTACATAATAAAATTATACAACGCATTATTATCATATATTTATTTTTATAGTTACAACATAATTGCTTAACAATTTGCAAAATATTATTTCTTAAATTCTTGCTCAAACATATCATGCATCATAATTAACATGCAGCATGTTCAACCGTAGCATACTATGCTTCAACTCAACATAACTGTATACCAAAATCATAGCTTACAATCCATTTGGTTGACAAAAGGTACGTCTGACTTGACATATTACATTTCAATGTAACGTATTGTAAGTCTCTTATATAAAAAGTCATGTGAATATTTTAAAAATGTATTGTCAAGAACTACTCTACTTTAATAGGATTTAGACATAACTTCAGGATTTGTTCAAATAACTTCTAAAAAATTATTTGGGGATTGGTCAAGAAACAACTAGATGGTTGGTGGGAAGATTACCAAGGAGTAAGTAAAAACTCTTGGCTAGTTTTGATAAATTCAAACTACTATTGAAATTAATGATTTCTAAAATTGATAGATCAAGATCAAGTTAGTCAAAAACATACATTAATCATTTGCAAAAAATGAAACTCGAAATATTTTCTTTATGTAGATGATATATCATACATTATGTCTTTAATACAAAATTACACTTTTACGTAATATTTCTCTAAAAAATAAACAAAAGTTAATGAAAACATAAATAAATTTGAAATAAAATATTTTGCACCAACTGATTAGATTAATAAAAATTAAAAAAAGCTTTTGCAAATGTTGGATTCATTACTCAGAAACTAACTTTCTCATCTCTCTCTTTCAAGAAAATTGCCAAATGCACTTTTTGGTGAATTGCAATTGTCAAATTAATATGATAGATCTTGGATTCTAGTTTAATTTTATATGTGGATTACGTTTTTTGACATGATCTTTTTTCCCAATAAACACTACAAAAAAAAGATTTTTGTGGAATTCAACTCAATGTTGATGTCGATGTTATAATTAATCTTATTTTTACTATTAAAAAATATAAACAATATATTAACAAGTTTTGCATAATTAAGTACTATATTACATAATACTTAACATAATTTGTTCTATTACATAATTTAAGCAAGCAAATGATAATAGTTTTCTTATTACTATATTTTTAAGCCCTATATGTGCAACACATTTCAAATTGTTTTTGTTTAAATGCTTTTAAATTTTATTTTTTTAAAATGTTTTTTATGAAAATTTAATTTTTCTTCGCAAAAATCTTCTTTTTTAAAAAAAAACTCATAATTATAAATAAATCGAGCGCATCAATTGCCCCTGCTAGCAAACAACTAACAACAACGTCGTACATAGAAACAATTATCTGAGCATCTTGGGTACGTATAACGTACATGCCAGCTTTGGGCCCGTATATATATATATATATATATATAATTCACTCGCACGTACACATTTTTCATATAGAAAAGTAAAAGAAAGCCGAAGCATGAATATGAGGGCAATGGTAGCTTGCTTGCACGAGCAGAGCTCCGAGATGTCTCGTCTCCATGAGCTCATGGTGGTGGAGAAATGCAGAATCTCGCCGGCAGGTGGAAATTGCGGGGAAACACGCCTCCATTACGTCCCACTCTCCTTCTTCGACATCCTCTTCCTCCATTTTCCTCCGGTGCAGCGCCTCTTCTTCTACAAACTCCCCATAACCAAAACCCAACTCATCAACTCCGAGCTCCCAAAACTTAAGCAATCCCTTTCCATCGCCCTCCGCCTCTTCTACCCGCTCGCCGGCTCGCTCACAGTGTCCACTACCAAACCTCCTTCCATCCACTGCTCTGACTCCGATACCGTTGCCGTTACCGCAGCCATTAGTTCCGACAACTTCTACGAGCTCTCCTCCAACCACCCCCGCGCCGCAGCCCGTTTCCACCCTCTCCTTCCCTTGCTTCCCGAAGAGGCAATTCTTTCTGTTCAGGTCACTCTTTTTCCCAACTACGGCATCGCCATCGGCACCACTCTCCACCACGCAGCTGCCGACGGCTCCAGCTACACCCATTTCATGAAGATTTGGGCCGCCATTTCCAAATTAGGCGACAACACGGCGCTCTCCCTTCTCCCCCAGCCCTGTTTCGACCGCGCGCTGATATCCGACGCCAGGGGATTGGGAGGCCTCTTCATCAAAGACATGAAGGAGCTCAAAATCGAGAGGAGCTTGGCGGTATGGGATCTTTCCTGCATGCCCAACGTGGTGCGAGCGACCTTCGTTTTGGGGCCGGATGAGATCCGCCGGCTTGGTCGGCGCACGGTCACGCGGTGCTCACCGTACGCGCTCGCGTGTGGGCTCACGTGGGCGAGCCTCGCGCGCGCGCGGGTTGAAACGAATGGGAGGAAGGAGCGGTTCGGGTTCGTGACGGGGTGCCGACCGCGGCTGCGGCCGGCCATCCCGGCTGCTTACTTCGGGAACTGCTTGGGGATTTGCTTCGTGGAGATGCGGAAGGAGGAGTTGGTGGGCGAGAGAGGGGCGGCGGCGGCGGCGGAAGCGGTATGGGAAGTGATACGAGGTTTGGAGACAGGAGTGTTTGAGGAGGTTGAGAATTGGGTGAGGTCGATGAAGGAGTACGCCGAAGCGAGGGCGCTTACGGTGGCGGGATCGCCGAAGTTGGGTTTGTACGGGGTGGAGTTCGGGTGGGGTAGGCCGACGAAGGTGGAGTTGGTGTCGATTGAGAAGACGGGGGCGCTTTCACTGGCGGACAGCGGGGAGGTGGATGGTGGGATCGAGGTGGGTATCGCCCTCCCGGCGAGGGAGATGGAGTTGTTGGTTGGTAGCTTTGTTGCTGAGCTGGCCGAATCCGATTGAAGTTCTGTTGTCGCTGAATGGGCTTGCAGGCTGGCGTATTTGTCTTTTTTCGTTAATTTTTTGCACAACATTTGGCGCTTGCGAAGTAAATTGTTCTTAATTATAATATCTTAATTATGTTCAAGTGGATCGGGTTAGAGCAACTTGCGGAGATGGGCGAATTATTACAATACTTAGCCCGGGTTTATGTGTATTATTGAATTCACTTCTTCCGAAGCATTTATATAATATTATATCTCTGACGTGGACTATGCTTGAAAAGGCCTAGTAAATATGTTGACATCAATGCTAAGAAAGTTCATCAAAGAGTGCTTGGGTGGTATTGGACTTTGGGTAAAAATCCGATATTTGACACATGTGTGATTGTGGCCAATTGCTAGAAGGCAAGACCAAGATTTAATCTGTTTATTATTATTTAGTAACAACTGAGAGAAAAAAGATAGGCCGAGAAGTTGAACATGCAAAGTAAATGCAAAGAGAACTTTAGTAGAATAAATAGCTCTTGAGCAAATCAATGGGAGAAGAGTCATTGCTTCGAATTCTTACAATTGATACACTCTAATTGGTAAAGAATAGAGATAATAGACATGGTCTCCCTTTTTGGGAGCCACTCTATTTTTTGAAATAATTATTTTATGAAATTCTTATGTTAGAAAATCTTCTTATTACTATATAATTTATGTTTAAAAATCAATACAAAACTATTTTTTGTTATACCCAATGTTATGGTTATTATATTAACGAACTCTTTTTTGATTTTATTAAACCTTTTTTTAGGACCCAATGATCAAAAATATTATTAAATGCACATTAACAAGCGATTTTCTATATTGGTTATATCTTTTGTTCTTTTTTTCTATATTTAGGTACACTCTTATATGTTATTTTTCAAATTGGGCAACACCTTTCTTGATATTTAAATCCATTTTCTTTTAGGGTTTTTTTTTATGATTTTTATAAACCCTTATTTATAGAAGATTAACTTTAATCTTTTGTCTTAAAAAAACATTATTTATGCATTTTCAAACTATCATGTTCTTTTTCTCTATTTTTGTGTAACCTTACCAATTATAATTAATGTCATATGCAAATAACCAACAAAATTTAGCATGATAGAATTTAATGATAAATAATTGTAGTTTTTTTGTAGTAATTTCAAATGAGTATTGTTTAAATACCAATGAATTTCAAACATCACCACAAGTAATTACATTATAGCACGTCTATTCCATAAAGAATTTCAAATTCATTTATATAGAAGGCCAATCATATATCAACAATTACAAAAAGAGTTATATCAATTTTTCTTAACAAAAATTTCAAATTTATTGTATGTTTTGTAATTTAATCATAACATAAAGAAGACATTTACTTGCATTGTGTCATGCAACAAGGCAAATTCACCATGCAATATATAGTTTGCATATGTCAATTCCTCATTGTAGTGATTATGCTTTAGGAATTTTGCATGTACATCCTCATGAATGTTTCGAAGGCCAGGTTCTCTTTTCTCAGATTTTTCTCTTTCCTATATGGATGGAATTTTTCAAGGTTTCCCATCTTAGCTCTTCAAAAACAAGTTATTTCTTTTCCTTCTCTCTTCTTGCATGATTTCTACAACACTTCTTTTCTCCTCTCTCAATCCACTTAAAGTTTTATCCAAACTCCCTCATATAATAACATAAACTCATTTTATAAGTTACACCAAATAGTATAATTCCCAATGCCTATTTTGTTACAAAAGATCATGCTCAAATGTTTTCCTTTGAACTATGCCTATCCACCTCTTTATCGCTTGGGATTGATGACGATTAGCATTGTTTTACTATTTTGTGCCACTTGTGATTCATTGGTGCCATTTGGGATTTAAAATTTAGAAAAATAAAAATTAATTAAGATTTAATTAAAATTTTATTCATGCATATTTTTTGAAATTTTTAATTTAAATGATTTTTAAAAATTCTTTGACAACATTTAAAATAATATACTCTATTTACTTTTCATAAATGTTTTTTTATAACATTTGATGTTTCTTTAATAATATTTATTCCAAAAATCTAACATATATTAAAATAATTTTTTTATAAGTTTCACTATGATCAAGGCACATCTTAACAAATAATACTTCATTATTTGAAGTTCATGTCCCATCTTTTAAGACTGATAATCTTTTTTTGAGTAATGTTACAAATTTTACTAAAATATTGATAACACATTAAATCATAAATTAATAAATTTGCTTTCCTTTAAAGTTTTTTATATTTTTACTCCCTCCATATACACAGCAATCTCCTTGGTTATCATATTATGTGACAATTATTTTTAAATTCACCAAAATAATTACTTAAACAAATTCTCATATCTTTTGAAATGTTTTAATTACACGTTCCTTATCAGAATTTTGTTTCCAAAATTTAGATAAGTAAGGATATTTTCTTTGCTTCTCTTTCTTTAATTTTAAAGTGACTACTTACTCTTCTTAATTCCAAATTTATTATGATTATTAAGATGATGAATTTTAATGATTGGAGAAATTTTTTCAAGATCAAAGAAATTTCCTCGCCATTAACATCATGACTAAAAAAAATATTATCGTTGATAACCAAAACTTATATTTAGAAAATTTTGCATATACTAATTTTCTCTTAATATTTACAATATTATGTAAATAATTAGAATGTTTTTCTTTGGACTTTAAGTAAATCAAAATATAATAAATAATACTATAACAAATTCATCTAAATAATTTTGAAAACTCTATTCGTTAAGTTCATGAATGTCATAAGACAATTTGCCAATCCAAATGATAATACTAAAAACTCATATTATTCATATCCCATTTTAAAAGCAATTTTAAAAATATCATTCTTTTTAATTCTAAGTTAATGGTAACCTAATATTAAGCCAATCATAGAAAATACTATTACTCATTGAAATTGATAACATAAATCATCAATTCTTGATAAAATTTTTTTAATAACAACCTTATTAATTTCTTTTATAATTAGTACATATTCTTAAAACGTTATCTTTCTTTTTCATAAATAGTATAGATATTTTCTAAAGTAATATGTTAGGTCATATAAGTCTTTTATTTAAAAACTCTTAAATAATTTTTATGATCGACTATTTTCTCAATCAAGTCCTTTAATTTACTCTATTCATCATCTGTATTTCAAATTTACTTCTTTCTTTCATTTAAACATTTTGCCTTATTGATACTTATAATTAATCAAAATATTAGCATATTTTTATTTTTAAAATAACCACTAATATAACACTATCATGATCTTATTATAGACAAAGATTATCTTAATCTACTATTACATTTCTTTTTTTTACATATTTATTATTAAGTTGATATTCTTATCTTTTTCATGACATGAAATATCCTAAAATGTGTAATAAAAAGAATTTATTATTTTTTTTGGGAATAATTAGAATTTTAAATCATTTTTAAAAAATTTTAATTTGTTAAAATGACATTCAAAAGTAGAAGTTAATTTATGAAATAGAATATACAAGTTATTTGAAATCTAATGAAACCAAGCTATTCTAAGTATTAAATGGTTGATTTGAGATTAATAAAGAAATATTTACAAGTTAAAAAAATAAAAAATTAATAAAAATATTCACTAGACTCAAAAAAATCGTTTAATACTTAAAATAAATTTGTCTCTTTGCGCGTAAAAGAATAAATTTAATAAAATTGTCTTTAAGTACAAGGGAGGTTTGATTTTCATAGCATTAAAGTTGAAGCTAATTTGAGAAAAATAATTAAATAATTTTTTACATGGATTAAGTTTTGAATTTTAATAAAAAAAAATACTATATGATGTTGGAAATTTGTCAAAATTAATTAATGAGTAGAACTCATGTAAGTGAATCATAGGGATGTTGTTGGAATTTTTTTGGAAGTTATTTTGATGAAAAATCTTCATAAATTAAATCTACGGAATAAGTTTAAAAAAATTAAAATATTTTATGTAATTTTTAAAATTTTATAAAACTCTATATCCCTAATGACAAAAAAGCTAAACGGGTGATGTTGGCAGAAACCATTATAATCAGAGGCAACACATCTTGTAGTGGAGAGGAAAGGTCGGGAAAGTCTAGTTTATTAGAAGCAATTAGAAGAGGAGTTGGTGTCATGTGTTCATAAAAGAAATCTTTCACTTGACTTTGGAAGACTTTCTAAGGTCTAGTTTAGTTATCTTCAACGAAAGAGGAGAGAAAGGAGGTGTTATTAAGATGCCAAAAAAAATTGAAAAAAGTTGAGCAAAAATAAAAAATACTATTGTGGATAATGTAGTAGTATTATAGCAATCGGGAAAGAGAAGAAAGAACATGTAGTTTGAGATCCTTTTCAAGATGAGTCCACTATTACTAGAAAAGAAGTGGGCAATATTATATATCATCGATGTATCTACATGGTGTATTAATGAATGTAGTTTAGTGACCTAATTTTAGTTTGAATTTAAAAAGGAAAAAATTATTGTTTTGATGTTTACTTCACATAGTTACACTTGTCTAGTAGAAATATTCATATGTAAGAAATTGATTTCATGGGTGATTATTTGCACGAATGAAAACATGCTTATTAATCAGTATTGGGATTATCATATTTTATTCACATGCTAGTATTATCATACTTCAAAATATCATGAGGTTCTTCACATATCTTAGTATTGCATGCAATTTATTTATAATAAGTTAAAATATGATCATTAGAACAACTATGACAAAAAGAAAAATTATTATAAGACTCTTCAGAAAGGAATCTAAATAATTTGTGATAATGGCTAAAGGGTGTTATCATGTTAGACAAGGCCACGAGAGTGGATCCTAAAGTTAATAGAAAATTCCATAAAATGGAAACACAAATTTACACGAGAAATTGAGTAATGGGTGTTGCTTAAGCTAGACAAGGCTTATGAGAGAGTATTCTATACTTTGTTGCTTCATAATAAAGTGTTACTCATGTTGGATCGAGGCCACAAGAGTGTATCTTATGGCATGTGAGTGAAATCAAAGAATGAAAAAGAATTTTTAAACTTATGGTAAAGAGAAAATTAATGGTTGAAAAAAAAGATAACTTGATCATTTGAAATGTTAAAATGATTAAAGAGGTAATAGTACATTATATATTGTGAAACTATTTCTTTACGATGCTGGTTTATGTTAACAGTTTTATAATTTTGTAAATTCTATGATGCGTTATTTGAACTAGTAGGTGACGAGGCTCAATGATATAATGAATTACATGTCATATAGTTTTTGCTCATTAAATTATTGTTGATTGACTTAGTTGTTTTACTGACATTAAACAATTACAAATAAAACATGATATATTTCATGAAATTATAGGGTAGGAATGAATGATATAGATAATAGCTTCTTTTAATTTGGCTTAGAAAACATAGATTATGAATTCTTTAATATTGTAAAATGTTGGGATGATAATGAGGACATGAGTCTTATATTTGTGCTTCTATTTCACACTCCACTACAATAGTGTTTGCATAAATTCTGTTTTAAGAAAAATGTGATAGATTTTATATGTTTTCTTATTTCGACATCAAAGATGATCATGTGATTAAAATTTATATAGAAAAAAAACGAAATTTCAAAAAAGTTGGTGATGTCAACTGGGGCCTCATTTCAAATTATATCCAATTATTTTATGTACTCCAATTTTAATATAGTTTTATTATATTTTATCGTATTCATATCAATTTGAGATCCTTACGAGTGTCATTTCTATTTTTATTTTGAACAATGGTTATCATTTCACAAATTTGTCCATTAATCTTTTATTCACAAAAATTCCAATAATTTTTCTCATCTTTAATCTTTTTTTTGGTGACTAAAAATATCCTTAATTAATACATTTGTAATTTCCTATTCAATCTCAATTTATCCTTTTCCTTTCCATGATATTCTTGAATAAGATCATATACATAAATTTTATTCATGGCTCATGCATGTAATAATTTAATTAAAAAGAAAATCTTTTAATTAAATGCTATGGTACTATTAATCTTTTAATCATTCAATAGAATAATGATATTCAAAATTTAATTATGTAACTAATATGAAAAGTTATTATGGTTGAAAATGTTAAAGCCTTTTATTTATACCATAAATCTTCCAAAAATAAAGTATCTACCTCTAATTTAATCTCTAAAATTAATTCAAAAATATTTTTTAACTTAATCATTTTAATATCTCTAAAAATAATCATTTTAAATATTCCCATTAATCACTTAAATATTAAATATTCAAACTAATCATTTAAAATTTTATTTTTTCCTAAAGTCATTTAAACATCTCAAAATATTGTAAAGAAATTAAACTTTTTTTCTTTGTATAATTTGATATACTATACGTCATTTTCCTAAAATCATTTATGTCTAGCTTTTTATCCACACCTAGGATTTATATCCTAAGTTTATCCATTTTTTCTATAGTTCTCTTCCCTAAGATTAAGGTTTCAACAGTTTTGATATCGTTATTATAACAACTTCTATTTAAAATAGAATGCCACTAAAGTTTTTAAACTATATCTTTTACATATGAGAAAATCACGTATTTAAAAATCTCTTTATAGTTGAAGTCTTATATGTTTTGAAAACTACAAAAAATTTCTTTTTATTAAGAAAACCATTTTTATGAAAGAATTATTTAAAGCATAAAAGTATGTTCCTTTAAAATTCATAAATAAAGTACTTATTTTGTAAACATTCAAACCATGGTATTTATTTTAATACCCAAAATCAAATTGTCATACAACTTACAATAAAAATATAATTTGAACCATTATTTTAAATATCAAACATATCAAAGCAAACGATAACAAGTTTTTCATAGAACATAAATTATGTTGATGTAGTAACAAATAATATAACTCATAAGTTCCAAATCAAGTTACACAATTTCTAATGTGTGGTAGTAATAATATGTTAATTTCTCACCACTTAATAATCACTCAATACCCTGCAAAATATGTTTATTTTAAGCCAAAATTATTAACCTAAAAATAGGCTGAGCACAATGTCATAGGTTTAGGAGACAAAAGAACAAAAACAAAATACATAATTGGAGTCACACTACATGCCAGGTCTATAAAAGATCGATTTGTTAAAACAAAGAGCATATATTAAACATGCATATAAAACCAAGATGTCAAGAATGTCATGCATAATTTATTTGAAGCTATATAACTGCCTAAATAAAGTTACAAACTTCTATTGTTGGTTGGTGGATAAGAGGCTTATCTCCAATCCATTTGTAGTCAACCATGATAAGAAAAAATTTTCTACCTCCTCTACCTACATTGAAAGTTTCAAGGACATCTATACCCTACATAGAGAAAGGTCAACAAATATTGATGACTTTCATTATAGTAATTATCCTTTAAACTACTATAGCATCATCATAAAATTTAACGAGATGTAGTACATCTTTGGTACATATGGATATTTAAATTGATTCTTCTTATCGAGTTGTTTCATTAGTGACGATTGCTCACTCAATGGACTTTATAGTAGAGAAGTAGAGATCCTAAAAAAGATTACCTCCATATTGTGATGATGTGAAAAATTCTAATAAGGGCCTTACTTTTGTTTTTTAGTGTTAATTGAAGATTTTGGTTATTCCTTTTGATTTAAGGTTTATCTATAGCACTTCACCATATAAGTTAATTAGATGTAAAATTAGGTTTAGAAACTTTTACCCAATATTCATAGGCGTGGCTTTCCTTCAACAGTGTTTCAATTAATGTTTTGAGAACTTTGCATTTAGAAGTTGTGTAGTTGTAGTTCTCGTGACATTTGCAAAGCTTTGTTGTATCTCAATTGTCCTTTGAGAGTGGCCATTGCTCATGATATAATCCATCTTTTTTAATGACAATCAAATTTTTTTTAACAGCATGCTCAAGAGAATACAAAAATATTGAGCTTGGTATCCACCAAGGTGACAATCCTGGGAACCATTTGGGGGAAATTTTTGGTACCCTGTGGTCATTTTTTACCTTAATAATGTAATATTAGAGGCAATGAAGCCTTCCTCTTCAATCTACTAGATAAAGCCAAAGAAAACTCTATAAAGCAAATGACTTTATTGGAGATTTCTTGTGAGGATCTTAGTAAATATTTGGCTAGGTGTTTTTGAAAGTCTTTTAATTAGAGAGACTTATAAGGGTTACTAAGTGAGGAGTTCTCTTAATCTAATTTGTTAATGTCTTCTTTGAATCATTAAAAAAGGCTTTAAGTGATTCAGATTAATGTTGCTTTAGGTTGAGAAGAGACTTAAAAATATTCTGTGCTTAGCATATTTGGGAAATATGATAGGAATAACTTATTGAGTTAATTAAATAAAGAAATTGATTTAGGAGAGAATTTCTATAATTATTTTAAAGATGCATCTTAATGGTCAGTAAAGAAAATTTTGCACCTTATGAACCCAATCATAACATTCAAAGAGACAACTATCTCAAATTTTCTTTAGAATAAATTGGCACTTGAGTTGTCCTGATAAAAAGTGGTGGTGCTTTTGAAGCAAAATGGATTAATTTGGTACAATGTTATTAGGTCTAGACCAACTTAAGATAGTTACGCTTGGTCTGGCTCTATCTAAACCTGATTGAGCACGTTGTGGCTTGATTTGGTATAATCAGACTTGTTTTGGATCCATTTAGCATAGTCAGACTTAGTTTGGTGTGCTTCAGCTTTGTTTGATTATGAGGGGATTACATTGCATAGCTAGGAACAACCATATGAGATTAGGTGTGGCTTAGTGGGGGCTTAGTTAAAAGTAATGAGGGTGTTATGGGGTGACGAGATGTGGATCCTAGGTATGTTTTGAAGGTCTCAAGTATTCATACCACCTGGGCAGCTTCAAGAAGCATAGTGAGATATGGATTCACAACTTAGCATTTATGTAGCATGCACAAGGAGTAGGCAATATACACATGGTGTAGGTAACTATAAGGTTCCTCAAGAAGGGAACACTGAGAGATTCTAAGATGAGAGAAAGGAGAGCTCAGGATCCTCCCAAGCAAAGAATTAAGACGATTTTCAATGTTGAGTGAAGTAGGAGAAGGTCCTTAACAAATCTTAGGCTAAGGGTTTTGAGAAAGAAATCAGTAGTGGAGTCTCATGCACCATCTCCCTCCTTTAAAGTCAAAAAGAGGGGGCTTCTTATATCCATGCTTGAGAAATGGCACCAAGCTAGCTAGGCTTCTCCTCTTCTCCATTATTCTTGTATGATTTGGCATAATGCTTGACAAGGTGCACCTGATAAGTATTATGGTTCTCACGTTTTAGCTTTGACATTTTTTGTTTCTTCATTGCTCAAAGTTTGAAAACTAATTTAAAGCATTATTTGAAAGAAGCATAATTAACCCATCTCTTTTAAGCATCCATACATGCAATAAAAATATAATAATGTATGTCGATATTAATGAAACATAAAAAAGTTATTGCAATAATATATACAATATGATAGTACAAGAAATAAACTATTAAGAATAAAGACAATCAATTATCCATCACACTATTTTCTTAGAATCTCATATTGTATCTCATCTTGACATAAATGTTAAACTATAACAATAGATTAAGCCACTTGTTATTAGTCCAATGACAAAAATAATGTACCATGAATGCAAATAAATATATTTTAGGCATATTATATATTAAGTCAATATCATAAAATTACATGAAAACATTATATGATAAACTTAAAATTAAAATTTTAATTTATGTTTTATTTCTATTAAATACCTAATCTTTTTGTTTTCAAAAAATCATTTAAATTTATTTTAACTCTTTCTTTTATGTTTTCTTGATTTATTTTCTCTTTTAGTTGGTTTTATGGAAAGAACCTTTCACATTCTTAATTAAAAGTTGGGTCCATTCCCCTTAACATGTCATTTTGAATAGTCTTTATCTTTTGGCATCATATAAAGAATATACTATTCCATAGCACAATCTTATTTTTGTAAGTTACGTTACTTTGGACAACTACTATCTATTTATTTGTTTTTAAATAATACTTATCCTTTTTTTAATTAACTCTTATTTTTACTTTATTTATTTTTCTTCTTTTATTCAAATTATGCACTATTTGTTCTAAATCTCTTTTTCCTTTTTTTTTCCTTTAATTGGCATAACAAAATATTAAAACATTCTTTTGCACAATAACACTTAAAAATAAACAACTAGCAATATAAATTCATGCCAAATCAATCATTAGTAGTTAATAATAGTACAAGTAGGGATCACAATGATCCTCAAATTAATGAAATGCAATTTATTTTAGAATGTTATCACTAGACGATAATTAATAATATATTAAATATATGTACTCATGATATTAAACTTATCTATCTTAATTTTGATTAGCAGTAGTCTCACCTTGATATTGATCTTTTCTCAATTTGTGTGCTTTCCTATGAGCACAAGTCATCTTTTTTCTTGATCTTTCCTTGATTAGTATTAGTAGCACAAGCGCTCTTCTTGAATTTCCTCTTGCTCAGCAATAACATCTTTCAAATCTCTTCCTTCCTTTCTCGCTCTCTCTTATAACTTAGGTATAATACTTTCCCATAATTCTTTTTCCAAAACTTCCAGTGGTATACAACCTTTCTCTTTTTAACTATATATCATTTTTTGGGAGAAAGTATAAAATAGTCTGTTAAATTTTACAAAAATTATTAAAACTTCTTTAAAAATCTTGATAATTCATAATATAAATAAAATTATATTTTATTACAAATTTGAAATGCTATATTTTGCCTTGTAATCATCTTTTGTATGCAACACATTGATCATCATGCATTGATTAACGAACCATTTTTCAAGTAAGATCCCATTGAGAAAGTTGAAGTTTTGTTGTGAAATTAATGTGGTATGATCAATACACAATTTAACAATGATATTGTCAAGTTTCTCCATGTCATATGGATTTTATCACGAATCGACATGTGCATATTCTCTTGATTACAATGAACATTCATCTAAAAAGGTCTAAAAGCTTTGTTTAAATATGTTTATAGAAGACTTGATTGAGAGAATTCTAATCATTTGGTCATGATAAATGAAGGCTGTTTTATAGCCAAATCAAATAATATAGTCTTAGGCATTTTTTATTTTAGCATTTATTGCAACATCAATTGTACTTTCTTGATCATGAACATTTATAGAAAGACTTTGAAAATACATACAATTCACCCTCTTGCACAAGACAAGCATATAATAGATTACTTCAATTCTTTGTCAGCATTGGGCTATCATGATTGACCCTTGGGTTTTTTAACTAAGTGCTAAAGTAATCAAAGACTTGGTGATCATTACTTTTTCTATATGTACAAAGTGGAAAAGCATTAAGGCTGTTTTGAGCCCCTAGTTGATTCCATTGTTTAATTTGAAAAACTACTATTGGCATCATATCAAAAGCCAAACAATTCTTTTGTTTTGTTTATTATTTTACAAATGTTAGTTTATCTTTATATTTTTTTTTGTATTCTTTAAAAACGTTTGGAATTATTATTTCTTTAATATAAAAAACAAGAAAATAATCTTATTACACCATTTCAATCACATTTTACTAATAAAAATTCCTTTCAACAACTCATATAAGATCTTATTCTTCAAACTCTTCTTTATCAATTCTTTAAACTATAGTAATTATATAGAATAACTAAAAAAAAATTCTTTTGAAAATCATTTATAAATTTGTCATTTTCAAATTCAAAACAAAGATAAGAGGAGTCTTGAGTTAGACAAAAGTTGATTTTGTATTAACCATTTCATTATCATATTTTAAAGAAATCATAAAAGGTTTACAATGATTTGTCATCAGAACAATACCTTTGTAACACATACAAATACTGTAAGGTATTAAAAAAAACTTTTTTTTTTTTTTTACAACTTATCTTTTATTATTATATGCGTAAAGCTCAAAAAGTGATTAAAATCATATACATTAACATATGTAGTGTTTAATAACCAAATAATTCAAAGATAATATTAATTAATTCAAAATCAAACTTTTGTTTTAAAGTTCTCTTGAAATCAAGACTTATTCATTTCAAGTTAGCTTAGCTAAAAAATGGTTGGTTACCCAATTGCAAATTCTACCTCTATCAAAATCATATATCATTATTAATATGCATTTAAACCATATTTAAAACAGTTAGTAAAGTTGCACAATTATTAAAAATTCTATTAAAAACTACTATTAATAAGTAATGTTCGGAAGTTTTTTGAATAAATTTTAATTAATTCTGAAATATAAAAATAAGTAATAATAAATTAAAGAAAAGGACAAAACAAGAGATTCCCTCCCATAACGTGCAACCATAGAGGGCAACCTCCTCATACTTGCTCGAACGCCTCGTCCGCGTGCCCCATCTCCATCTTCCTCGTCTCGGGCGTGGCATCTTGGCTCACTTCGTCGAACATCTCAACAACCACCTCGATTTCTTCGCTTCGAGCAGGAGCGGCAATATCGATGACGCCGTGATTGAAATCCGGCACCACGGCGGCCCGGCAGAGCGGGCAGTTGGCGCTGGATTGGAGCCACATGTCGACGCATTCGATGTGGAAGGCGTGACCGCAGGCGGGAAGGAGGCGGAGGAGTTCCCCAGCGTGGAATTCGGCCAAGCAGACGGCGCATTCGGAGGGAGAAGTTCCGGATGGGAAGGCAGGGGATGGGAAGAGGAAGGTTGGTATGGCGGTGATATCGGAAGGTTTCAGGGCTGAGGTGGGCGTTGCATAGAAGGAGAGGAGGAGGGCATTGGGTTGACGGCAGCGGAGGCAGCACTTGATGACTAAGACGTAATAGATGAACATGAATATGGAGGTCATGAGGATTCCGAGGACAGCGATGACGGTGATGGGTGGGTTCATAGAGGAGTAGGAGTAGGAGGAAGAAGAAGAAGAAGACTTGAGGATTGGTGGGAGCCGGAGATGGCGGCAATGCAAGCATAAACGGGAGAAAGCAGGGGAGAGGGAAGACCTGGACTTCAGTTCTAAATGTGATGTTTTTATACAGGTGGGATGGCGTGTGAATGGAATTTGGGAGATGGGGAGTTTAGGGTCGGAATTGAAGAGCGAAAGGGTTTATAATGGCGGTGAGGGAGCAAAAACGAAGAGGTGATGCGTTACGAGGAAGATCCGAAGCGTGGTTGGGAAGGAAGACAGCTGGGAATTGGGAAGAGTCTTGTTTTCAGTCATTAAAGAAGAAAGGGAAAGAAGAGTCCCAGACTTTAAGCCAAGTTTTTCTTCATGGAATCCAGTAAAGAAGACGCGAAATTTCCACCGTAGGCGAAGCATAAAAAGATGTTTCGAGGTTTATTAAACTCTGCTCTCAGCGTTCGGTTTCGTTACATTTTTTAAGATTTTTAAAAAAAAAAATTCTTTAAAAGCATTTTTTGAGAATTTTTTTATGTGAAAATACTTATTAAATTTATTTCATAAAATTTCTGTGCCTTTTGATTGAAAAGAAGAAAACGCTTTTGAAAATCAGTTGTGAAAATACATATTAGTGAGAACTTGAATTAATGCATTTTGAATCTCAATTCTATTTTTTTGAAAAATCTTTCTTTTTAACTAAAAAAGTATCAAAATCTCAACAAATATATTTTCTTTTTAACACCGCTCATCACTCTAACGGACCAAGATCCATTGCAATGCACTTAACACAAGCCCAAGAAAGGCCCAATAAGTTAAACCAACTTATCACCATTATTAGTCATCGAACTAATCTCACAAGTGGCACCTCAAGTGGTCCACAAACACAAAATTTCATGATATGCTTTGAGGCAAGATTACTCCATTTGGAGTCTTAACGTAAGTGTTTGTAGGTGTCATGAACCAACCAAAGGAGGAGCTTTTGTTTTTTGCCAAAGATGGCAACTAATGATGTTCTTGACATAAAAAAAAATGTTACTATTAAATACTATTGAAAAATTTTATTTTTGATAGATATGTTGTTAATTAAAGCTTAGTTAAATGATTGATATTTTAAAATAATTAAAATAGTATTTAATATTTTGTATTATTGATTATTGATTTATTTCTTCTTGAGAAAAAATTTCATCTTTTTTCCAATTGGATAAAACCTTGTTATTAAGATAATATGAGTTTGAACTCTCTTTATCTTCAAGACAAAATGTTTAAACAAATTCAACATTAATAAATCAGAATCTCTTTATTAGTCGTGTTGACCCATTTTTCCTAATGTGAGATTTAGCACACAACACTATAAAATAGATTAGTATGAGTTACTAGTTAGCAAGGAGGAGAAAGAGTTAAGAATAGAATATAAGTTATTAGTTTTTTAAAAAAAGAGAATAAATTACTAAAAATAAGAAATAAAAGAAGATGAAATAAGCCCCTTTGTTATCTCCACCTTGGCATTTGAATAGGCTTGTTGCCTTCTTCTTTGGTGCCCAAGTTAAACCAAGGTGTCTAGATTTATCAAATAGCTTTTATCTTTAATTGGTTATAAAGTACAATAAGGTGGGTCCAATTATTTTTAATAGTTACAACTTTAAAGATTGTTATGAAAATTTATTGAAAATCTATAAATTATCATATAGTTTTGTTAGTTTGAAGTTATTTATGTCAAATAATAGCCTTTGCATAGTTTAAAATAAGCAAGATGATTTTTGGATTAACATGATTGCCCGACATTTTAAAAGATTTCATAACTATGTGGTTTTAATGAGTCAAAATATGAATTGACATAGAAGGAAAGGGTAATTGAATCTGAAAAGGTACAATAATAATTGAAGAGATTTATCAAAATACAATAGATGAAATCATGATCTAATACAACAAATGGTGGTTTATGCAAACGAAACTAATGATAACTAAGTGATATAAAATAATAGTGTCAAAGTTTATCACTATAAATGGAAACAAAATTATTGATATAAAACAAAAAGATGTTTATAATAAGATAATTGTGAAGTAAACATTCTTTGAATATAAAATTAAGTTGAATGTGATGAAAATAAGATTAATTAAAGAAAGTAAATTATTATCTTTGAACTTCAATGAAAACATCAATGTTGGTACAAAAAATATCATGTCTTAGGACATAATCAACATCAATAAACACGAGAGCTGAAATAATATAAAAAAATAAGAAAAATAAATAAAACATAATAATTTTGCATAAAAAGTTTAATTTAAAAAACTTTGATAAACTCTTTTATTTATGAAAGGAGGTACATCAAGATCTTTATATTGGTAAAAGGAATAAAACTTGAAAAAAAGTTTAAACATCATGAAAAACAGTATTGCAAATGATTAATAAGAAAGAAAGCCTAAAAGAAAAGAGAATAAACACAAAAAAAAAATTGTTCCTCATTTTCTTAGTCCTTCATATTTATAATGCATTTTTTTTGCTTTAACATACTCGATCAATTTATGAAAGGTTAGTTATATTTGTTAGCTCTAAACTTTCTCAAGACAAGATAGAAATATTGATTGTAATTGTTTTCAAACACTCATCATTTTAAATTGGATCTTAGTAATTATTTATTAAAACATTATACTTTATCACATAATATAGATAGTTGAAGGAAGATAATACTTTTGTGGATGTTCTTAATTAAAAAAAATTAATTTTTGGATTAAGAAAACCCAAATTTTCCGTGGATCTAAAATTGGAGAAAAATTACAATATAGTCATAATCTTGTTTTTATGATTTATTTGAGTGCATCAATTTAAAATAATTCTTATAAATATGTAAAGAAATTTTGCAAGTCTTATATGTAAAAAAAATTTAACCACAATATTTATAGTTTATGAAATCAATGAAAACTCTTATGCTTTGAACTATGTAATACTATAATGCTATATAAAATTGATAATAAAATAAAGCTATTTATTTCTAATTTGTACATCTAACAAAAAGACTAAAAAAACATGATTTTTTTCAATTTTATTTTTTTAATATTTATTTTTGTTTTCATTATAATCTGACAAACAATTAAAATTTAGGAAAGTTGTCCCAATCGGTTCAGACTATGCATTCAAACGGCCCAACCATTGTATTATTTGGGCTATATTGGGCTACTAAAGAGTTAACCAATTTTATGCATACTTTTGCTACCATTCTTGCATTAAAGCATTCATGTAAGTTTGGTTCTTGCACATTGCTACACTTGTCATTGATGATGAAAAAAGAATAAAACATTTTTAACATACATGCAACTTAACTAGATATTCATTGTTGTTGACAAAGTAGGATTGTTTGATGGATTTTTGTCATAACTCGATTTATCACACTAAGATTATTTATCTTTGTACCTGTATATTTACAAGTTTGTCTCAACTTTAGCAAATGTTCATCATTGTCGATAAAGTCAAATTTTTTAATGGATTTTTTTCATAATTTGATTTTATCATACTAAGGTTATTTATCTTTGTACCTGTATGATATAAGTTTATCAAGAATCATTTCTTATTTTTCTCAATGATCATTCTTTTCTCTTTGATTCTCAAATGTTAATAACCAACTAAACTTGGTTTATACTCAACTCACACTATATGATAGTAGATATCGCCTTTATTATGTAAATGTATAATACCTCTTCATGAAACATGTTTTATCTTAAAAAATATATAAATATTTTTAGACCATGATCAGAAATATATAGACTAAATAATATCTTTGTATTTTTAATATATGACAATTTATTTTGTACTTATGAACTATTCATTATCTATTGAATCCACAATTGGGACATCATCTAATGCTTATTACTTGAAAACAATTACATGTGAAGGCAAAGATGCTTACAAGGGCAGTAAGTAATGGTTGAAAGGAAGCAATTTTCAACAACATTTGTCAAAATTTGTGATGGAGACAACAATGTCAAATCAAAATTGCATGATAAAATGAGAATATATATATATGTATTCTCAAATTAAAAAAAAACATATTTTATATTTTTTTATTCTTTTTTATCTTTTATTTTTTTTTCTTTGGGCAAAACATTGAAGTTTGCAACCACAAAATAAAAAGAAAAAAAATAGAATAAAATTGAAGAAATTTTCACAAAAAAATTATTTATATAACCAAAATAAACAAATTTTAATGCTTTGTTTTTTTCAAAGAACTATTTTCAAAAGCACAAAAAATATGTCAAATTAATCCTTACATAATAAAGACAAACTTAAACAAATGCCTCTTGGTGAAAATGGTTGATGTTATGTGATTGAGACAACCATCACAATGATCTATATGTGTGTTTGCGACAATTTATAATAGCAATGGTTGTTGATATGTGGCAATGTAGGTGGCTAGAGGACATAGCAATAGAAGCATAGTCAATAATATTGATTAATTTCAACAAGAAAAAGTAAAGTCAATGGCGATCGTCTCGATGGCCAACAATGAGCAATGGTAGTTAAAAGCAATTAATTAGCTACGTAGCAAGTGAAAATTTGTTGATCAATACTTAAATTTTATTTGAGGAAGACATATTTGATTTTTTTATTTATTATTTATTCTTCATTCAAGTTCCTAATCACAAATCAATTTTAAACATATTCATATTAAATTTAATAATATTTGATATTATAAATTGAAAAATTCATTCACTCACATATAAAATGTCGAAAATTAGTTCATAATATGACATGAGTTAAATTTGACTCATTGTTTAGTTTTATCATTTTGATTGAAATTAAAATTCAATCTAAACTTTGCACAATCTTTGATATTTAGAAAAATTGTGACTCTTAATCACATTTCTAATTTGATGAATTGTTTTTATTTACTTCTTTAAAAGTTATTCCAATGATAGGATATGAAACTAGGCAATTGAAGAGATAATACTAACCTTGGTTATTACTAATTTTTAATTAAATGTGCAAGAAAGCAAAAAATATCAATGCAAACCATGAACAAACTAAACATAGCATCATCCATGGTGATGCTTTTTATTTTTTTTAATAAATAAATATATAAACTTGAGTTTTAGAAATCAAATCTTATGTTTAAAAAATATTAACTTTCAAAAATCAATTACCCAAATCATTTTTCAAGCTAAATGAAATTTTCTAAAAGATAAAACCAACATCTAAACATTACATATTTCTATAAAACCACATATGCCTATTTCCATGCATATCATATTCAAATTTGAGCCAAGAGAAGGTAGGCAATTTGGGAAAAGTAATATAAAATAAATTAATAGGAAAAAAAAAAAGAATGTTACTATAAAATTAAACCTATTTCCTCTAACACCTACCCTACTTTTTATTGAAAGGAACATAAAGAGTTTTCTTATTTTTAATTTGTTTTATACACGATAATGACCTCAATCAGTGTGAGCTTAGATACAGAACTCATTACGTATCCATGGGTTCATGAATCTCCCCTAAAAGGGCCCTTATAATTTATTGAAAATACATTTGATTAAAATATAAATAAATAATTTCAATTAATATATATGAATTATCCTTTTTCTATTTTAAAATTGTTATTGGTCTCAATCTACATTTGCTAAAGTTCAAAACGTTGGGTTCATGAACCTTCCTTTAAGTGTCAGCACCTATGTTTTGTGAGAAAAATAGACCAGTAAAATTAATAAATCAGAACCTTTTATTCGGGTTAGAATTTTTTTCTTTTGCAATCTCACCGTCGAAAGTGACACGTGTTTCTTAAAGGCTTCATTTACCTTCGCATGCATTCCACAGGTTTGCAAAATGTTTTCTTGGGAGCGTTAACAGAATATATATATATATATATATATATATATATATATATATATATATCTTATTCATGTCTTACGGATATTACTTGGATTACTTTTAATATAAATATGGTTGAATGTTAAATTAATTAATAATTATAAGTTAACTAATAAAAATTGAATTAAAAAATATTAAGAAATTATGTTAAAAAGTTATATATATGATAAATATGTAATAGGCAAATATTTAATGAAATGATTAAAATGCTTTTTTTAATTTTTCAGTAAAATAGAATTTTTTTAAATATTTTTAAATATAAACCATCTCTTATTTTTCATTTATTATTTCTTAATGTTTTAGATTGCAAAAATATAGTTCAAAATTTAATTAATCAAATGCTTGTTTACATATTAAAAATAAAAATAAAATTTTAAAATAATGTATCTAAAAGCCTTCATTGTAATTAGACTCTACTAAAAAAGATCATGTAGGAAGAGTAACCAAAAAAAAGTTTCATATGAGATAGAAATTAAGAGAGAAAAAAGAGATAAATTTTATTTATTTTTTGTGATTAGTAAATTGCTTATTTTTATGATCTTTAATCTATACCAAAGATATTATTAAACTATTTGAACATTCTCTATAACAAGATTTTCTATTGCTTCATATGAAGAATTATTGGATGTTAGTCAATCCTCGGGATTATCATCACAAATCTTTGATAGTTGTGGCCAAGTTTTCTATGAAAACATTATTCGTAAAAATTGGATAGAATGGTAAAAAATCTATAATGTAACATAAAAATTATGTTAAAAATGAGAAAGATAAGAGTACCACAAGGATGCTAATTTTCACTGATTGATAGTTAAATATCCATGTTATTCGGTCGTCATTTTATGACAAAAAAATAACATTTTTTTTTGTCCTGGTTGATCTAAAAGGGAGAAAATTAATGATAATTTTTGACAGTTGAGCATTATTACATCTCTAGATGCACAAGTTATGACCTATATTAGTCTTCTCTTTTCCATCGATATGTAATCACCTGTTCTACACTCATCAATTGTTATGCCTATAATACCAATAAAAATGAAATAAATAAAACAAACTAAAATATTACTAATTTTGCTAAATCTTGTGGTAGCAATAATTATAACCCAAGTATTCTAATCATTTTACATTGTTATGCAAATGAAAAATAACTAAAACTATTAATATGTCAATTTCATTTATTGCTCCCTTAAAGTCCTATGAAACACATCAATGTATTTTAATGATATATCTAAAATAGATTAAGTCAATTGTCATAGACTCGTCAAGCAGAACTTACATAATCTTAACACAATATTACATATTTTTAGAACATACCATATATTAGTTCTATATGATATCTATTTGAAAATAATAAAAGAGCAAGCAATAAAACTTTATGTATCAAGAATACAATGAAATGAATTTTTAGTTTGAAACTTAAATTCATGTCTTTTTAGTTTTGATCAATCTATTCACCTTTATAAATGATTAAACCTATCTTTTTATGATATAGGCTTTCATCTCTAATATTTGAGCTTCAATGATTGAGTTTACTTGGCCAACTCTCTCATCTCCAGGTGCACAATTACAAACTCTCTTTGCTTTCGACTATACCCATCATGAGTCTCATTGACCTAGATCCCTAAGATCATTAGAACCCTTGTCAATTTCTCAATGGTATCCCACTTAAAACCTTATCCTAAATAATCAAATCATGGTTCATTATATAGATGTTTTTTGAGCAAATCCACTTTTCTTTTTTAATTTCCTTTGACAAACCTTTATTTGCTAAATTTTATTCCCAACATTAATTGTCTTTTACTTCCAAGTGCCATACTCATGTATCCATGCATACTTTATAATAATGAATTACATAAGCATAACCTTGTACGACTATGTAACAAAAGTTTAGATAAATAACTTATTAAAGAGTTCCAAGCACAACTTATGAAGCGCAATTTTCATAATACCTCAAATATCAAAACATATGCACCTTGCACTTTGTAGATACTATATTCATAAAAAAGTTTCAAATTTTTCATAAAAAAGTAATTGTACCATATTATAAATATCAACCAAATGCATCAAGAGATATATTGTTTACTTATTGTAATTATTAGATATAATGGACACTCATTTGCAGTTCTTTCCATTACGAAAATATCTTATATAATAGGTAGTGTGATGTAGTTAATATTCCATGCTAAAATTTTATTATACTTAATCAACTTTGGATGTTATTAGTAAAAGCTTGGTACCTTAACCAAGTTATTATCATTATTTCAAATAATCAATCTTTAATTTTAAACCCACTAAATTTTTAAGTAATCATTAATGCCACCTAAATGAAAATTAATAAGTATTTTTAGATGTATTTGAACATCTTGAACCTTCTAAAATATATATCTAAGAGTCAATTTCACTTGAAATTAAATTAATTTGTAAACTCGAGTCATCTAACCCCTGATCAGTGTTAGCTTATTTCTCTTAGACTTAAACCAAGTGAGCCATCATAAGAAGAATTAATATAGTTTAGATTACCTCTATAATTCTTTATCACTAATTTTAGCTATATTATTAAGCACAAATGTTTCTTTAACTATATATAGATTTTCTAATAATTCTAATTTTATTATATATAAAGCATTCAATCCAATTTTTAGTGCAGAAAATGCATCTATTTATTGGGATACATCATTGTCATTGATTTTATTTATAGGATTGATGAATAAAAGATCTATTACACTGAATGTTTTGAATTTTCATATGATTAAATCATCCAATGAATTAAATAGAATATATACATAATTGAATAATCAAACCTTTTATACAATTAGGCCACCTAATATCTTGATTTTGAAAAGAGCATATATATATATATATATATATATATATATATATATATTAAAGTAGAGTTTAATGAATATTTACTAGAGTATGACTCTGTAAGAAAGTTTTTTTGTGGGTGATCTGTCTACGAGATGTTCTCACCTCGAGACCTTAACAACAAAAGTAATAACATCAAAAGTAAAAGCATGATAATGGCGAGGAGCAAAGGAAGAATGTGAAGAAAAATTAAAAGAGAGTTTCTATCACAAGAAAATTGAATTTTGCAAAGGTTTTTTCTAGGGGTTCTAAATTCATGAAATTTTGATTCTTAGTTTTTTAATTTTTAAAGTTTTGAATTACTTTATATATCATTATCATTTATTTATATAGAGATATAGATATAATAATTAATTATAAAATAATAAATATATGATTTAGAATAGAAATCTAAAATTCACAAAAAATTACAAATTTTATAAGTCTGGCTTAATCCCATGACTATCCATGTGCGCATGCTCACTCCTTTACATCTATATAGTTGCACCAGTGGGACTGTTCACACACATGGGCATTATTCTTACACATACTTTGTGACATGTAGAATGCATGCACAGTTGGTAGCCAATGCTACATGTGTGCCTTTTCCACATAGAGGGAGTCTAATAAGTTATACTCTTCTACATGTACACCCACACCTCCACACATGTTGTTTGACCAATGTTCCTAATGTTAGCCTCTACTCATGTTCTAGTGTGAGGATCTTACTATTTCGCATTATATTAGAAGAAAAGGTTCGAGAGAAAGAATGAGATGGTGTAATCCTTAGGAAATAGCTTTGGTTATCATACTATATGATAGCATTATTGGATAATACAATTAGCTTAAGAAAGAATTATCTAAGAAAAAGACTATATAGCTTGAAAGGAAGTGTCATGCTCGTATCATATGATATGGTTTAGTGAATATACGGTATGATAGTATTGCAACAAAAGAATTAATAAGGAAAAATATTATAGAATGAAATAATAATTAAGAGATCATTTTTAAACTCATTAAATTCAAAATAAATAAAAAATTGAGGAGAGAAAACAAAAAGGACAAAATCGATGATGCAAAATGAAGCGGGTAAGGCTGTGCAATGGATTGTGCATGAAGAAAAGGCTGCAATCATGTCAAAGTGTGCACTAGATAAGTGCCCACACGCATGTTGGGAAGAACAAGTGCACGCGCAGCACACGTGCACCAGTCAGCCACCTACCATGTTGTCATAGCCAATAAGCATGTGGTAGGTTGCCCGTTCACTTGGACAATCCCCTTAATGCAACTGTATAGCTTCATAGTGTAAGACACACAAGCACAAACAAGTGTGTATAGGTGCAAAATTTGTATAATTTTTCAAAATTTTAATAAAAATGAAAAAATAGAAATAAAAATAAGGGAAAAAAGTGAAAAATGATAATGCAAATGAAATAAAAATGGAATCATGAAAAATAAGTAGCGAGTTAAAAGAATAAGAAAGTGAAAATAAGATTTCTTCCAATTATATTATTCCATGATAGATGAAATAAAAGAAAAATAACACTGACAATAAATTAGATCATTAAAAAATAATAGTAATAATAAACTGGGTTATTAAAAAAAAAATAAGGTGAAAATAAATTAAATTATGAAAAACAAGGTAAAAAGAAAATGATATAGGAGAGGGATTTTTTTTACCAACAAAAAAATTTACATATGAATTTTTTTTTTAAAAAAAAACTTCACAATCATAAATATTTTAATATATCTTTACTCTTTAAAGTAAAACCACCATTTAATTAAACGAAACTATAGCCTTAGTTAACTTTATCGAAGGTTCCCCGCCGGTGCGCCCGTGCGCCCGAGATTTCACGGATAAGGCACTGTTACACGCCAGCATTAGTCGAAGCTTCTTAAGACAAAAGCTTCCCTTTTTTATTCAGTCAAGGCTTACGCACAGGAACGGTCAACCGTAGAATTTTTCTTGAGGTTGGACCTTCTCGAAGCTCAAAACTTTTACAAATGAAGCAGATAAGAACCTTCCTTTCATGTCCCCTTACGGTATCAATTTCTATAGAAACAAATGAACCATCCAACTCTTAAAAGAATATAACAAAAAAAATATATATTTGGATGCTTTCGGTCTCATTAGGAATAAATCACATTCGATGTGTGGTCAACGTTATTTGGCCCCTTTTCAAAAGGTTTTGTCAATGTTTTGCATGTAGCTTTTTGAGTCTTAGGAGAGTATTCACTTCGATCGTTCACAAGTATCTTGACCAAGTTAGGTGACAAAAGTTTGTTACATATAGCTCTTATTTTCGATTAGGTAGCACATGTTTGCATGCATATTATAAGGACATACTTATATAGCATCACTTGTAATAATTTTAAAGTCACATGTTTTCAAATATGTTAGTTAAAGAAGAGCAAGGTCGGTCTATTATGTCGCAAAAACAAAAAATAGATAGAAAATGTCACATGTGACTTGTGTTTATAGTTGAGTGCTTTACAAAAAAGGGTATGTAGGCATTATAACAATTACATGGTCTTGTAAGGAATATAAAGACCATGTCAACATGATGTGTACATTTGTGTCTCAAGAAAAATCTTAATCATGTGACTAAGTGATGGCATGTAATAATTAATCATTAATTGATTATCACCTTGCATGTATTAGACAAAATTATATTTTTTATTTTATAAAACAATATTATCTTATAGGCTTATTAACCTTGCTTACATGAGATTTAGAAAATTAGATTGATATTTTCTTTGTGACTTACAATATTATCAATAATTTTTGTCAAGTTAAGTGATATAAGATATTCAAATCATAATCTTTAATCTATTTTAAATATTTTTTTTGTTTTATATTTTATTCTTTCTAAGTAAAAATATAATTTATGCTTTGATGATCAATGTAAACTTATTTTTTATTTCATATAAATAATGTCCCAAATTTTTTTAATACAAAAATAATAGTTATCAATTCTAAATTATGAATTACATAGTTTATATCAAATGATTTTAATTGAATTGATCAATATGTAATTAATTCATCATTCTATTTTAATACATAGTCCAATCCTTGATATAATCTATTACTAAAAATTTGATAACCTTTATTTTCTTTAGATAGGTTAAGAATTTGGACTATAGTCAAATTCTCATTTAAAGATTGAAAACTTTCTTCACAAGCTTGATCTCATTCGAATTTAGTTGTTTTATATGTAAATTTTGTTAAATGAATCACTATTAGAGAAAATCCTTTTATAAATGTTTGATAATATTCACCTAACTTAAAAAACTCTATATTTCTATCACTGTAATGGGTTAAGTCAATTCATAATTGTTGAGATTGTTGTGGATCCACAAAAATCACCTCTTTGCACATTATATGTTATAAGAATGAAACTTGAGATAACCAAAATTTGTATTTTTGAAAATATGGTATGTAGTTGATTTTCTCGTAATGTTTGTAGTATAATATATAAATAATTTTTATGTTCTTCTATAGACCTTAAATATGTCAAAATCTAATCAACAAAAATGATCACAAATTAATATAAATATTTCTTAGTATTTTATTCATGAGATTTATGCAGATAGTTAATGTAATAGTTCAACTAAAATTCAACACCAATAATTCATAATGTCTAAAAGTTATGCAAATAAAAGTCTTGATATTATTAGATTATTTAACTTTTAATTGGTACTACTTTAATCTCATATCAATTTTATAGAAGATAACTACACTATATAGCTGATCAAATAGATCATTAATTTGGGGTAAATGATATATATTCTTTATCATAATTTTGTTTAATTCTTTATAATCAATTCACATTCATAAACTATTGTCTTTCAATTTCACAAATAATATAGATGTCTCCATGAAGACACATGGTGACAGACGAAACATTTATTTAATGATTTTTTTAATTTATAGTTTTACTTATTATAATTCCACTTGAGGCATTTTATATTAACCTTTTAATATTGGTTTTGGATCAGGAATAAATAAATCTTATATTCGATTTCCTCGTGTAAAAATATCTTAACAACTGCTTGAGAAATCTATGAACATAATCACAAGCCATTTTGATTTAGTACTTTAATATACATGAGATATCACTCTCTTATATATTTTATTTTTTATTTTTTATTTATATCATAGTTACATTTTCAACAAAGTTTTTATGTTAATCTAATATATTGAAATCATTTAAGTAATTATCTTTTCATTATAAGAATTTGGGCCATTTTTGATGATCATCGTAAATCTTTTGTGATGATCATTTAAGTAATTCCACACATGGAGTGGTTTTTTTGCTATGGAGAAAGCCATTACTTGGGAAACAATTGCAAAGTTATCATCAACATTTTTATGTAAAGATAATTTTTGTCACACCTTACTTATATTAACTATTAATTTTCATAATAATCAAATTATATAAAAAGTGAGAACATAATTTATTTCTAAGGTAAAAAATGATAATACTATTACTTTTCATATTTTATTATTATTTTATTTCCTTAGTTATACTCATTGTCACATTTCTATGTTGGTAGCATGTTCTATTATATTAGCAAAATGAATATTAAGTAGAATGTTTAATAAATAAATTTGAATAAAAAATAATATTTGAATGAGAGTGATAGAATTAAATAAATATAAAATAAATTAAATAAAGTAACATAATGGTGTTAATAAAATACCATACATCTCATATATATCAATAAGTCACTAATGTACTGTTGAAAAATGATAAAACTTATTGTCATATATTTTCACATATAACCATCACTTGATACAGTAATATATATATATATATATCAAAATATAATGCTAATGCATTTGTCAATAGTTCTTTATTTCAATAAATCTTTATTCTTATATTATCACTTCTAGATTCATCTACCTAAAGTCTTGGAGATAAGTTTTGTTCTATTCTTTCAATGTAGAACAAAATAAATGAAATTAAATATGAAATGGTTTTATTAAAAAAAAATTAATATAGAAGAATAAAGATCTTAGAAATCAATTATGAAACTTTTTTAAAACTATAATAATGCTCAAACAATAGAGGTGAAAATTCTAAAACTTAGCTGAAGCACACATCTTACTTAGACAATATGTGAAAATAACATTAGTTTATTTTTAGGTGATTTTAAGTACAATTTATAGTATAGTAATACTTAAAAAAGACTTATAATACAATCATAATGTTACCAACTATTTTAAAAAATAAACAAACCTATTTATACACATTATCTAACTAGAAGGACTATGTCACTTACCTAATAAAAAAAATCTACCAAATTCCACCAAACAATTTATCCATTGGCTCACAAGTCAAACAATCCATCCTAAAAATATTAAGATTTTTTTTAATCTTAATTTATAAAGACAAAGCTTAATTAATTATATGCTAATCTTCTCTCTTCTCTCCAACTTGCACAACTATAAGCCTTGCAACAGTTTGCAAAATCTCATGCACAGCTGATGTATTATGTTAGAGATTAGTCAAAGAATCGATTAACATCTTTCATAATCCACACCCTATTATTTCAATTATTCTATAGCACACCATAGGGTTAGTTAAGAAACTCAAGCAAAAATAAAAATGAAAAGAAATGTGTTTCCATCATCTGGATGAAGCCTCGGCTTGGCTGGTTCAATAATTATAAATAATTAGCAGTGGTCATTTCAAACTTTTCTACTTAAGAGGCTTTGATGCTAAGCAAAGTGCTGACCATTCTGCAGAGATGGAAATTTTTATAACAATACATGTCATCAACTAACCCAGGTTTGGTTTGTTAGGAAAAATTACTAATAAAAGTATTTTTAAAATATTATTTATGAGAAAATATATGATGCCAATAAATAAAAATATTTTAATGAATTTTAGATCCCTTAATAAACTGTTAAAATTAATTATTCACGCATAAAGATAAATAAGGATGAGAATAAAAGAAAAAATTATTAGTAGTGAATACAAATATCCATCGCTCTTTAGCATCATAGTTAAGTCATCATAGTGTCTCAGCCACCTTAATCGTTAAAGTTCTCTTTAAAGTAAAACTATTTTATTAAAAGCAAGAAGTATAATGTTGCATTTTAAAGTGTGTTAGACTAAATTGACCAATATGCTTTAACATACATATCTAATGTGAATATTAAATCGACATTGTAGTAAACTAAATGAGTACTATTTTAAACAATAATACTTGTATGTTGTTGGAAAACAAAGATGAAATAATCTTATACAAGTGCCCAAATGATTAGTATAGAAAATTCACAACTTTGATTAAATAACATTCGATATTAGAATTAAATGCTATAACGTTCTTAAAAGGCATTGCTTAGATTGTCAAGCATGAGAAATTTGAGTAACAATAACTCTCTAAGATAACATACAAATTTTTAATAAAAATATCTCAATTTGAATATTAATATATTCGGTAGTTATACCTTTCTAATCTTTAATCTATATATATCAAATTAATATTTTCAATTTTAAAAATATTAAAATAAAATAATAAAATTTTACTCATTATTTTAAAAACTTATCATTTTATAATGGAATTTAGAATTTAGATATGACTCAGTAATCAAGAGAAAAAAAAAAAATCAAGGAAACTCGATTTTAAACCTGACCATTGCGGTGTTGGCCATCATGAGAGCATCTTTCCAGAGAAGGTGCAGGAAAAATCGAAGAAGATTCGCTGCTCTTTTTTTTATACCTTAGACTACAGAAAAAGATATAATATGAAGTTTTCCTTCGTTCGACCAAACATCTGCGTTGCACCTAATGAGCTCCCATTAATTTATTCAAAGCAAAAATATCACAAAGGGCAAATATATCACTAAGAGAAAAAGCATATTACATAAATTAAATTGAAATATGACATTTTAAATCTTTTAGAAATAAAAATTAAAAGATAGATGTCAGGTTCATGTGAGAATTTCATTTATGATTAAAATGATTTATTCCCATCAAGCTTCACTCCAAACAATCGTTATTATGTGTGTTTAGAGCATCTGAAAAATGCTTTGCATATGAAACATCAATCAAATCATTGTCATATAAAATATCAAATAAAATATAATCAAATTATATGATGATTCATGTATGAAATATTTGAGAGTTGGTTGTTAACATTGTCCTTTTAACTTCAATTGAGGACGAGAAGGATGGCAAATTAGTGGGGTAACATTTATGGAGCACCCAAAAAACATGACAAACGTGACAATTTTTCGAAAACTATTCCTTGAAGTTGTCCTCATTGGGTGTGGTTTTCAACAAAAGCATTCAATGTTTGCCGTGTAAACAATATAACACAATTTATGTTCAGTAAAATGATCAATTTAGATGAGAGAAAAAAGAGAAAAAAATAACTTATTTAAAATTTCTTGATTGTTATGTATGATGAAAGATAGACATTTATTTTCATTGTCTTTTATGTTGTTTGTGTTTACAGAAGTTCTTTATCATTTTTTCTGTGATTTGAAAACCATGTGAAGGGTTTATGTTTGATTTATTATACACTTAAATAAATATCGAATAATTTAAAATTTCAAAACTATGAAAATAAGTCATATTAGTTATATGTCAAGGTTCTATTATTATTTTTAATTTATAATTTAATATCACACCCAATCTTACTTGTATTCAACAAATCATCAACTTAAGAGAAAGGTTCATCTACATTATCTAACAAATAAATATATTGATTTTATCACACCATATAAATAGTGCTACTTTTCCAATTCTGTGAAAATCATCTGAATCAACTCTGTTATCTTTATTAATTATATTACGTTATATTGACTTTGTCAACTCTATGAGGCTTATTAGAACTATTAATATCCCTTTGTTGCCTTTATTAGTATAATCATTAATTTTAGTTCTTTCAAAATATAATGACTATATTTCTCCATTATTTTTTATTGAAATCATAATCAATAGCTTTGTTAGTATTGTTGACTTTATCACTTTAATTAGCTCTATTGTAATTATCATCTTTCCATCTATTGTACCATATTGACTCTTCCATATTATCAACTTTATCAACTTTGTTTTCATTATCAACCTAATTAGACCTATTAAATTTCCCAAACTAATCCCATCAAATGTGCAACCTATCAATAGTTCTCTCAAACATTCATTGTCAACTATATCATTTTATCAATGTTGTCTCACTTTATTTGCTCCATCTTATTATAAATGGTATTGGTTTAGACCAATTTTGCTTCCATTATGATCCATGTTATGCTATATTGACTTTGTCACTCATCTATAAAAAACTGTAATCACTTAAGCCTAACAAATCTATAAAAAAATCTTAAGCTTATGGTCAAAGAAAATGATAAAAATTAAGAATTTGAGCTTAATCACATTATCTCAAGTTAGGAAGACCATTGATCAATGAGACATAGTTTGGTTTTTTATAATTAAGAAGTTATCCACCATCTTATAAGACTCATCACTTATTATACAGAACTTATCAAATAAATGTTCTAATATTTTTTCAAACTATTTTTCTGACACTCTATCTCTCATATGAGACATACAACTTGTTATCGATATAATTCCTAGGGCAAGCTTACTAAACCATCCCAACTATAATATCAACCTAGAGGCTTATACTAAACTACTTTTACAAGTAAGAGATCTACTTAAAAAAGGATTTATTTGAGAAAGTATTAGTTCCTATTTTGTTCTCACACTTTTAGTACCCAAAAAGGATGAAATGTTGAGGATGTGTATTGATAGTCAAACAATTAATAAACTTATTATAAAATATAAGTTTCTTATTCCTTATTTAGATGACCTTTTAGATTAGATATTAGGTGTCATCATATTTTTTTAAAATAAACTTAAAAATTGGTTACCACTAATTAAGGATTAAATTAAGAGATGAATGAAAGATAGTATGCAAGACTAAAGATAGTTTGTATGAATGGTTATTAATGTCATTTGGGTATCAAATGTACCAAGTATATTCATAAGATTGATGACCCAATTTTTAAGATCATACTTAAAACAATTTATCATAGATTATTTTGATGATATTTTGTTTTATAACATGTCTATTGACGATTACATAAACCATTTGCTTAAATTATATTATAATCTTAGAAAAAACACTTATTTGTCAATCTAAAAAAATATGAATTTTTCACAATCAAGATTATCTCTTAGGATACATAGTTTCTTCTAAGGGATTGTCTGTTATCTCTAATAAGGCCAAGGAAATTACAGAATAGTCTACTCCAAAAATAATTTATGACATTAGGAGCTTCCATGATCTAACCACCTTCTATCGACGATTTATTAAAGGCATTTCTATTAAAAGTTGATTCACTTGGAATTTGCTTATGTCCTTTTCTTTATACACAACTTATACCTTATAATTACAAATTTGCTAGGTAAATCATTTAATAAGCTATGTGAATGTGAATCTGAAAGTTAGAAATAAAAGAACTTCGATCACATTGCTGCAAAATTTAAATCCTTATTCACTTCAACTCAATGTGTTGTGTGGATCCAACACCTTTAAGGAAAAATAACTATATAATAAAAAATAAATTACATAAATAAAAAATTTTAAATGATGAAATTAGTTCTAAAGCAAATGAAAGCTTTCTAAAAACTCCATAAAGCTCTTAAATAATCTATTAAGACAAAAAAGATATTTTAAGATTATTTTAACCCTTTTTAAGCTCTTGCGTTTGCTTTTGTCCAAGTCCTTTGATTAAGTTAGGTCCTCTACATCATAAGATATTTTGTATCATCTTATGGTATATCAACTCCACCCTCACTAAGAAGAGTTATTTCTTTTAGAGTTAAAATTCAAATGGTCTTATAGCAAATCTATTGTTAGTTTGTACATATCAATTGAGTATCTATTAATGATAGCTAGTATGACTAATGAACTAAGAACTTATGAGGAATATCAAAACTAGAAGATTATTTATCTAACATTATATCAACTTCATAGAACGTAGCACCAAAATGCAAAGAAGCTAATCATTACTTAAGACATATACATAAAAGTTGCCTTACAAATTCTCCTCATACACAATACCATTGTATGACAATAAATATTCTACATTAAAGATTCTAAAATATAAGGATTTATATTCAACTTTTCAATAATTTGGAAGGATCACAAGCTTATACATTTTATATTTAGAGGTGAAATATCTCTCAAAATGAAAATGTATTAATACAAGATTTCTTTTATTAAAGTTTTTCAATATTTAACTTTATTAATGGCCTCAATATACGATAGAGAGTTTAATTCCAAGCTCACTGAGTCTAAAATTATGAAAAAAATCAAGGGTGGAGATAAAATAACAAAAAATGTCATTGTAACATGAAGTAATAAGAGTTGTATCCAAAGGCTCAATACAGTCATAATAAAGCACGTTGGCTAGGCACCATGCATAGAGGTGTGTGAGTGCACACAAAAGGGCGTGGTTCACTGAACACCAGAGCACAATTGCACCGATCACACGATTATAGTCAACGTGCGTGTGGAGCATTGTCTGCTTACAAGAATAATACTTGTACAAGTAAATGGTACCCGCACTTGTGAACATTTCCCTAGCTTGATCGTATGCATGTGGGGGCATGAGCTAATGTAAACAGGCACAACACTTGCAAAATTTGGAAAATTTTTATATTTCTAGTCAAAATCACATATTTTTTATTTTATAATAAAATATTGTCTCATAACCTCTATATAAAGTGATGATAATTAGATATGAACAAATTCAAAATTCTAAGAAATAGAATTTTTTAAATCTAGAACAATTTAGAAAACTTTTTTAAGAATTCAATCTTCTTATGACAAAAATCTTTTTCTCTTTCTTCTCTCTTTTTTTTTAACTCTTTTCTATTATCATGCTTTCATTTTTACTACTACTACTTTTAAAAAAATATTTACTGACAAAGGTTTAGATCAAAAACACCTCACAAATAGAATAATATATTTTAAGTTACCAGTTTTAATATATTATTTTATTTTTCATAGAAATTATAAAAATATTTTTCAAATAAAAATATTTAATCAAAGAGTAAATAAGTAAAAGTATCTGCCAAATTATTAGATCATTTTTTATGTTTGTCATAAATTGTCTCGAAGGGCAACCATTCAGTAGTTTTGAAGTTTATGTTATTATAAGAATATTTAGTTGTGGATAGGTGTAGGATATAATAAGTTTTTAAAAAGCTTATTAAATATTTTAATTTATCCTTCAATATAGAAATAGAATGAAAAATAAAGCTTTAATTTAGTATTAAATGATTTTTACAAGGTCTTCCAAAAATGGGAAATAAACCTTATTTAAAGCTATATAATTAGATAATATACATAATCTAACAATATTTTTGAAAAATAATTATGCTATATATGATGCATCATGTGCATTTTGGCTAGTATAAAATATGTTATGTTGGAAAATTTGTCCATCACCTTATAAATATTATAATTATGTTTAGCATTATATCGTAGTCCTAACATAAAGTCATACACTTAATAAGGCATACTTGGAAGTTGTTAAGAACATATATCAACAAAATTGTTGGTGGCCTTTGTAAGTTTACAAATCTATCGTCGTTAAACAGTATGACCAATTTTTATCTTCAGTGCAGGCCAATGAAACTATTATCCAATAAATCGTTGATTTTTTCATAATCCATGTAACTTGTTATTTATTCATAATTTAATTACATTATTAGAAATTCTCGTACATCAATTTTAAGAATACAAAATTTTTAAAATAGAATAGTTATGTGAAAAAAGTATATAAAAGTATGGATTTGTCTAAAAACTTATCATAAATTATATAAAAGTTAATATAATATAGATAACCATTCTTTAATTTGCCATGATAATATAAGTAAGGAAACTCAAGATAGACCATAACATAGCTTATTATAGATTCTACATTTATGTCTAAAAATATAGGAATAATCCTATAAAAACCTTAATTCATTTGAGATGCCTATCATTCAACTTCTTTTGAATATTAATATATTTTAAGTCATGGTGATGTTCAATCAAAATATATTTAATAATATAAAACTCTTTATCATAAGTAAAATATGTTTGTTTTGTATTATTCAATTCCTCCCTAAAACAAGCTAATAAATGTCCTTGTTAACTCAAAACTCTATCAACACTAATTCTGGAAGTGTCACGTGTAACTTCAAAGCCTTTAGGAAAATTTTGTAACCTTAAAACAAGTGAAATAGTTATCAAGACTTTAATTTGAGTAAAATACTTTAATTGATTAACATGCTAAAATAATGTGATTGTCTTTAATAAACATTCTATAAGTATATAGTTAATTTATGAAACATACAAACTCGTAGTGCCTATAGCATCACAATTTGAATTTCTTAACTTAGTCTTAAAATTCTATTATTTTTAATACAATATGCAAAGTACAAACTTTTCAGAGCAAAAAACAAAGCATTAAAAAAATAGAATCAAACCTAAAAGTTGCATTTCTTTGCATTTATTGCATAACCATTTAACACATTTATTGTGGTGGTTCACATAAAATGACTAACATGAGACCTTATTCTCACTATTGTAGCAACTTATTGCATTATTTTTCAAAGTTTCAAACCAAAGAGAATAAAGTACTAGATGTCCATATCGAGTCACTACTCTCTAGGAGCCCCATGGCGTGCATCCATGATATGAAAAATAAAGCATGTTGTAATAAGCTGAGCCAAACATCATTCGACATGACCCAAATCATGTGATGTTGTTCATATAAACCATATAAATATGTCTTATAAATGTTTATATGACTTTTTAAATTATTATCATTTATTACATGTTTTAGAAATAACTTTTCAAATCATGTATTATGTGAGAGTCACTATTTCTTATCTTTAACATAGCTTATAAATGTTTATATATCTTTTTAAATTATATTTTATAAGATTATTTTTACAACAATGTAATTCAAGTGATTATAATACAAGAATAAATACATGATAATAAAATTTATGCTAAGTTAAATGTCAAAATAACGATGTGTAAGGAAAATATCATATCATATAAACATTTAAAAATCAAACTAAAATAATTTAGGCCATATTTATTGTATTTACATCATAAATTACCACATTTATCAAACTAGATCTTAAATGAATTCATCTCGTCCAATATCTTTAACCTCTTTATCATATAATAAATGCATGTACCTAAATTATTACTTAACTCCTTATATGATATACAGTCTTTATTATGTTAAGTTAAATAAATAAGATAATATTCTTTTATTTTTTATTTTTAAAATAATAATATTGTACGATTTCTCTTATCATACAGTATGATCAATGCTCTCTCTCACCCTGATCTAATATCTTCAAGTTTTTATGGATCTGAATTTTAAGTCCAAGTTTTAATTACGCAAAATTAATGGAGTTTTATTTTGTTGGAAAATGTTCACTGCTTTGGGTCTTTGTTATTAGGTTTTTTTGGCTTATAATGCATTTGCTAATATTAATGAAACTTTGTAGTTCTAATTTAAATCAATTTTGTAAGAGTTTCATATTCAATAATGTATATTTTGAAGCCATTTCATTAGTGTTAAATGAGCTGCAAGTCTATTATGCATTAAAATGACCAATTCAACATAAAAGTATATATGAGTTAAATCTAGAAATTAATCACATTGAGCTCCATCCTTTGTTAAACCATTTTATTAATCATCCTAAGCATATCATATAATATTGATTATGTAATTTACTATATAAGAAAATTCTAGGCATATTAATTATAGATGTAAATATAAATTTTGTGTATAGAAACTCTTGTAATTAAGACAAATTCTTAAAAAATGAAAATCTTTTACCAAATTTCTGGACCAAATATTCATCATTTGAGTGCTTCTCTTATCCTTTATGACATTGAAGCTTTACGAAGATGATAACAATTTGTACTTTAATAAATCACTCTATAGTTAGTAATAGTCAAGTTTACATATCTTATATGTAACTTAAATAATATATTAAGTAAGTATATTAAATCACTATAATAATATTTAAATTATTTATTATTATCAAAATCAAATATTATCTTTTATGCTTATAAGTTTAATTAAGCTTAGAGTAAAAGAAAAGAATTGACTCTTATAATGTTGAATTAAAACATGTTAACAACTAGTGAGTGATTTGAAATGATTGGCATGTAATTGTAAGCAATAGAGTTTTGGGTTCAAGAAGCAAAGTCTAAGAGCTTACAAGGAATCCTATTCAAGGGTTTCCTAATCAATTATAAGAGTAGAATGGTGGTTGATTAATGGAGTTGTTATTATTGCTACTTAGGTATATCACAACTCGCTCACAATATGGTTCAATTGTCTATTTATATTTTAAATTCTACTTTACAATATACTTGTCATATTAAAACATAAGAGTTAAGTTCAATAAGTCTGAGCTAAATTGAGTCATAATACAATAATGTTTTCTGATCACAACAATTCTTAAATTTAATCTAAAAATTTTATATATCGCTAAGTCATTTAACTTAATCAAATTTTTAATGTAATTCAAAATAGATCAAATTTAAGAAAAAAAAAACTATTATATACTTCTTATTATGATGTACATAAAATATACATCACTACTTGTGATGTTTATTTAAACTAAATCTATTAAAAAATTATTATTTTAAAAAAAATTTTATCATAATTAGATTAAGCATACATAATCATTTTTTTTAATTTTTAAATAAATCTAAATGAAATTTTAAATAAAATATTTTAACAAATCTCTTATAAGATTATCGTTTCACAAAATTTTATCTATTATTGGTCTAAAATAGTATTAAATTATTTAGTATTTGTTATTTTGAATCTAATATAAAATGATTCAAATCAAGAAAAAAAATATTTTATTTTTCAAATTATTTTGCTAAGTGTACTTAAAATTCACTTAGCATAACGTATTTGATGTATAAAATAATTTTCTTATGATAACTCGTGTTAACAAACCTATGATCGTTAATCTCACAGCCACCCTGCTGCCTAAATTGACCCACGTGTTCAATTCCTTCCCCACAGTGGACCCCAGCGCTCATCTTCCACGCTATAAATCTCCACGTGCCGTGTTCAAGTCCCCTAAAATTCCAGCGCCGTGCCTCCACCCACAAGCAGAAAAGCAGAGCACAAACTCTGTCCCTCGAATGGATCTCTCTCTGTTCTTTCACTCCACCTCCGACCTCTCCTCCGACTCCTCCCTCAGATCTTCGTCGCCGGAACCCATCCTCCCCTTCAACGTACACGATTCCGACGAGATGCTCCTCCTCGACATGATGCTCTCCTCCGCCCCCTCCGTCAGCCCCAAGGCGTCCAATTCGGACTCCAACTCCGACTCCGACGGCGCCGCCGCCCGACCCATCGACGAAGAGGTGGATTCCTCTGCTCCGGGAAGGCCGAAGCGCAAGAGGATGAACTACCGAGGAGTCCGCCGCCGACCCTGGGGGAAGTTCGCCGCGGAGATCAGGGACTCCACGCGCCACGGGGTGAGGGTATGGTTGGGGACCTTCGACACGCCGGAGGAGGCAGCTCTGGCGTACGACCAGGCCGCCTTCTCGATGCGCGGCTCCATGGCGGTGCTCAACTTTCCTGTGGAGACGGTGCGGGAGTCGCTCCGGGGGATCGGATACGCCGAGCAGGGCTGCTCGCCGGTTGTGGCGCTGAAGCGGCGGCACGCCATTCGAAGGAAATCCGAGGCGGTGGCCTCCGCCGAGAAGGGGGAGATGGTGAGCCGGAGGACGAACGTTGTGGAGTTGGAGGATTTGGGGGAAGAGTATTTGGAAGAACTTCTTAAAGCCTCCGATGAGACAAGCTGTTGCTAAGTTACAGTCTCCTTCGTTACTCTGTTCCTTCTCGTGTAATATACTGAGATTTTGAGCTTGGTTCATTCCTCCCTCTTCCTTTTCAATTCTATTAGTTCTTCTCTCGTTCAAGGAAGTTTTATTAATTGTTCTGAGCAGGAAAGTGCCAAAAGGCAGAGGAGAAGCTTGCTTTTGTTCTTCATCGGTCTATTTGCCAAAGCAATGGCCCCTCTTTTCTTGATGGAAATGAAAAAAATTTGGTTACCAATTTTCTTTTAATCGTTTTATCAAATCATTACTTTGTTTTTTTTTTCAATTTTTTTTCTTATTAATTGACTTTTGACTTCACACCATTCAACATAAACAACCCCTATACGTAAGAGTGTTCAATTCTAGTTTGAAGAGTAACCCAATTATAATTATTATATTTGAAATTAATGTGCAATAAAATATAATTTGCAAGAAAGGTTGCCATTGTCAAGTTAGGTGAGTTAATGTCATCTCCAAGACATCAAGGCATCTAATGAAGATTTATTCATTATTTTAGATTGTCAATGATAAAAGACTCATAATCTATGTGTCGAATATCACTTATTAATTTTTTTTATTTGTCAATGACAAAAATGAGTTTATTATATTACATATTAATCATTTAAATAATCATTAAACAAACAATCACAAATATGTTTCAATGCTACAAACATTAAGACAATTAGTATACCTTTGATAAAACAAAGTTTTCTTTTATAATTAATTTGTTTTAAGAATACTAGAAACAAATATAATTATGTTATTTCCAATAAGTTGAATTAATAAATTCAAGTTTTGGGTATGCAAAAATAAATATAAATCGTAATAATTTTCTTATTAAATACGGTATTGTGGCAATAATAAAAGAATTTTGGTTTCTAAAATTCCAAGCATTGAATTTCTTGTAATTAAAAAAATAAATAAATTTAAGTGTAATTAATATTAAAGAGAAGCATCTAAAAGCATATCTATACTAGATTTATATGAATGATTAAATAAAACTATAACTATCGTAAAATTTTCACACATTCGAAATAAGCATCTTCTCATCTTGAATATCATTATGATATGATCTATTATATGGACTTACATACTACATTAAGAATTATTATTTTGATTACATGAAATTTTTATCAAATGTGTTCCAAATATTATTTGAAATTAAAACTATAACTATAACTTCTATATACTTTGTTCAAATCTTGAGAGTAAAAAAAGCTTTTCCAAAGACAGATGCTCAGATTGGACTCAATATACTATTAAGCAAATAATTTAATTTCAAAATCTTAAGTCTATGAAAACATTAGATATATAATAAAATGTTAATAATGTATTTTATTTCTTATGTAGGACTAATATTAGTTACACTTTCACTTAATAATATCTTTTTCAAATGAGAGTCTTATTTATATCATTTATTGTTGTCTTTTTAATTCTAAAATCTTCTCACTAAGTAAGACTAAATTTAATTTGATATTATAAATTAAATATATTATTTGAGCTATACTTTATAACTAATGTCAATCTTATTCTTTAAAATTACTTTTGAGTCATAATATATTAACCTAATACGAATTCCTATTGGACACAACCCCCTTAACACTTCTTGCAAACCAATTCAAATGCTATATCAAATACCAAGATAGTTATTATGGTCTACAAAATTGTTTAATAAAATGAAGATATTACTCATGTTTATTAAATTTTTATTCAATTATGATATTCATGAAATGATTAAATTTCTTGAAATAAATCATCTTCCAATATACCTTATTAAAAAAGTCATATTAAAACAAAACTTAAATTGCACTCATTACATCATTCAGTAGAAATTAATAACCCAATGATTTAAAATCAATATATATGAAGTCAAACTAATTTTATGTTAACTTTTCTAAGATTATATTCACATTGAACTCTTATATATTTAACGAATTTGATGTAACTCTTCGATATTTTATTTTGAATTAAGGTCAAATTTTTTCTCTCAACAAAACTCTTAACCAACTATAGATCTTCAAGTTGGCATTTGATCATTTTTTTTAATCAATTATATTTTCACAAATTGATTTGTAGTTAATGACATCACATATCAACTGATTCAAAAAGGGTGTCTCAAATAAGCTCAAACAAAGGCCAGGTTCACAATTGTTTTTTCCCTTTCAAGCAACAGAAATTGATCACATGCTTCAAATCAAACACAGTCCACAGTTGTATTCCCCTTTAGTAGACAAATAATTCTTTTGAGGTTGCCTGAATCTGGTCTACAAGTTAAAATTCGTGGGGCCACCATTTCTAAAGTTTTCAAAGGTTGGATAATCTCTCGCACCAAATGATTCTACGGCCTAAAGTGCATCCAACTTTTTTATCTTTTTCATGCCATTCCTCTTGGCCTTTGGACTGTTTGGCAGTGCAAACTTTGAATGATTATTTGTATTAATGTCGAATTATTTTATTTAAAATTTGTATTTTTATTAATCACTATTTTAAAAATATTTCTTAAAAATTATTATTTTTTTTTTCAACTACATCAGTTACAATAAATAAATAATTATCATCTCTTCTCATACTTATCCCCTATCAAAGGGCAAAGATGGAGTTCATGCACCACCTTGTCCTTGTCACAGACAGCACCAAAAAGCTTAGCACAGCATTACTTCGCTTTTACATTTAATTGCTATGAGGTTGATTTTTTTTTTTTGGTATTAATATTATCCAATGTTTTTATTTTTTATTTTAATTCAAATGTTGTATTGTAATAAATTATTGAGGCTTATAAATAATAGATGATGATCACAATGAATTGTTTAACATATAACATCTAATAATTTTTTTCTCATTTACTTTATATTATTGACATGCTTAGTTGATTTGGCGATGAAACGTGATGGATATTAAATGATGTATTAGGTAGCCTTTGATAATGGCTAGTGATGAGATGTTATACCAAATGATGAAGATGATGTGGTAACCTTCTATGTTTGCATTGAGGATCCTTTCAAATTGGGCTTGATGGGTTGTGGTGATTGATTAAAACATTAGAGCTAAAGGCAATGCAGATTTATTTCATGTTTGAGCTTGGACAAAAAGTTCACTCATTTATATGTATATCATGTTGTTATCACATCTTGATTAATACATCTTAAAAGTCAACATTTTTTGCTTCAAAGTTGTTCTCATTCTAATACTCATCAATGATTTTTTTTGTGAAAAAAAATATTTGATATGACATGATATACTTTTATAATTAATAGCATTGATTATTATGTGCATCATGATAACCTTATTTAGATTTCATATATTTTTTTTTTGTGTATTCACAATTTTTATATTGTTAGCATGTTTGTACTCCTATGATGTCATGGATATATCGAGATAGGTCACCAATTGTTTTTGTGTATTTCTAGCCAATTATTGGAATTTAAAAGTTTACTACAACAAGAGATCATATAATACTTTAAGAATATTATAAAAATAATATAATAATTGATGCTTGGCATTGCACCTTAAGATGATAATTGTCATCCACAAACATGAGCTAACCTCTAATTATCAAGAAACAATGTTGTCTCTAACTTCAATTCAATTTTTGTATGTCCTTAAAAAGTTGAATGAAATGAAAAAAAATGATAAACATGATATATAAAACCATCACACAAAAAAAAAATTCAAACACTAAGGAATAACATTTCTTCATGAATTTTGACATCTCAAAAAGCCCAACAACTTAAAGCCTTATTTTTTAAAGAGTTTTCTTCATTAATTTTGATTGATATCTTCTTTATTATATCAATTTTGTATGTTTTCTTTTATCATGTATAGATCATAGATCACACATCAAATATACTTCATCAACATTGACACAACATCTTTTTTTCACCTCAATGTTGTGAATATAAGAAAAATATTTAGCTATAATGTTAAATGCAATGAGTAGTCTAAAATTTAGTTGGGCCTTATAAAAAACGTGCTTTAATAGAAAATAAATTCTATATTTTTACATGATTTATGAATTTAGGAAAACATACTTTATAATAAGATTTTGAAAAAGAATAAAAAATATTATATGACAAGAATAATGTTTTTTTGAAAAAAAAGTGTTTTCGAAGTTTGGAAAATAAAATATTTTGAAAATAGAGTAAGCTTTATGCGCGGTGTTCAAAATCATTTGCACATTTACTAACTCTGAAAACCTTTTTTCATTCTATTGTAATATTTTAAAATTAATTTTTTGTTAAAAAATCTTTTAATAAAATCTATATTTTCTAAAAACAAAAAGGCATCATCAAACCAATCTTTGATCACCATCACACGTAATTCTGCTTGTTCCAAAAAATGGCTTTATTATTTTTAAAAAAATAACTATTAGATGTAATGCTTTTGAAAATAAGTTTAAAAAACTTTTTCATCTAAAAATGAAATACAAGAAAAAATGTCTTGAATGCATTAAAAAATAGATCGTTACATTATTTTTATCTTCTTTCCCTTCTTGTTCAGCACTCAGCATGAAGGCAAGTGTTTATGCTTTTTTATGCATATGTATGCCTTTAATAATACAAGATAGGTTGAATTTGGGGTATATTTCATAGATGGATCATGATCAAATCAATCACTCCTTATTTATAACTTAGATCAAATCAAAATAGAATCGAATACTTCAATCTTAAATATACGATGAGAACTGATTCCACAAAATAACATTATTTAAATCGTTCATCCACAGTCATATTATTCTATCTCTACTAAATATTCCAATTTATATTATGTATTATATTTCTAAACAGACCTTTAATATATAATATGTGGAATATTTATCGAAAATCCAATGTTATTTGTTTATAGTGTTGCATCATACAGGCAGCACTCAAAAGGAGTTTGATGTTTGCAAAACACTGCAGTTCTTACATTCTGTACGCAATCAAAGGCATTTTTAGCTGAAGCCAAGTTACCTGCAGGCCATCAATGATGTTACTTTGCTTGAAACTCCAATAAATAATGTGCTAAGTTTAGCTGTTAGACAAGTATCATATTTTAAAAATAACTTAATTGTCTCTATTGGATTTTTAGGATTTCATGATTCGGGAAATGATAGAATCAACTCGATTTTATTATTGATTGTTTGAGAATTAAGAAGATTTCAAATTCTATTGAAACATTTAATAACAAATATTTTGTTTTTCACACCAACATTGAATCAATCAAAACTTATTATTGTTGAACGTAAGCCTTTGGATTCCACTCTCATTTCTTAGCACTGACCTTCATATTTTGCTAATCACCACTATCAATGATCTTCCATTGGTTGTTGATCAATCACCACCAATTGTTTGTTGGATGATCCTGAAAGATAATATTCAATATGTTGTTTTAATTATCTAATGTTTATTTAGTTAGCCTTCATGTTTAGTGATTATATAGGAAAATGTTATGATTTGTATCATATAGCATTAAATGTATTTGAGCAAAGCAAATAGAAGAGGTCAAAATAGTTCAACAATGTGAAGAATCAATGGAGCACTAAGGATGATATTAGTTCATGTGTCAATGTTGACTAATTCATTTAAAGGATTTATATAAGGATTGAGTTAATGTTTACTAGTAGTTTGATTAAGAACTTATGTGTATACACATATACTTGTATATCAAATTTATTTTTATTAAAACTTTATCTAAATTGAATTTATTAATGTATATCACAACTTGGAAAAATAAATTTATGACTAAGATCAATGATAATAACAATAGAGAAGTCTATGATATGTTTTTAATATCAACATTATTAATCGTGAAACAATTGTATAAATATCATGCATAGTTAATATATGTGATCAACTGTAAGAAAGCTTATAAGAAAATTAAGTTTAAATTGATAAAAGGATCTCTATCAAAAAGTGCATCAAATAGTTTATTTAGCTGTTTGACATATGCTTGATAAACAACATACCATCAATTAGATAAGATGCATTACTCATTTTTAGGCTCCCTTTGGAACATTCATTGAAAGTCATCGTACTACTTAGTTGATAATTTTATAGTTTGTTTGTTGATAATTAGATCATCTTATGCATAATCTAATAAAATAATAAAAATATTCATAAAATTTAATTTTTATAAGATGTCTATCAAATCATATAATGATTAATCCAATGTGGTGTTAGACTAGTGGTTGGATTGTCTTGTAGAGTTTAATCAAAATTTAGCCAAACATTAACATTTGCCGAAAGGCAATTGATCATACGATGGATAGTTTAAACATTATCAATTAAAATATGATTGTATTGAAAGGTTATTAGACAAAAAAAGTAGGTAAAATTTATTAAAAAAAATTATAGTTTGGATATAATTTGCTTTCTTAACGAGGTAAATGTTATTGATGCTATAAGTAAAAAAGGTGTGTATCAATATAATTATAAATGAACATGTCAAAAAACATGCAACTTTTAAAGTAGATAGATTACAATTTAAAAGAGAATTTCAAAGGAATATGGAGTTATTGTATCAAATTTAGATAAGACATCATTGGCTAAAATCAATTAAAAAAGATTAGTCATTAAATGAAGAATCTTAGAAAATAATACAGAAGAATAAATTTGAATGGGTTTTTGATTTTATCCTAGATGAAAATTATGTATTGAGTTTTTTAAGTTATTTATATATCTATGCACATCAAAAACTAAAATAATTTGTGTTAAATGAAGCTCATAATTTTAAATATTCTATCCATCTATCCAAAAACAAAATGTATCGAGATCAAACAAAAATATTAGTGGATTAGACTTAAAATAAGTGTTATAGATTGAGTCAAGAAATAACTTATTTTTTAGTACTTAAATGGGGATAGCAAAAGCATAATGACTTATTCTAACATTTATAGATTGTAGAATAGAAATGAGAATTTATTACTATAGACTTTATTATTGGATTGCTTTGATTGTCTATAAGGCAATTATAGATTAAGGGATTGATAGGTCTCTTATAGTGAGGTGTGATACAATTGCCCTATATTAGTCTATTAATAAATAGAAAAGTACCATTCTTCTTATTTTGCTTTGTGGGGTTAAGGATATAAGTGGCTTCCTTAATGCTAAGGTCAAGAAGAAAGAGAGATAGATGTTAGTCACATGAGAATTTGATTCTATACATGTAGTAACTAAATTATTAATTAAATTAACCCAATGTCTTTGCAATCAAGATAACATGTGTTATAGAAAAATAAACCAAAATTTTTGTACAACAAATTGTAAGACTTTATAGTGTGTTAAAAGTCATCACCTCTAATTGTGATCGAGAGTCCATAATGCATTTATAGAAGAATGTTAATCTTTTGAAACATTATAGAAATTTAATATAGCCTTCATTTCTCAGACCCTTTTCACTTATTATATTTTTTTTATTTTTCTAACTTGCTTATAATACATGTATAAAATTTCATTTCCCCAAGTTTGCTATTTTTCAATCCATTTCACACACCAATACTCTATAAAAGGTTAGCTCAATTTAGACTAGGATATTATCTAGCTTTCAATTCAAGGGTTTAATAGACTTGGGCTTTAAGGTTGCCAAATGAAAACCTATTTTAGATTTGTCTTAAGAGCTCATGTTTCTTTGTGCTGTTCCAAGTTTTGATGTCATAGTGTTACTGAATCTTCTATGATAAGCATGAATTTTTTGGATTTAAGCAAAATAGATTTCATATGTGTTTGTTTTTATATGATTTGTGTTTTACTTCATCTTTTTTTATCACCACTCATGCATCTTTGTCTTCTTCATCTTTCTTTTTAGTCAATCAACTTGGACATCTCTATCATATAT